>CM069137.1:99289443-99353484 GCA_035221665.1 Okamejei kenojei | reverse complement strand
GGTTAGAAGCATTAGGTTAGCAGGTGAAAGTAAAAGTGGCAGGCAGACACAAAACCAGGGCCAAAAATCAAAAAGGGCCACTTTTCAGCAAAATTGTATAAGGGGTAGTACAGTGAGTATTGTAAAGACAGCATGTGAAGGCATTTGTGTCTCAAGGCAAGGAGTATTCGTAATCAAGGGGAACGAGTTTTTGAACGTGCAGATAGATATTAATGATTTATGATATAGTATGGGTATCACGGAAGACATGCTCCTGGTGACGTAGGCTGGGAGCTGAACATCCAGGGATATTCAATTTTCTGGTGGGTATAGAGAGGAAGGGTAAAGAGGTGGTGGGTAGCAGTTGCTGGTTAGTAGAGAGGGAAGATTAACGCAAATGGAAAGGAAAGGTGACATTAGCTTGGAGGATGTGGTATCGTGTTTGGGGTTTTAGGAGATGCTACAAATCATAGGGCAGAAAAGTGGTGGTGGTTGTGTACAGGCCACTAACTGTACAGAGAAGTTTTGGGGGATGGTATCAAAAAGGAAGGGGGAGGAAAATTTAGAATGCCTGTGCGGACAAAGGCAAAACAGTTATAATGGGTTTGACTTCAATCTACATTAGATGGGTTAATCAAATTGGCAGGGGTGTGAGGGAAGAGGAATATTTTTTTGGAAGTATTGCGGGATAGTTATCTAATAAACATGTAGAGAACCAACGAGGGCGGAGAGCAGGCTATTTTGGACTGGGTTTTGAGTAATGAGGAAGGGGTATTAGCCGTATTGTTGTACGTGCCCTTGGGACAAGAGTGGTGACATAATATGGTTGAGTTCTTCATTAGGATGGAGAGTACATTGTTAATTCAGAAAACAAATGGTTTCTGATACTTTAAAGAAAGGTAACTTTGAGGGTATGTGACGGGAATTGGCCAAGATTGACTGGCAATATTAATTCTTAAAAGGGTTTTGTCGGTGGTGGAATTTGGATATACAATGGAAGACATTTAAGGGACTGCATGGATGAACTACAAAATATTGTTCATCCCCAGTTTGGCAAAGAATAAATCGGGGAGGTAGTGCATCCCAGTGAGATAACAAGGGGAAAATCAGGGGATAGTATCAATGCAAGGATGATGCGTAACAGTTCGCCGAAAAGGCAGCATACCAGAGGGACTGGGAGAAATTCAGAGACCAGCAGAGGAGGACCAAAAGGGCCTTCCTCTTACCTTACTTTCTCTTAATTAGGAAAGGAAAAAAAAGATTAGATTTGAAAGAAAAACTGGAGGGATACATAAAAACTGACTGTCAAAAGTTTTTATAGATTGGAAGAGGATAAGAGGTTAGTTTTAAAACATGTAGGTCCTCTTGCATCAGAGAATCAGGTGAGTTGATCATGGGGAACAAGGATCTGTATGGCGGACCAAATGAATATACTACTTTGGTTCCGTCTTCACTAAGGGAAGAAATAGATAATCTGCCTGTGAAAAAGGGGGGACTGTGGGTCAAAGGAGGAAATGATGTGAAAAATCCAGGTGTCAGTCGGGAAAGTGGGTATCGTTGTTGGGTATAAATTGAATAGGATATGTAAGGTCCGATATTAAATCCCCAGGGCCAGATAGGCTGCTATCACAGAGTACTTAAGGAAGGTAGCTTCAGGAAATAAGTGGTGATGCAATCATTATGTGATAATCTTTTCAAAACTCTTTAGATTCTGAAAGTAGTAGTAGTTTCCTAGTAGTTCCTGAGGATGGAGCGGGTCAGCAATTGTAACCCCTCTTTTTAAGAAGGGATGGGAGAGAGGAAAACGGGGAATAGTGGGGAATTACGTCCAGTTTAGTACTAACAGCGGTAGGGGGGAAATGCTAAGAAGTCAGTTTATTAAAGTTGGGATAGCTGACATTTGGAGAAAGTGGAAGTGGGTGTGAAAATCATTGGACAAAATGAGTCAGCATGGATTTACAACAAAGGTAACTCATGTCTGAAGAAAATCTTGTGGAATTTTTCGGAGGATGGAGGTATGTAAAGGATGTTAACTAGTAGCGGGGATATTGGGAAAGAAACCAGTGGATGTTCGGTATCTCTGGACTTCCAGAAGGCTTTCGACAATGGTCCCCAATAAGAGATTAGGATACAACTTAAAGCATACGGTATATTAGGGGTTCAGTATTGATGTGGATTAAGAGAACTGGCTGGCAAACAGGAAGCAAAGAGTAGGAGGGGAGTTAAACGTGGGGGTTCCTTTTTACACAATTGGAAGGCAAAGTAACAAGTGGGGGGTACCGCAGGGTCTCAGTTGCTGGGACCCCAGCTGGTTTTACAAATATATTAATGATCTGGTATGAGGGGTAATTTGAAGGCAATTTCCCAAGTTTGCGGATGGTGACACTAAGCTGGGGGGCAGTGTTCGCTGTTTGAGGAGGATGCTAGGAGACTGCAAGGTGACTTATTGTATAGGCTGGGTGTGTGGGATATGTTTGGCAGTTGCAGTTATTATAATGTGGATAAAATGTCGAGGAGGTTTCCACTTTGTTGGCACAAAAACAAGAAAGCACAGGACTTATTATTTAAATGGTGGCCGAAGGAAAAGGGGAGAAGATAGACTGCAGCGGAGACCTGGGTTTGTGGTGTCATGGTACACCCAGGTCATTTGAATGAAAGTAGGCCATGCAGGTGCAGCAGGCAGTGAAAAAAAAAAAGTGCGAAAATGGTATGTTAGCTTTCATAGCATATGGATTTGAGTACAGGTGCTGGGAGGTTCAGGTTCTACTTCGTATGTAACAGGGTCTTGGTGAGTCCACACCTGGAGTATTGCGTACAGTTTTTTGTTTTGGTCTCCAAATCTGAGGGAGGAAGGACATTATAGCTCCCATAGAGGGGTGCAGGAGAAGGTTCACCAGACTGATTTCCTGGGAGATGTCAGTACTGTCTTATGAAGGGAGAAATACTGGATAGACTCGGTTTTACCTCTTGGAATTTAGGATATTGAGTGGGGATCTTTATAGAAACTTACAAAATTCTTAAGGGGTTTGGACTGGCTAGATGCAGGAAAGATTGGTCCCGATGTTGGGGGAAGTCCCAGACAAGGGTTCACAGCCTTATGGATAAGTGGGATATCCTTTAAGACCGTGATGAGGAAAGACTTTTTTCACTCAGTAAAAGAGTGAGTGAGTCTATGGAACTCTCTGCCACAGAGGGTAGTTGAGCCAGTTTTTCATTGGCTATATTTAGAGTGAGTTGATTGGCCTTGTGGCTAAGGGGATCAGAGGTTTGGAGAGAGAAGGCAGGGTACCGGGATTACTGAGTTGGATGATCAGCCATCATCAATTGATGGCGGTGCAGGCTCGAAGGGCTCCTGAACTGAAGGCCTTACTCTGCCACCTACCTAATTCTATGTTTCTTTGATTTCATTGGCACATCCTTGGGTTTCTGTGATAAAACTGCAATAAAAAACTTTTCCAAAAAAAAATAAGTGATGGAAATCATGGAGGAAAGACTAGGTCCTGACAGCTCCTCTTCTAACCTGCAATTAGAAGGGGCATTTAACTCACCTGAGCAATTACAAACACCTGTGAAGCCATGTGTCCCAAATATTATGGTGTCCTGATATAGGGGTATTATGGTGTCCTGAAATGGGGGGGACCTAAGTATGAACACAGCTCCTGTAATTGCGTGTTTGGGAAACCAAAATGTATGGGGTAAAAATACCCTTTAATTAAAATCTGGACAGATGTGCACTTTAACCACATGATTTTTTTCTATTACAAATCTCAAATTATGTAGTACAGAGGCAAATTAATAAATGATGGGTCTTTGTCCCAAACATTATGGAGGGCACAGTATATAGAGAGCGAGAGAGAAGAACACGACACAAGGGACTGTAGGTCAAGAGTCAAAGAGTGTTTTATTGTCACATGTTCGGAAATGAAACAATGAAATTCTTACTTAACCAGCAGCACACATATGTAAACATAGTACTCTAAACGGCGTAATAAATAACAAAAATAAATTCAGTATTAAAAAAGCAAACAAACAATAATAGAACAAGGGCATGGACAATATCCCCCAAGGCTATGTCAGGGCTTTTGCTTAACTTTTTTTCCCTGTTGCCAGCCGGGCAACCTAGGCATTGATTACAGAGTACTATGTTTACATATTTTGTTGTGCTGCTGCAAGTAAGGATTTCAATGAGACAAGAGAGAATAAAACACTCTTGACATACGTCGCTAATGCGTGGGATAGAACTAGTGTACGGGTGATCAGTGGTCAGCGTGGGCCGAAGGGCCTGTTTCCACGTTGTATCTTTAAATTAAACTAAAACACTAAAACCAGAGGAAATCTAAAGAAGGGTCTCCTACCCGGCAACGTCACCCACATATTTCGTCTATCAGGAAGATGTTGACTGCCCCATGGAGTTCGGCGCACAATTAAAGCAATGGAATAGTCTTTCACTTACTATAGTTTCCCAACCAGAAGCATTAAATTTTTAAGGTAGGCTCTTTTTTCCCCACAGGCACCCTTTTTGTTTAAAGTCCAAGTCATGGAGTCTCGAGAGTGGTACTTGCAAGTTGTCCCCCAGATGGACAATGAAATTTTGTTTGCTGCAGCACAACAGAATATGTAAACATAATACCAGAACAGGAGATACAAGTTCAGTTGTCGTCTTAATTCTAAATATATTATATATTTTACATTACACACACACAATAAATAAACAGATAAAATGCAATAGGCTGTTATTTTTCAGAGTTTGGGTTGTGGTGGTGTTTGTTTTTTTAAATTTCTATTAGTGATGTGCATTTGGGTTTTCATCCGTCGCGGCGTATTCGTGTGGTCAGCAAGTACAGCCTGCGCTCCCACCATGCATAAGGAGGAGAAAGGAAGAAAGGGGCTGGGAGGGAGAAAGTGGCTTAGAAAGTTGGATTGCGCCGACCCGTTGCAATGGCCAGCAGTGCGCATGTACAGGGGCGGCACATGCGCACAACCCCGGCCGATGATGTGCTGGCCAAAGTCCTCATGTAGGGGAATCTTTGGTGTGGCCGTGTGGGTTAAGTTGCGCATCCTTCATGTGTAAGGCGGCCGGCCATGCCGGCAGACAAGGAGCGGGTTGTGGAGGACACCGGCAGCGGGGCGGAGGGGACTGAATAACGCTCAGCGGGCAGGAGACCGGAGGGTGAGAGAGAGGAGGAGAGAGTGGAGAGAAAGATAGAAAGATGAGAGGGGGGCCCCGCTCAGGTGTCCGGTTGCTTGCAATATGGGCATTATGGCTTGGCTTTTTTTAGGTTGCCCGATTAGGGAAATGATATTCCTCCCTGTGGAGTTTTTTTTATTACGTTATTTTTTTTTTTTTGTTTTTAATTGTTTTTTTAATTTTTTTTTTTTTTATTAGTTTTTATTATTTTAAAAGTTTATTTAGCCATTGGCAACCGGGCAACGCTAATTTCGCGCCCTGGTAGGTAGTTCAGAGCTTAGTTGGAGATTGTCGATGTTTAAACGCCCTGATGGATCTTGGGCAGAGGCGCTCCTGAATGTGACATTACAGTTGTTTACAGGCTCTTTACTATTTCCTGATGGCAGGAGTTGTAAAATGAGAGCGTAACCAAGGTGGTTGTGGAGTCAGGGATGATTGCTCATTGCCCTTTTGAGGCAGCGACTCGTGTAGATCTTTGATGGTGGGGGTGGGGTCAGTTACCAATAAACGGACGTGGCAGTTGTTCGCTACTTTTTGGCAATCTTCTTTGTGTACAAGCTGCGATCCAAGGCCATGATGCAACATTTTCAATATGCTCTCTGCCGCCGTACACCTGTAGAGATTCAAGGATAATATTCGTTGACACACCGAAATCTCTCAATCTTGCTAAGGAAGCAGAGGTGTTATATGTTGCCTTCCCTTTACATTTGCATCAATGTTGCTGCTGGGTCCAGAGATCCTGTCTGACCTGTTTGAGTTACTCCAGCCCTTTTTGTGTCTATCTTCAGTTTAAACCAGCATATGACGTTCCTTCCTACACATACGCTTACTATACTATATATTATTCGCACGAACGGCACCCACACACGGTGTTGTGTGCGTTAATATATAGTATAGGTATATATATATTTAAAATATATCAATATATATATGAATTATTTATAGTATAGTAATATATAATATATAGAATGGAGTTGTAGTGTTAATTTATATTTTATATATATATATATATATATATTTGTTTTTATAATAGTTAATATTGTATATAAGTACTTGTTTACATATTCTGTTTGTGCTGCTGCAAGTAAGGATTTCTCTTTCTAACTGGGACAGTGAGCGATTAAAACACTCTTGACTTATCGTCATAAGTTGTGGGATTAGAACTAGTGTTTATGGGTGATCGGTGTGGTCCGGGCGCGGAACTCGGTGGGCCGAAGGGCCTGTTTACACATATCTTTAAATTAACTAAAAACACTATTAAAACCAGTTGAAATCTAAAGATGGTCTCTAACGAACGTCACCAATTTCCTCTATCAGGAGATGCTGGGCTGCTCATGAGTTTCCCCCACACAATTTAAAGCATGGAAATAGTCTCACCCTACCATTGTCACCCAACCAGGTTTGCAACTAAATCCTAACTCTAATCTAATAATTTCTTTTTAAATTTAAGGTAGCTCTTCTTTCCCCAAGAACCCTTTTTTGCTTAAGTCCAAGTCAAGAGAGTTTTATTGTCATGTGTCCCAGATAGGACAATGAAATTCTTGCTTGCACAACAGAATATGTAAACATAATACAGAACATGAGATAAAAGTTCATTGTGTCTATATACCATAGACCATATATATACACACAATAAATAAACAGATAAAGTTCAATAGGCTGTTATTTTTCAGTGTTTGGAGTTTGATGGTGGTGGGTCCATTACAGTTTAAATTCCATTTGAATTAAATGGAATAATTCCATTCCCATTCTTCCATCCTCCATTTTTGATGGACCAGGAAACCAAGAAACAATAGTTACTCCAGGGAGTTACTGCAACTCCAGGGAATGATTCTGCGTTGGTTTAAAGTGGTCGCGGAGGCGGCGCCCGGACAGCAATGGCAGCTAGATCTCCCACAATGCAAAGGCTGGGAGAAAGTTGCCGTGGCAGTGCGCATGTGCAGGGCGGCACATGCGCACAACCACGGCCGATGATGTGCTGGCCGTGGTTGTGCGCATGTGCAGGGGAGCGGCGGATGCGGAGAGCCGAGACTCGAGACCCGGATACGGATGCCGGGCGGAGACGGTGAGTGACAGAGAGAGAGAGAGAGAGATAGAGAGGGGCGGGCCTGCTCAGAATTAAACGATGGGTGTCCCAGGTGCTTGCCAAGCCGGGCAAAATTACACGAGTTTTAGGTTGCCCGGCGGGACGTTAGGTCGCCATTGGCACCCGGGCAACCACTAATTTCGAGCCCTGTAGGGGATATGATTTTGTTTAGCTCTGTTACAGTATGTGCTGTCCCTAATTAACAGTTAACCGGTAAGTCCCAAAAAGATGTATTTACTTTGATTGCAATTTTTGCTTGTGATGAAAATGGTTTGTGTTATCGATAAATTGGTGTATTTTCAGAACTTTGAGAATGTAACATCCTGAAATAGAATTGTAGCCACGGATTAAGATTGGGTAAATTGGTTTGATAATAACTCTAATAGGTGGAGTAAAATATGGTTTTGGGAGTATCAGTGTTTTATCAAACATACAATTTTTTTTTAAACACTCAAAAACTGCTGAAATATAACTGGAAAAGCCCCACAATTGTGAACAAGCATCCTTCAAAGATGATTTATTCTCATCAAAGGTCTACACAGATGCAACGAGACCTGGGTGTCATGGTACACCAGTCATTGAAAGTAGGCATGCAGATGCAGCAGGCAGTGAAGAAAGCGAATGGTATGTTGGCATTCATAGCAAAGGGATTTGAGTACAAGAGCAGGGAGGTTCTACTGCAGTTGTACAGGGTCTTGGTGAGGTCACACCTGGAGTATTGCGTACAGTTTTGGTCTCCTAATCTAAGGAAAAACATTCTTGCCATAGAGGGAGTACAGAGAAAGTTCACCAGACTGATTCCTGGGATGGCAGGAATTCCATATGAAGAAAGACTGGATAGACTCGACTTGTACTTGCTGGAATTTAGAAGATTGAGGGGGGGGATCTTATAGAGACTTACAAAATTCTTAAGGGGTTCGACAGGCTAGATGCAGGAAGATTGTTCCCGATGTTGGGGCAGTCCAGAACAAGGGGGTCACAGTTTAAGGATAAGGGGGAAGTCTTTTAGGACCGAGGTGAGAAAATCATTTTTCACACAGAGTGGTGAATCTGTGGAATTATCTGCCACAGAAGGTAGTTGAGGCCAGTTAATTGACTATATTTAAGAAGGAGTTAGATGTGGCCCTTGTGGCTAAAGGGATCAGGGGGTATGGAGAGAAGGCAGGTACAGGATACTGAGTTGGATGATCAGCCATGATCATATTGATTTGGATTTGCAGCAATATCTTTTGATTTGCAGGCAGCGTCCGCTAGCGGCCGCTGTTGCTGCTGAAGCAGCTGCACCAAAGATCCTATAGCTATAGGATTTTTGAGCTGCACCGTGGCGAGTGAATCCCAACCGCCTCCCCCTTTGGCGGCGGCACTTTGGCGTTGGACAGGGACGGCCACGGCAGCGGGGCGATGTTGTCCGAGGAGTGCTGACCTTCCTTCCTCCCCACCTCCTCTGCCCCTTCCCCCCCCACTCCCCACTCTCTCTCTTGTACGCCCCCCTCCACCCCTCTTATCCTGGGACGACTCCTCTCCATCTCGCACTGATCCCCATTCCCTCCTCTATTCAGTCCTCACTGACATCCCCTGCGCTCCCCTCCCAATCTACCCCCCCCCCCCCCCCCAATCTATTCATCACCCTACCCACCTCGCATTGATTCTCCTGCCACCCCATCCCCCACACAATCCTACACTGGTCCCCAAATTCATCCTGTACTGACCCCCCTTCCCATCCATCCTGCACTTCTCCCCCCATTCACACTGCACTGATCCGTCCACTCATCCCATACTGACCCACCCCCCATTTACCCTGCACTAATCCACCCCATCCATCCTGTAGTGATCCACCCATTCATCCTGCACGGATCGCCCATTCATCCTGTACTGATCCCCTCGTGCATCCTGTACTGATCCCCTCGTGCATCCTGTACTGATCCCCTCGTGCATCCTGTACTGATCCCCTCGTGCATCCCGAACTGATCCCCTCGTGCATCCCGTACTGATCCCCTCGTGCATCCCGTACTGATCCCTCGTGCATCCTGTACTGATCCCCTCGTGCATCCTGTACTGATCCCCTCGTGCATCCCGAACTGATCCCCTCGTGCATCCCGTACTGATCCCCTCGTGCATCCCGTACTGATCCCCTCGTGCATCCCGTACTGATCCCCTCGTGCATCCCGAACTGATCCCCTCGTGCATCCCGTACTGATCCCCTCGTGCATCCCGTACTGATCCCCTCGTGCATCCCGTACTGATCCCCTCGTGCATCCCGTACTGATCCCCTCGTGCATCCCGTACTGATCCCCTCGTGCATCCCGAACTGATCCCCTCGTGCATCCCGTACTGATCCCCTCGTGCATCCCGTACTGATCCCCTCATGCATCCCGAACTGATCCCCTCGTGCATCCCGTACTGATCCCCTCGTGCATCCCGTACTGGGCCCCTCATTCATCCCATACTGGGCCCCCATTCATCCTATACTGATCCCCTCATTCATCCTGTAGTGATCTCCCATTCATCCTGCACAGACCCTCCAATCCGCACGGTCCTGACCCCCCCCCCCCCCCATTCACCCTGTACTGATCCCCCCATTCATCCTGTGCTGATCCCCCCCCCCCCAATCCATCCTGTACTGATCCCCCCATTCTTCTTGTCTGAAGAAGGACCCGAAACGTTGCCTATTTCCTTAGCTGCATAGATGCTGCCTCACCCGCTAATTTCCCCAGCATTTCTGTCTACCACCATTCATCCTGTACTGATCCCCCCCTCCCATTCATCCTGTACTGATTCCCCCCCTCATCCATCTCGTACTGATCCCTCCCATTCAACACCAGTGACATCCCCCGTGCTCTCCCCTCACAATTTTACATACTCCAACCAACATGTACTAATTCACCTGCCTCAATCCATCCATTCCGCACCGATTTCCTTCTCAACCCTCCCCCCCCCCCCCCATCTATCCACCCCGCACTGATTCACACACACCCTGAACCTATTGTGCTTCATGGTCTTCAGAGCGAACATTGACTATGTTTGATAACGGAATGCAATCAAATGTGTTTTAATTCCCAATGTTATTATTTGTTTTGACACCTTTAAACATATTACCAAAAGAACATTTGCTGCAGTTATGTCCTTTGGCCATCTCTTGTCAGTTAGTGTAATGTTTAACCTGTCAGATGGGTATAGTCGGTTTTAACAGCTATCATCATAAAATGCCTATAGAAATTTCCTTGCAACCTGTATATTTTGTTATGGATAAATAATGTGGGAAGCGAGAGTGTTTCTGTGCCAATAGCAATAACGACCCATGTTATGGCCATGTCATGGTAATTTTCGGTCCTTCACAGAAAACATGCTTGCATCAAACTGTAGTGTGCATAATTAAGCATACAGTGGCTTGCAAAAGTTTTCATACCCCTTGAACTTTTCCACATTTTGTCACGTTACAACCACAAACGTAAATGTATTTTATCGTACTGGTCGCAAGGATAACTCTAGAGTCAAGGGTCCGAGGCCGATCCTGGTGAAGTTCCACTATTTCCAGGATAAGCTGAGGATAATCAAGCTCTCCCGGGAGAAAAATGTGCCCCTTGAGTACAACGGAGCTCGGATTCATATCGCTGGTCTTGTCAAGAGACGCCGGAAGTATGATGCGGCTAAAAAGAAGCTACGCGACCGTGACATCAAATACGCATTGATCTTTCCCTGCACACTGAGAGTTGTCCACGCTGGCAAGACACAGTTTTTTCACACTCCTGATGAAGTTGAGACATTTTTGGGTGAGCACTCCTCCATGGACTCTGATATAACAGCCTAACGTTGGTGGCCAGTGGCCAGATAGCGTTAGCACAATAATGTTGTCTGCCGATGAACTCTGTGTTTAGCTATTTAGTATTTTTTCTATAATTTTAGTATTTTTTCTATAAATTTCTTATTCAACTTTTGACTTTGATAAAATGATGCCTGCTTTACTACTATTTGCCGTAAAAAGTGTCGCAATTGACGTAAAACGTCGTAACATTAAGAGTTAAGTTTTCTTTTTCCTTTTCTATACGAAATGTAAAAGGTTGTTTGAATGGTAAAGGATTGGCCCCTATAAACAACTGATTATAATCAATTACCAATTATTTGAATATTGAAATTTGATAAATTGACAATTAAAGGCATATGAAGTTTAATCTAGATTTTTTCTCTTTTTATTTTTTAATAACCATGTGCGATAATATGTTGCTATTTTGGGCTTCATAATGTCCAATTAATTTAATTTTAACATAAATTAATTTAAACATAAATGGTCCAGGACTTCATACTTTGATCTATTTTCATAAATATGAGCTATGCAGACTGAGGTGTGTCTGCTCGCTTTTTTTTCTTTTTCTCTCTCTGTCTCTCTCTCAATGATGCAGCCTGATCTTGTGTGTTTTGTCTGTCCTGTCTTTTATGTGGGTTACACAAAAAGCTGGAGAAACTCAGCGGGTGCAGCAGCATCTAAGGAGCGAAGGAGATAGGCGACGTTTCGGGTCGAGACCCTTCTTCAGACTGTCTTTTATGTGTGTGTGTTTGTGTCAATCTGTGCATGTGGCTCTCTTGTCCCTTTCTCATGCTATTTCCCTGCCCCACTCCCCCAACATTATCTACACCCAATTGGTCAATGATTGATACAGCTAAAGGCCTAAAAATCATCCATTTGAACATTAGAAGTCTTCTTCCAAAGATTGATTTAATTAGAGTTTGGATTGCACAGAATAAACCTGACATAATAACATTTTCAGAAACATGGTTACATAGTGAAATTTGTGACGATATTCATATTGATAATTTTACATTATATAGAGCAGATAGGCCTACGAGAGCTGGAGGTGTGGCTTGTTATGTGTCTATCGATCCCCTCCTGTTCATCCTGACTCAACAAAATCCTTAATTTCCATTCTCACCTCTATTGAACACCCATGTGAATTAGTGCTTCTTGGTGACTTCAATAAAAACTGGCTCGACCGCTCCTCTTCTAACGACAAAAACTTGCTTAAAAGTGTAAACCTGACCCAGTTAATCAACGAACCTACCAGAGTTCATGGCAATTCTACATTACTACTAGATTGGATTCTTGTTACCCATCCTGATCTTTGCAAAATAGCTCAAGCTCAGTCAGATTGGATAAAGAGCTTCTGTGAACAGCAATTTTCAAGTCTTGCCAGAGATTCTCAATTGGATTTAGGTCTGGACTTTGACTGGGCCATTCTAACACATGAATATGCTTTGAATTAAACCATTCCATTGTAGCTCTGGCTGTATGTTTAGGGTCGCTGTCCTGCTGGAAGGTGAACCTCCGCCACCAGTCTCAAGTCTTTTGCAGACTCTAACAGGTTTTCTTCCAAGATTGCCCTGTATTTGGCTCCATCCTTCTTCCCATCAACTCGGACCAGCTTCCCTGTCCCTGCTGAAGCAAAGCATCCCCACAGCATGATGCTGCCACCACCATGTTTCACAGTGGGGATGGTGTGTTCAGGGTGATGTGCAGTGTTAGTTTTCCACCACACATAGCGTTTTGCATTTAGGCCAAAAACTTCAATTTTGGTCTCATCAGACCAGAGCACCTTCCTCCACATGTTTGCTGTGTCCCCCACATGGCTTGTGGCAAACTGCAAACGGGACTTCTTATGGCTTTGTTTCAACAATGGCTTTCTTCTTGCCACTCTTCCATAAAGGCCCGATTTGTGGAGTGCACAGCTAATAGTTGTCCTGTGGACAGATTCTCCCACCTGAGCTGTGGATCTCTGCAGCTCCTCCAGAGTTACCATGGACCTCGTGGCTGCTTCTCTGATCAATGCTCTCCTTGCCTGGCCTGTCAGTTTAGGTGGACGGCCATGTCTTGGTAGGTTTGCAGTTGTGCCATACTCTTTCCATTTTCGGATGATGGATTGAACAGTGCTCCATGAGATGTTCAATGCTTGGGATATTTTTTTATAACCTAACCCTGCTTTAAACTTCTCCACAACTGTATCCCTGACCTGTCTGGTGTGTTCCTTGGGCTTCATGATGCTGTTTGTTCACTAATGTTCTCTAACAAACCTCTGAGGCCTTCATAGAACAGCTGTATTTATACTGAGATTAGATTACACACAAGTGGACTCTATTTACTAATTAGGTGACTTCTGAAGGCAATTGGTTGCACTGGATTTTATTTAGGGGTCTCGGAGTAAAGGGGGCTGAATACTTTTGCACGCCACACTTTTCAGTTTTTTATTTGTAAAAAAATTTGAAAACCATGTATCATTTTCCTTCCACTTCACAATTATGCGCCACTTCGTGTTGGTCTATCACATAAAATCCCAATAAAATACATTTACGTCTGTGGTTGTAACGTGACAAAATGTGGAAAAGTTCAAGGGGTATGAAAACTTTTGCAAGCCTCTGTATATGTTACCATGTTACCATGGTCCAGGATTTATTGACACAGGTTGATCATATGCTGAATAATCCAACCACATTTTTGTTTGGAAGTGGAAAGAACTAATAGAAATTGCATTAATTGCAATGTGTAAAAGAGTTGAGATATTGTATTATAATTTTGCTGCATGTCATTGTGGTATATATCATGTCTTGATTGGTGAATATGTTTAGTTTGTGAGTTATTTGAAACAGAAATAATATGTGAATGTAGACAAAAGTGCCGGAGAAACTCAGCGGATGCGGCAGCATCTATGGAGCGAGGGAAATAGGCAACGTTTCGGGCCGAAACACTTCTTCAGACTGATGGGTTTCGGCCTGAAACGGTGCCTATTTCCTTCGCTCCATAGATGCTGCTGCACCCGCTGAGTTTCTCCAGCACTTTTGTCTACCGTTGATTTTCCAGCATCTGCAGTTCCTTCTTGAACACAATATGTGAATGCTTCATTGAGCATAATTCCGACTGGTAACTACACACTTCGTCCGAGCACATTATCGCACGCGTCATGCAAACCACCTAATGACCACCTAAATTGTCATTTGGCAACCTAAAAAGCTGTCATGGTTGCCCGGCTGGCAACAGGGAAAAAAAGTTAAGCGAGAGCCCTGCAGTAATACTAATACTGTCCTTGCTCAGGGGGCTGTTGAGTAGAGTCAGAATTTTAATTTGGAACTGATCTTGTATTTTGGTTTATGTAGGGAAAGGGGAAATTTAGAAAGTAGTTCTAATTTCTGACTATTTATCTTGAAAGACATATTCCAGGTATTTTTGTTTTAATTGGAAAGATGCAAACTTAGAATTAAATGCTAATGGTCAAACTACTTGACATTGCTGCATTTTGTGAGGTTATCATGTGGAAAGAAGTTGTTGTCAAGGTTAGTCTGATGAATTGACGCACTACATCTAGATGGTACTTTTTTTTTTGCAAAAAGGATGAGGTAAATAATTGAGCAGAATTTAGTTAAACCAAATTTAGTTTATCTTACTTGGTAAATTTCCTCGTGCATTTACATAGTAAGTTACTTTTTGGGACATGTTGTGACATACGCTACTGTTGTGAATAGAACAAAAAAGATCTCCAAAACGAACTAATTAGATTGAAGATTGTTTTACATTTGCTTTGCTGACATAGGTATTTGCATAGCAGCTGGTCCACTGTTGTATGGGATATAATGGCAGCTATTGTGCTGTTTACTTAGAATAAACTGGTTCTGTAATTACTTTTCACAAATTCTGGAACTCTATAACACTCCATAAACCACCAAGAGATTGGAGAACGTAACCAACATTGTTTTACCATGTTGAATTATGGGCACAATGGTGGTTAGATTAGTTGGAGAAAAATATGCAAACTGACCATCGAGGCAGCATCGATGGAAGAAATAGACAGATGATATTTCAGGTTGGGACCTCTTATCAAACTGATTTATCTTAATGGTAAGGGACACGAGAGATGGCAGATGCTGGAATCTGAAGCAATAAACAATCTACTGGAAGACTCAGCAGATTCAATAGCATCTGTGGATGGATAAAATAGTCACCGTTTCCTCCCTTGCTCCTCGCAATTTTGTCTCCTTTCCCATTTCCCATCTTCTGCCCTCCCATCACCCATTTTTATGCCCCTCACCCACCCAGTTTCATCCACCATCACACACGTTTCACCCATAGGTTTTCACCACCCCATGACAGATGAGATGACATTTTGGGTCAGGACACTTTTTTAAAGTTTTTTTTCCCCCTTCAATCGACTCTGCGTGCCATACTCAATGAAATGCTGCCTTGATGTCCAGGGCTGTTCACTCTATAGTTCATCTCTTGTCCATGTTTGGACCAAAGTTGTATTGAGGTCAAGAGTTAAGTGACTTTAGCAGAACCCAAACTGAGCAGGTTGTTGCTAAGCAAGTGCCGCTTGATAGCACTGTCGATTTTCTTTTCAATCTCTTGGCTGATGGTGAAGATTAGACTAATTGGGCAGTTCGATCTGTCTTGCTTCTTGTGGCCAGGACATACATGGCCAATTTTCCACATTTTCAGGTAGGTGTCAGTGTTGTAGCTATACTGGTACAATTTGACCAAGGGCAGGTGGACAAAAGTGCTGGAGAAACTCAGCGGGTGCGGCAACATTGATGGAGCGAAGGAAATAGGCATTGTTTCGGGCCGAAACCCTTCTTCAGACTGATGTAGGGCGGGAAGTAGAAAGGAAGAGGAGGAGCCAGAGGGCTGAGGGAGGTGCTGAGAAGGGGGGGAAATAATAAGGGCTACCGAAAATTGGAGAAGTCAATGGTCATGCTGCTGGGGTACAAACTGCCCAAGCGAAATATGAGGTGCTGTTCCTCCAATTTCCGGTGGTGCTCACTCTGGCCATGGAGGAGGCCCAGGACAGAAAGGTCAGATTCAAAAAATTAGGAAAGGTGAGGGGGAGTCCCTAACTTATTGAAGTGCTGACAGCCACCGGAAGATCAGGTAGAAGAATTATTGCAGACTGTTATTTGCGGAGGTGAATTCTGCGAAATGATGGGAACAAGAGTTATTGATAAAAATACGCCAATATGCCTACGCATAACCTGGAAAATCTGAATAAAATATTTTCACCCCCTCTGATGTAACTCAAAATGCCATCAGCTGACATCTAATGAAAATTTTGAAATTTTTTGGAATTTTTACAACACTATTTAACACAAAATTGAACCCCAATACTGAATTGATTATCTTTGGATCATGGAAGAGGGAAAGTAAACTAACTATATTCCAAGAAGCCTTTCTTAATTATGGTCTAATACAGCGAAAAAACTTATACTTAAATTTTGGAAAAAACGTACGGCTTGGAGATTCGATCGTTTCGCCGAACACCATCCGAACCTTTTGAGATAGGTAGATCGCCTTTCTGTCCTTTATTTTTTTTTACTTTCTCTCTTGCTTGTCTACTATTCTCTTTATTTCTCTATTTCGGAAAGACTGTACTTGGGTCAGATTCGAAAGGGAGGGGGAGTTGAATGGAGCCACCGAAGATCGAGGGGTGAGGTTAAAGCGACGCTTGGTCTCAAGTGTATCATTTCCTGCGGTAGGCTTGTCGTTTCGGAAGGCCGAAAGTGCCCGGGGAGGGGGGAGGTGGTGCGGGTGGGGAAAGGCCCGGGAAGAATTGACCAGGGAGTTACGGAGGGAGCGGTCTTTGCGGGAAGCAGACGGGGGGGGGGGGGGGGGGGAGATGGGAAGATGTGACGAGTGGTGGGGGTCACATTGGAGGTGGTGAAAATGACGGAGGATTATTTGTTGTATGTGACGGCTAGTAGGGTGGAAGGTGAGGACTAGGGGGGACTCTGCCCTTGTTACGAGTGGGGGGGATGGGGAGAGAGAGCAGTGTTACGGGGTATTGAATAAACCCTGGTGAGAGCCCCATCTATAGTAGGGGAGTGGAACCCCTGTTCCCTGAAGAATGAGGACATTTCCGATGCCCTGGTGTGGAACACCTCACCCTGGGAGCAGATGCGACGTAGACGGAGGAGTTGGGAGTAGGGGATGGAGGAAACAATGTGGGAAGAAGTGTAGTGTAGATAGCCGTGGGAGTCGGTGGGTTTATAGTGGATGCAGTCAGAAGTCTCACCTGCGATGGAGATAGTGACGTCAAGAAATGGTAGGGAAGTGTCGGAAATGGTCCAGGTGTATTTGAGTGCCGGATGGAAGTTGGTGGTGAAATGGATGAAGTCAGTGAGTTGTGTGTGGGTGCAGGAGGTAGCACCAATGCAGTCGTCGATGTGGCGGAGGTAGAGGTTGGGATGGGGCCCTGGTACGTCTCGAACAAGGATTGTTCGATGTACCCTACAAAGAGGAAGGCATAGCTAGGGCCCATGCGTATGCCCATAGCTACGCCTTGTATTTGGAGAAAATGGGAGGAGTCAAACGAAAAGTTATTCAGGGTAAGGACCAGCTCCGCTAGGCGGAGGAGAGTATCTGTAGACGGGGATTGGTTGGTTGGTTAACCAGGATTGATCCCCCTGATTTGTTGTTGATGATAGGGCTGGGGATATGCCAGGCAATAAGGTTGACCAAGGGCAAGCAAGTTCTGAAGCATGTCTTCAATGTTATTGCTGGAATATTGTCAGGGCTGTCAGCCTATGCTGTATTTTTACGTTTAGCTGTTTCTTGATAACGTGGAGTGTATCAAATTGGCTGAAAGCTGTCATATGTTTGGCTGGGTACCACTGGAGTAGGTTGCGATGGATTGCCCACTTGACACCTTGTTGAAGGTTCTTGCCAATGCTTCAGCTTTCACTTTTGCACTGATCTGCTAGGCATCTTTGACATTGGAAATTGTGAAATTTGTGGAACCACCTCATTCAGCGAGTTATTGAATGGTCCACTTCTGTTCACAACTCGGTGTGGCAGGACTGCAGAGCTTGGATCTGATCTTCAGGTTACAGGATCACTTGTCAATTATATGCTGTTTTCTGGGCATACAAGTAGTCTTGTCTTATAGCTTCACCAGGTTGATTCATCGTTCTGAAGTATGCCCAGCGTTGTTCCTGGCGTGTCCTCTGAATTCTTCATCGAACCAGGATTGATCCCCCTGATTTGTTGTTGATGATAGGGCTGGGGATATGCCAGGCAATAAGGTTGTAGATTTATGAAGCTATTGAATGCGTGCAGTGCCAAGGGAAGAGTTGCTTGATCTGCTTGAGGATTAAGTATCTACGTATGTAGGGTATCTATGATATGTATCTGTGTGTTTCTGTATCTAAGCAATTAGGAATAATTTTTATGTGCTTGGATCTCTTGTGTCTACCTGAGATAGAAGACATGCTTCACTTTATGTCTGCACGGTGGTGCAGCGGTAGAGTTGCTGCCTTGCAGCGCCAGAGAGCTGGGTTCGATCCTGACTATGGGTGCTGTCTGTATGGAGTTTTTAAATGTTCTCCTCGTTAGCTCTAGTTTTCTCTCTCACTCCAAAGACGTACAGGTTTGTAGGCTAATTGGCTTGGTAAAATTGTCCCTAGTGTGTGTAGGATAGTGTTAGTGTGCAGGGATCGTGGGTCGGCGTGGACTCAGTGGGCCAGACAGCCTGTTTCTGTGCTGTATCTCTAAACTAAAAACTAAATTAAACTAAACTTTGAACTGAGTCACTGGTGCAAGTTTAATCTTTAATTTTTGTTGGAATTAATCATTTTTTGATTTCAGGTGATCAAAATGGCAGAGGAGAAGTTCACATCTGCTCTGGATCTTGGTAATGAACAGTCTCGCTCTCCCACAAGCCCATCACATCTTACCCATTTCAAGCCTCTGACTCCAGATCAAGAAGAACCTCCCTTCAAATCTGCCTATAGCTCATTTGTGAGCCTTTTCCGTTTTAGCAAAGGTGAGAAGACCCATCTCTGAAAAATAAGCTGAAATGCTAACAGTTGTATGTTTGTGTCTTATAAATTGTATGTTAAAGGGATGTTTTCAATTCCATATTATAGTTAAAATCTGATAATTATTGATAAAACTTTGATAAATATTGTTTAGCAATTGAGCCATGGAGTCATACTTGTGGAAATAGGCCCTTTGACCCAACTTGCCCACACTAACCAACATGCCCGATCTAATCTCGTCCCACCTGCCTGTGTTTGGCCCATATCCCTCCAAACTATTCTATCCATATACCTGTCCAAATGTTTTTAAAGGTTTTGATAGTCCCTTCCTTCTCCGGCAGTTCGTTCCATATACCTACCAACTATTGTGTAAAAAAATAAGTTGTCTCTCGGGTTCCTATTAAAGCGTCCCCCCACCCTTACCTTAAACCTATGTCCGCTGGTTCTGGATTTCCCTAATCTGAGCAAAAGACTGTGCATTTTCCTTATCTATTCCTCTATTACCCTATCTACATGATCACACACCCCTCCATCCTATGCTCCAAGGAATAAAGTCCTAGCCTGCTTAACCTCCCCCTATAACTCAGTTGCTCAGGCACTCGAGCCCTGGCAACAACCTCGTAAATCTTCTCTGTACCCATTCCAGCTTAACAACATCTTTCCCATTACAGGGTGACCAATGCTGAACGTAATACTCTAAATGTGGCCTCACCAATGCCTTCTCCAACTGATACAATTGGCACTGAGACACAGATCAATCGTAATATGGGGATGATTTCTTCTAAATATTGGAGAGAAGAGTAAATTAGTGAACTACCAATTCAGAAAAGATATCATAAAAGAAGAGAATAAAAATGAAACACCTAATTAACACATTAACGTGAAAAGTATTGACGTATCTTGCTTTAGTAATGTTTCTGTGAATTATTGCATCTATAAAATTAGAATTGTTATTTTGGAAATGTTATTGTATAAGGCTGCAAAATAAACTCCCTGTTATCTTTATTTGCTTTTCCCTCGAATGTCAGATGATGGAAGACCCAATTCTTCATACAGGTCGGAGATACCGCAGCACGGGCCACAAGTTACAGGAATAAATTGGTCCAACCACCAAAATGATGGCCAACCATATTTAAGGACACCACCTACCTACAATAAAAAATGCACAGGAGAAAACAGGAGAGCATCTAGTGCATCAATGGTCAAATCTCAAGGTGCAGGTAAAATCTTGGTGCAAGTATTTAAATTACACCAAAAACAATGTATGTCTCTATATCACATTGTGCTTAAAAATTATGACTCATTTGGCAAATTGGTTATTTTACTATTTGCAATCAGCTCTAATGCCTCGACTTCTTAAGATTCTCTTTGAATGATTATGTAAATAGCCTAACCCCCCCCCCCCCCATCACCACACATGCTATAAAGTAGCTGTGTATCTGCCTTCTCACTCATTTATAAATTGCTTATTCCAGTTCTATTTATGTTATTAATATATCACAAAACGGTTAATCTGGTTAATTAATGTTTTTTTTTGACAGCATGTTGAGTAAAGTTACTGACACGTTTCCATTTTCCTTTGCTTTATTTCAATTTTTATGTACATCCTTGTGCAAATTAATTGAATCAAGCATACACTCGGTATAATGGCAATTTTTATAACATTCTCAAAGTCCAACCGATAGCCATTACTCCTCGGGGATGGGTTAGAGTCATAGTTTACGCACTCTCTGCACACTTAAGACGGCAAAACAAAAATTCCAGATGTTGCTTCTTGATTAATTGGTATTTTATTGAAGTAGTACATAGCAAATAAATAATCCATCACTTTCCGTTCTTAATCGCTGTTCCATTCATGTCATATAACTCATACTAAAGTTTCTTCTTATAAAAGTATGTTGTCTCATTAACTTGTTTGTGTGTTCATGATTCGTGTGTGGTAAAAAAACTATATTCTCACCATCCTTCTGAGACCCAACTGACTCCTAATCTATGAGTCTGCGCTAGTCTCCGCTAGTCTCTGCTAGAAATAGACACACCCCTTCTACGTATCAAATCCCACCTGCACAGGTACAGACAGATAAAAACTAAAATATTAAAAATGTTAAACATGGCTATAATATGCTGACTTAAGCTTAATGGCTCCTACACACCAGCCCCTAATTGTTCTACGTATATAACGAAGCAATTTCCAATAAAGGAAATACATTAAAAAAGGAGCTATAAAAGCTTAACCATTTTCAAAAAACAAAAGTAACACATTATATTTAGCATTCAGACTTCTTTAGTGATTCTTCCATCTTCACCTTCGCCTTCTAGAAGCAGACATATCTTGGTTATCGATCTTACCAAAACATTGTTCTTAGTCTCAAGTTGTACTGTACGCACCAAACCTTTAATGTCCGGCATGATTTTCAGTATCGTTCCCATCAACCAAGAACCTCGTGGTTCAATAGAATCAACCACCAAAACAATATCACCTGGAATAAAATTTCTTCTTACTTTCAACCATTGTTGTCATTCTTGGATTAGAGGCAAATATCTTTGTATCCACCTTTTCCAAAAAAGATCTGCCATATATTGTACTTGTCTCCATCTGCGTCTCATATACAAATCTTCCTTCACAAAGAGCCCAGTTGGTAGTACTGGATTGGTTTTCATCAAAATTATATGATTTGGTGTAAATGCTTCCAGGTCACTTGGATCTTCAGAACTCTTGGTCATGGGTCGATCATTTAAAATTGCTTCAATTTCACAAAATAAAGTTTGCAATCCTTCATCGTCCAGAACTTGTTGTTTAAGGACAGAGCGTAGCACATTTCAAAACATGCAGATCAACTGTTCCCAAACACCGCCATGATGAGATCCTGCTAGAGAATTAAAATTCCATTTCATCCCATTCTGATTTATAACACTCTGGATCTTATTCTGATTCCTTACTGGTACTTTCATTGAAGTCGTGATTGTATTGCCAAGCTGCTAGCTTGTCACGAGCCTCAACAGAATAAGTTATTTGCTTCGGTCTAGCACCCGGTTGCTTAGATGAAGTTTTATTGCCCATCCACTTACTCAGTGCTAGTTCTGAGTCATGCCAGATATTCTCTGGCTGTAGATTTGATTTAGCTGTTGGTTTCAGCTTAGCAGCTCCTTCTTGGACTAAGGAACTCTTCTTCTGAGATATTCTCGAGCCACATCTTGAACCCTTGACTTTCCAATATCTCCATCTTGGTCCTGGCTGCTGCCAACTTCGTATCCAGTTCCAACTGTTCCTTCTCTCTTTTCAACTGCTTCCTTCATTCCTCAGCCTGGCTCTTCATCTGATCTTTTTGACTCTTTTATTTTGATCCCTCACCAATTCACAAATTTTATATTTAAATCCCTCATTGGACTCAGAGGAAGGGTAAACAGATTTAACAAGTCAATATACAGGTCACAGGACTACCTTTTATTAATTATCATCGCACTATTATGTCTTTAGTACGTCAAGAGGGTTTTATTTCCGTATGTCCTGAAACGGAACAATGAACATCTTACTTGCAGCAGCAGAAAAGACATGTAAAAATTTTAATAATAGTGCAAAGATAAAAATAATCCCTCAAGTCTCTGTGGTCCAGAGCTTATTTTGAGATAGTAGTGTTTAACAGCCTAATGGTTGTAGGGAGGAATCTGGTCCTGAACCTGGATGTTATAGTTTTCTTGCTCCTATACCTTCTTCCTGTAGGTGACAAGAGTGTAGCCAGGGTGGTGTGGGTCTCTAATGGTGGATGCTGTTTTGAAGCAGTGACTAGATCCCTTCAATGATGGGATGGTCAGTGTTCACCACTTTTTGCAACCTCCATCGTTCCTGGGCATTTGAGTTGTAGAACCAAACCATGATACAACCAGTCAATATGCTCTCTACTGTACACCTGCAGAAGTTCTAGAGATTATTCATTGACATACCAAATCTGCTAAGGAAACAGAGGCATTGATGGGCTTCCTTTATGAGTGCATCACTGTGCTGGGTCCAGGACAGATCTTCAGAGATAAGTACTCCCAGGACTTTTTTCCATTTTTGACTCTTTCTACCACCAAGACAGGTTTGTGGATCCTCGACCTTCCTCTTCCGAAGCCAACAATCATTTCCTTGGTTTTACTGATGTTGAGAGCAGGGTTGTTGTGCTGGCACTATTTGGTCAGTTTGATCGATTTCTCTCATATGCTGTGACTCGTCATCACCTGTAATACTTCCCAAAATGGCAGGGTTGTCAGAGATTTTGAAGATGGAGTTGGAACTGTGTCCGGCTACAGAGTCGTAAGTTTAGAGCGAGTGGAACGGGGGCTGAGCACGCACCCTTGAGGTGCTCCTGTGCTGATGGTTATCGAGGAGGAAGTGTTGCTGCCAATTTGTACAGATTGTGGTCTGTGATGAGGAAGTCGACAATCAAGCTGCAGAAGGATGGATAGAGACCGTGAGCTTGGTAAGCAATTTAAAGAGGATGATTGTGATGAACGCTGAGCTGCAGTCTATCAGCAGCAGCCTAGCATATGTGTTTTTATTGTCCAAGTGGTCCAGTGCGGAGTGAAATTGCATCCTCTGGTGACCTATTGTGGCAGTAGGCAAATTGTAGTAGGTCCAGGTTCTTGTTGAGATAGGAATTGATATGCGCCATAACCAACCCCTCAAAGCACTTAATCACCACAGATGTTAATGTCGCCAGTCAGCAGTCATTGAGGCACATCACATTGCTCTTTTTTGACACCAGTAATATTGATAACCTCTTAAAGTAGGTGGAAACTTCAGACCTCAGTAATGAGAGGTTGAAGATGTCACAAAAACCTTAGCCAGTTGCTCTGCACACATTTTCAAAGGACAAAGGACATTTATTGTCACATACACCAATTGGTGTGGTGAAATTTGTCTTGCCATGCAGCACATAGATAAAGATAAGACATAACATTAAAGAATTTAACATAAAACATAAAAAACATCCCCCCACAATGGTTCCCATTATGAGGGAAGGCACAAAGTCCAGACCCCATCCCCAGTTCACCCATAGTCGGGGCTATTGAGGCCTCCACAGTCGCCGCTATGGGGGCTGATGTTCCAGGCCTTTCTTCGCCGGGTGATCGGTTTAAGAACATAACCAGGTGTGCCATCAGGTTCAGACTCTTTCCGAGGGTTCACCCTCCTGAATGATCTTCTGACCGCTGCTTATATGCAAAAATGAAGGAGCTCAGCTGAGTGCTCAGATTTTGTTAAGTGAGGATGACGGATTGAGCGATAGGCATCTGATGGAGTGTGGCAGTATTCAAGGGTGTTTGATCATCTGGTGCTTCAGGACACATGCTGGTGGTAGTTTGGGATTGATTTCTTCAGGCTGGCTTTGTTGAAGTTCCAGGCTATGATGAGAAAGGCATCAGGGTACACCAACTGGTGTTTGTTCAATACAGCCTGCAGGTCCTCCAGTGCTAGACGGACGTATGTCTGGCGTGGGATGTAGATCGTGGTCATGATGATGGAGGTGAATTCGCTTGAGAAGTAGAAGTTAGCACTTCACCGCAAGATGCTCCTGGTGCAGACAGCAGGTGTTGGACTGGACTGCTGCATCTTAGCACCACAAAGTGTTATATGTCCATCATAATTCTTTACCAAGTCATTAACACGATTTAGCAGAGACACGACCAGATTCCTACAGTTTCTGAGGATATTTTCATCTCAATATACACAGTGGAATTATGGGCTCAATGAGTCATTGTCTCGTGGTATAGTCCTTTCCGCCTCTCCTTAATAATTGACCTCAAATTCTTCATCGCATTCAGGTCAGGCATGTTAGCATGTATACATTCCCTACTGGTGAAAAAATTAGGTCACTATTTATGATACATGGCATGGTGCAAGGACTTGGTGTAATATCCCAGAACCACATGGAAAAGTAATTGGCTTCTTCTCTTCTCTAATTCATCGATATATTACAGCAATCATCATTTTGTCAACTGGGTGGGGTGGAACAACACTGTAGAAGATGAAACAATCCCAGACATCATCTTTTCAGAGTGTTTGACAAGCTGGTCAATGTGGAATTTTCGCACTGGCTCTCCAACTGATCTCCAAACATGTTGGCGACATTGGCACTGAACCAGGAATGATTTTTGGAATAGAATAGAATAGAATCCTTTATTGTCATTGTACAATATACAACGAAATTTCGTTTGGCAGCATCTCCTTCTGTAGCAGCACCAAGCATAAATCGTAAAAAGAGATAAAAATAAATAAATAAATAAAAAGTACAGTAAAAACAGTAAGGTGCAAGTACAGTTAGGTAAATGAATGAAAAAGATTGTGTTTTTAAGTGCAGAAGTTATTGTCCGTTGGCTGGAAGGTGGTAGTGTGTGTGTGTGTATGTATGTGTGTGTGTGTGTGTGTGTGTGTGTGGGGGGGGGGGGGGGGGGGGGGGGTGTCATAGTTTACTGTAGCAGACTCTTCACAGCCATGGGGAAGAAACTGTTCTTCAGTCTGTTGGTACGTGCTCTCACTGATTAACACCTTTCTCCAGTCCTTGCATGTCCTATCTTTATATTTTAAGGCCCACTGGTATGGTTTCTTCTTCATCACAGCAATTCGAAATTGTTTTTTCACAGGTCTTCTGGCTGTACGACCAACTTCAATGAGGTCTCAGTGCATCGTGCTTGAGCTTAATGAGCCTCTGCTAAATCTTTCTTCAGGGCTTCACTTGTCTTTTTCAGATCATTATCTTTCCCAAATCACAAAGGCCTCATCTCTTGGAGTTCTCCACCTTCTGCAGTTGCACCTGCCGATTCTCATGGGAGATAGTGATCAGGCGAAAGTGATCCAATTTCTGATGCATGTTTAACAATCCTGCATACAGAAACTTGGCTCACCCCAACCAACTTTGAGACCTCTTGCTGTGACTTCGAACAACATTAATGCAAGGTTATGATCTTTGTTCGCCTCTTTAGAGTGATATCCATTTTGTGAATTGCTTCACGAGTTCTTCTCAAATGATGATAAAACAGTGGGCAGGTTATGCAATACTGACCCAATGTTGGTGCAAGATTTTTATTTTGTCTCTACTTTACTTTGAATGTTATCAGTTTTAAATATAAGGACAAAAGGTGGACATGGAAACTCATCATATGATAAAATAACAAAATCAGCCCATGGTTCAATTAATTTACTCAAGAATATATATGAATGGTTAAAACTGGCCATTAATTTTCTTGTTCGCTATGCTTAGTTGAGGGTATCACACACTTTTTAATTTTTACAGTCGTAGCTCTCTGTGAACGTGTGATAACTTGATACATGATAACTTGGTTGTTTGGATTTAGAACTGGCTTCCTCATTGATGATAGAGGGTTCAGATGGAAGATGTTATTCTGGCTGGAGGTCTGGGAGCAGTAGAGGTCTGTGACCAGTAGAGTTCAGCAGGGATCCGTGCTCTGTTTGTTACATAGATATAAATGTCTTGGATATAAATATAGACAAATTAATTAGTAAGTTTGCAGACAAAACCAAAATTGTTGGAGTAGAGGACAATGAGGAAGGCTGTCAGGGCATACAAACGAGATATAGATCTGCTACACAAATGGATGGAAAAATGTCAGATGGAGTATAATCCTAGCAATTGTGAGGTATTGCACTTTGGGAGGTCGAATGTCAAAGGAAAATTTACAGTTAATGGAAGTCCCTTAACAGTACTGATGTACGTGGGATCTTAAGGTCCAAGTCCATAGCTTCCTGGAGGTGGCAACACAAGTAGATCGGGTGGTAAAGAAGGCATATGGTATGCTTATTTTCAGTGTAGGTGTCAGGAAGTCATGTTGCAGGTTTACAGGACTTGGTTTATGCTGCATTTGGAATATTGTGTATTGGTGCTGGTCTCCCCATTACAGTAAGGATGTGGAGGCTTTGGAGTGTGTAGAATAGGGTTATCAGAATGTTGCCTGGATCAGAAGGTATTAGCAATAAGGAAAGTTTGGACAAACTTGGTTTGTTTTCTCTGGGGCGTTGGAGGCTGAGGAGATGCCTGGTAGAAATATATCAAATTATGAGAGGTATAAATAGGATAGACAGTGAGAACTTTTTTCCCAGGTGACAATGTTAAAGAAGAGAGAGCATAGTTTTAATGTGAGAGTGGCAAAGTTTGAAGGAGATGTGCTGGGCAAGTTGTATTTTGCTGTTGTGAGTGACTGAAATGCGCTGCCTGGGGTGATGGCAGAGGCAGATATAGTGGCATTTAAGAGACTTTTATATTGGCACATGGATATGCATGGAATTGATGGATATGGATCACATGCAGGCAGAGGAGATTAGTTTAACTTGGCATCAAGATTGGCTCTGAAATTATGGTGTTGGGGCTTGTTGCTGTGCTCTACAGTTCTGTGCTATGTTTTGTACTGTCACTGTTGTTTGAGATCTGGCCCAATACTGTAGTTTGTTGGACACATTTGAAACTGTTGGAATGGAATGTGTATGGAGTCATGAGTGTACAGGGAGTGTAGTAAGGGGCTGAATAAGCAATCTTGTTGGACTCCAGTGTTGATTATCGTGGAGGATGTTTTGGTGCCAATCCTTACAGATTGCAGTCTGGAAGTCAAAAGGAATGCTGAGTCCTAAGTCCCAGAGTTTGGAGATGAGTTGTTTAAAATTATGGTGTTGATGCTGGAGATAAGGTCAATAGATAGTCTGCATAGATAGTCTGCATAGATACCATAGCCCTTGCTATCTAGATGTTCCAGGGATGAATGTCGAGCCAGGGAGATGGCATCTTCCAAGGTCCGTGAATTGCAGTGGACCTAGGCTGCTTGGAAGACTGCAATTGATGTGCGATGTGGCCATATTCTCAAAGTAAAGTAAAGTATCCTTTATTGTCATTCAGACCTTTCGGTCTGAACGAAATTTCGTTGCCTTGCAGTCATACATTTAATAAAATAACAAAACACACAATAAACACAAATTTAACATCCACCACAGTGAGTTCACCAGGCACCTCCTCTCTGTGATGAAAGTCTTAAGTCTTTGTCTCTTCCCTCCTTGCTCTCCCTCTGCGCTGAGGCGATCCAGGCTTCCGATGTTGTGACCCCACTAGGTGATGGTAAGTAAGTCCCGTGGCTCAAACCATGCTCCGCGAAAGGGCCGGTTCAAACTCCGCGGCCCGGGGTGGTCGAAGCTGCCACCCTCCAGTCTAGCGGACAAAGCTGTTGCAGCTGTGACCTGCGAGCTCCCGACGATGTCGTCCACTGGACCTGCGGCCAAACCTCCTAGGTCGGGCCGCCGGGACACCTCAGCCCCGAGTCGGGCCGTCACTGCCGGAACACCTCCTCAGCCCCGAGTCGGGCCGTCACCGCCGGGACACCTCCTCAGCCCCGAAGTCGGGCCACCGCCGCCGGGACACAGCCTCAGCCCTGAGTCGGGCCACCACCGCCGGGACACGTCCTCAGCCCCGAGTCGGGCCACCGGGACGCGTCCTCAGCCCCGAGTCGGACCACCGCCGCCGGGACACAGCCTCAGCCCTGAAGTCGGCCAGGCTCGCGCTGGTAAGTCCTGGCTGGCTCTGCCTCCGGAGCCTCGAGGTGGGTCGCAGTTGGAGGCCGCCAGCTCCGCCATTAGGCCTCAGCGCAGACGGAGACGGGGGACACGACAAGAAAAGTCGCATCCCCCCCCCCCCGAAGGAAGAGACTAAAACAAGTTTCTCCCACCCATACACAACCTAATAACTCAAATTAACTAGCTAAAACGGGACAAGACAAAAAAAAAAGAAAAAACAGACGGACTGCAGGCGAGCCGTAGCTGCTAAGGCAGCGCCGCCACTTCCAGAGGATAATGACGATAAATGTCAGAGTAGTAGTCATTTGCACAAAACCTTGCTTTGGCACCAAATGATGGGTGGTTGTCTTAAGGCAAGTAGGAACCATAGATTGGAGTAGGGAAAAGTTAAAGATATCTGCTAATACTACTGTCAACTGGTCCATGCAGGTTCTGAGGATATGGTTAGGAACCATGCTTAGGTTCATTCTAAGGAAGGCCGATCTGAAATCTACAATGGTGACTGTGGGTATAGGTACAGTACACCTGAGATTGTCAGTGCAGTGACATCACTTCATTTTAAAATGAGCATAGGATGTATTGAGCTCACTGGGGATGGATGCGTTGTTGCCAACGTGTTAGCCCGCCTCCACTTGGAAGCCCAATGTAACATGCAAGCCTTGTCGCAATTAACCAGTGCCTGTGTGGTTAGTTTGAGACTATAGGTTGGTCTGGTATTGTCGCTTGGCATCTCTGGTGGCTTGCAAAGGCCAACTGTAGATTTCCTTTATAGGTCAGGATTACCTCACTTCATAGCATGGCTATTGATAGCTGTGTACAATTAGCCCATTGTGAGCTTCGCACCAAATGGAATGGGATGCAAATTGCTGTCAGGATAGCCAAAGTGGATTCCAGTGTGCAACCGGCGAACTGAGAAACCCTTAGTTGAAGCAGATGTGAGCCATATCTCTGTGAAATAGCACACTACAGTCTCTCAATTCCCTTGGCTGTTGAGTCTAGCTTTGTTTATACAGTTTATTGGGTGCTTGCCAGGAGTATGCTGATATGGGGGAGATATAAAAGTGTATTGTTTCAGTCTAATTTGCAGACCTGCATGTTTCCAATGCCCCATGCTGTTTCTGGTCAGCCCCCGGATTCCATGTGCGGAAGTGGGTGGATGTGTCTGGTGGGACCTGGGAGTCGGGTTGTGGCATCGGGTACTGCAGAGGGTCGGGGTCTCAGCCATGTTGAGCTTCATTGTTGGGTCACGGTGTTAGGCACTCTGAAGTTGGTCCCTTTGTTCAGTTGGCCCTCTGGTGAGTTGAGATCAGCTTCGCCCGCTGAGTATTGCCTTTGTCTGGGCCAGTCCTTTGGAAGGCCGGGGAGTAGTTGGCCTGTCCTGTAAGCGGCAAGTATGATTGTAGAGAACATTTTTAGTAATTCTGATGTACACTTATAAATGTACAACGATTATAATAGATGCAAGGAAGATCTGCTGGGGACAGCCTGCAAAAAGAGACACTGTGAACAACTACCATCTTGGACAGATACCAACCATATACGTAATTTCAAATTTCTCAAGTTTAATACAGGTCTATGACCGTATAGCAAAACAAACTACTGCAGATGTTGGAAATCTGAAGTAGAGTACTGCTGAGTATTTGCAGTATTTACTGTTTTTAATTTTGTTCCTGTAGCATGCATTCTAGAAGTGACTTGAAGTGGCATTTCTCATGTCGTTGGTGTGTGGTTCATAAGCAGGAATAAATGATTAAAAGTGCACATAGAGGTACTAATAATAAAACATATCAAATATCTACACTGGTAGAATTGCGCATTTAAAAAAATGTTATACAAGCTGAACAGATTACATACATAACATATTCTTTAAGACCTTTGAACCTTGTGGAGCCGTCAGCGATGGCAGCCTCACCAGCTGTCTGCCCTTTCATATTTTTTGTTATTTTTAGTGTTTTTTTTAAAGTTTGTGTTAGTTCTCTGGTTTATTTCATGTGGGGGATTGGCGTCAGGGGAAATTTTTTTTTCAATCTCTTACCTTGCCGGAGATGCGATTGTTTTCCGGATGGTATCTCCGATCTCTCTGCGGCCTAACATCATGGAGCTTGCGACCTTGCTCGAGACTGACTTTGAGCCCCACCGTGGACCGGTGGGCTTTCCATCGGAGACTGCGATCCTTTGCCTGAAATCGACACTTCAACCGCGGCCTGCGGATTTCAACATCGAGGAGCTTGCAGTCTCGGGTAGAGACCAATGTCGGGAAGCTCCAAAGTCGCAGAAGGTTTCGAGCAGCCCCGACACGGGGTCCGAGCGCCTGGCGCGGAACCAAGATTGCCCCAACAACGGAAGGCTCGAGGCCCCCGACCGCCACGGGAAGACAAAGAAGGGTAGAGATCAAACTTTTTTTTTCGCCTTCCTTCACAGTGAGAAACATGAAGAAGTCACTGTGGTGGATGTTCATGTTAAAATGTATTTTGTGTGTTTTGTTGATTTTTATTGGTATGATGACTGTATTGTAAATCAAATTCCTTGTACGTTACAAAACATACTTGGCTAATAATTTATGATTATGATGACCTTGTCTTAGTATATTTGGCTTAGTATATTATGGTGCTTATTGCAGCCAAATCCCTTCCTCGTCCTTACCTTCCCCATATTTGCACACAAGCGTTGAGCATCAACAAACTTTATCAATTAAGACTGAGATTATTTCACTTTATTTAATTTGAATAGTAGTTTGAAAAATGTAAAGCAACTTTCTTGACTCTCTTACCTCGTAAGGTTTACCAACCGACATGTGGAAACAAAGAAACTCTAAACCAAGGTTTAGTACGACTTAATCTTTATTAGCACTTGAGTTACTTAAACATATATGTGTATCACAAACGTCCAATAACTTGATGTTAGATTAACGATTGCAGCCTTCTTTCAGTTTCAAACTTAGAGTCCTCATCTTGCAATGGTTGTCCCTGGGTTGTTGCTATTAATATCTCTTTGCAAATCTTCTTGGTTTCCTTTACACCTTACTCCAGCCCATGGCTCACATGATTCTGAAGTCGATCATTCTAGTTGTCATTCACTGAAGGACTGAACAACAACATACTGTGCCCTCCATAATGTTTGGAACGAAGACCCGTCATTTATTTATTTGCCTCTGTACTCCATAATTTAAGATTTGTAATAGAAAAAAAATCACATGTGGTTTAAGTGCACATTGTCAGGTTTCAATAAAGGGTATCATTACACATTTTGGTTTCACCATGTAGAAATTACAGCAGTGTTTATACAAAGTCCCCCCCCCCCCCCCATTCCAGGGCATCATAATATTTGGGATACAGTAATGTCATGTAAATGAAAATAGTCATGTTTAGTATTTTGTTGCATATCCTTTGCATGCAATGACTGCTTGAAGTCTGCGATTCATGGACATCACCAGTTGCTGGGTGTCTTCTCTGGTGATGCTCTGCCAGGCCTGTATTGCAGCCATCTTTAGCTTATGCTTGTTTTGGGGGCTAGTCCCCTTCAGTTTTCTCTTCAGCATATAAAAGGCATGCTCAATTGGGTTCAGATTGGGTGATTGACTTGGCCACTCAAGAATTGACCATTTTTTAGCTTTGAAAAGCTCCTTTGTTGCTTTAGCAGTATGTTTGGGATCATTGTTTTACTGTAGAATGAACCGCCGGCCAATTTGTTGGTATTTGAGGTACTCGAGGTATTTGTTTGAACTTGCGCAGATAGGATGTGTCTATACACTTCAGAATTCATTATGCTACTACCATCAGCAGTTGTATCATCAATGAAGATATGTGAGCCAGTACCTTCAGCAGCCATACATGCCCAGGTCATAACACCCCACCACCGTGTTTCACTGATGAGGTGGTATGCTTTGGATCTTGGGCAGTTTCTTCTCTCCTCCATACTTTGCTCTTGCCATCACTCTGATATGTTAATCTTCGTCTCATTTGTCCACAAGACCTTTTTTCCAGAACTGTGGTTGCTCTTTTAAGTACTTCTTGACAAACTAACCTGGCCATCCTATTTTTGCAGCTAACCAGTGGTTTGCATCTTGCAGCGTAGCCTCTGTAATTCTGTTCATGAAGTCTTCTACGGATAGTGGTCATTGACAAATCCACTCCTGAAGAGTGTTTCTGATGTCGGACAGGTGTTTGGGCATTTTTCTTTATTATAGAGAGAATTCTTCTGTCATCAGCCGTGGAGGTCTTCCTTGGCCTACCAGTCCCTTTGCGATTAGTAAGCTCACCAATGCTCGCTTTCTTCTTAATGATGTTCAAAACAGTTGATTTTAGTAAGCCTAAGGTTTGGCTGATGTCTCTATAACAGTTTTATTCTTGTTTCTCAGTCTCATAATGGCTTCTTTGCTATTCACTGGCACAACTTTGGTCCTGGTGTTGATAAATAGCAATAAAAGTTTCCAAAGGTGATGGAAAGACTGGAGGAAAGACTAGGTGCTAAGAGCTCTCGTACCTGCATTTAAACACACCTGAGCAATTACAAACACTCGTGAAGCCATGTGTCCCAAGCATTATGGTGCTCTGAAATGGGGGGACTATGTATAAACACTGCTGTAATTTCTACATGGTGAAAGCAAAATGTATAAAAATGGCCTTTAATAAAATCTTGACAATGTGCACTTTAACCACATGTGATTTTATTTCTATTACAAATCTCAAATTGTGGAGTACAGAGGCAAATAAATAAATTATGGGTCTTTGTCCCAAACATTATGGGGGGCACTGAACATCTTTTTTTCTTTTGATAGTATCTAAAGTGAGCATGGAATGTATTGATGTTTAAGAAAGAACTGCAGACGCTGGAAAAATCGAAGATAGATTTGGAATGTAATGGAACGTATTGAGCTCACTAGAGAGGGGTGCATTGTTGCAAATGATTCTGCTCTCCTTCGCTTGCTAGACCAATATGACATGCAAGCCTTGGTTTTCTGTGTAGATTTCCTGTACAGATCAGGGCCACCCGACAGTGTCAGAGCTATTGGTAGCCGTGTGTAGTTCACCCTATGAGAGCTTCACACTAAATGGGGTGGGATGTAAACTGCTGACAGGATCGCCAAAGTGATTTCCAACAGCAAGTAAGAGGGATTGCTTGATCTTGTAGGTTTGTAAGTCACCGTATCCACTTTCTTGTCCATACAAATGTGTTTTACTTTTAACCCTATGTATCTCTGGCACCACTGCACAATTATCTCAACTATTTAGTTCATTACTTATCGGTATCTGCGATATAGTGATTCATCGCATTGTTTTTCTTACAGAAAGGCAAATGCCAAAGCATTCTTCTTTACTTGCTCTGTGCTCCGGGCCAGCACAACTTTATTTCTCACATTTCACGGAACAGCATGACTTCACTCTGCTCCTTTTGGTTCTGTAATTCCATGCATCTCTTTCTTGTCCGAGTACATACTATCTGTGGCAACAACCTCTTTGCAGGTTATTAAACTGCTGAAAGAGTTGCAAATGAAAGTAATTTATCTGTATTAGTGTTTAGGCTTGTTAAATTGACATTTGGAATCGCTCTGCACATACCAAGCCATCTTCATTATCGTCAATGCTGAATGCACTTGCAATTCCTAAAACATATGTGCTCCTGAGTTTGCGAAAACCTGACTTAATATACACCCTGAACATTTGGGAGACCAGTGGGATAGATTTGCAGAGCTGCCAGCAACTGTTCTTGCCACAGCAAACGTAGGAAGAATACTTTCTAGTCAACGCATTGTTAACTTTGTGAATCCTAGCAAGAGACGCACCGTCCGGCCAGCAATAGTATCCTTTTTAAACCATTAAAGCATTTAAAACCAAATTAACCTAAGATTGGCTTGGACCACATTTTGTTAATATCAGCTTTATTGGTAAGAACAGAAACAACAAGAATTAAATGCTTTTCCAAGCTTTCTCCTAAGGGACAAACCACCTCTGCAGGTATTTCCTGCCGTGTGGTAACTTGGTATGTGGCTGCATTTTCGACTTGTGAACTGTTCAGATTGTAAATAGGTCTCGGGACCAGAACCTTGACCTGCATAGTAATGGAGTTTTCAAGTGGATGCTTTGCTGAGGAGCTTATTATGACAAGAAATAACTTTGCCATTCTTGCAAATGTTCCTGCATCCTCAACTCTGCCAGTCTTGGTGTCAGCTGCAGACTTGCTAATCATGCCACCTACATTCTCATCTAAATGGTAAATACTGTATGTATGATAAGTTACAGTGGATCCAACACTAACCTTTGCTGCACCCTAGTCACATGTTTCCAATCTAAAATACCCTTTCACCAAACCAGTTACGTACCCTTTGTTTCCTTTCACCAAACCAATTGAGTATCCAATTGACTAGCTCCCCTGGATCCCACATAATCTCTTTTTCTGAATCAGCCTTCTTTGCGGTATCTTGTCAAAATGTTTGCTAGAGTCTACATAGACAATCTCTATTGCCCAGTACTTGTCAATCCTCTAAATCATCTCGTGAAAAAAACTAGCAAATTTATGAAACACAATTTCCCATGTGCAAGGCCATGGAACTAACCCTAATCGGTCCTTGCCTTTCCAAATGCAGATAGATCGTATCTCAGAATTTATTTTCCGTTTCTTTCATCTGACTGATGTTGTGCTCACAGATCTGTAGTTCCCTGGTTTGTTCTTGCAGCCCTTTGAAAATAAAGACACAATATTCGAGACCCTTGTGTCAACTGGCACCTTATTGCATGGCTGAGGAAAGGCCTGCAATTTTTCCTCTTGCTTCTCACAACGACCTAGGATACACTTCCTCATCTCCCAGAGATTTATCTGCCTCATCACTGACAGCACCTCCCCTCTGCCGAAGTAAGTACGTTTCAGCGTATCACTATTCTCATTCCTGAAATCCCCAGCTTTCATGATCTTTACTACAGGAGAAAGTTATTCATTTAAGACCCCACCATTTCCTGTGGCTCCACACAGAGATGACCACACTGATACTTAACTGACTACTGACCTATTCTCTTCCTAGTTACTCTTTTTCTTAATCTGCTTATCGAGTCTCTTAGGATTTTCCTTTATCTTAGGATATCCTGTGTCCTCATTTAGCCCTCTTGATTTACTTAAGTGTACTTCTACATCCGTTGTACTCCAAGGGATTGGCCTGATCCCAGATAACAGATTATCCCCCATGAACAGAGACACCCCTCCCCCACCCTCCTTTAGCTAATTAATTTACTGGAATTGTTTCAATAAATGTCATGATTTAAAAAAAAATCATCTTTTTACTTTATTTTTAATTAAATCCAATTTATATTCAGAAGGTATTATGGCAAGATTAACAACTGGCTTAATCAGGGCCTTAGCCAGTTGTCAATTTTCTCTGTTGTTTCAGAAACAAGGCTTGTTATGCCCCCACTGCTGTCGTGAAATGATATGTGGCATCAGCACTCGTCAGATAGGAACTGCCATCAAGAATTTGGCCGACCAGAAAATGCAGAAACAGACCTGCAAATGTGTAGTTTGGACTTGCCAATACTTTTTAAACTCCTAGTTTCTTTGTTTTCACATTGTATTAAAAGACTTACAATGTTGTCATTTGTAAATCCCAGCAATAAAGCAACTTATGGGCCTGTCCCCCTTAGGCGACTTTATATGCATCACATGGTCATGGATGGTTGCCGGGGAGTCGCCTTCATGGTCGTGAGGAGTTTCCGCATTCTGAGAACTAGTCGCGGTCTCATTATGGTCGTCACAAATTTTTCAACAAGTTGAAAAATTAGTGGGGGACTAGAACGGAGCCGCCATGGAGATGAGCGAGAATTCTCGTGCCATAAGTGCAGTGGTAGTTGGTCGCCAGGAGGCCGTAGGTTCTCGTAGGTTGTTTCCAGTGAATTTCATTGGCTCATTGGGGGAAACCAAGGATAACCGACCAGTAATATTAATGTCCGCTGAGCTTCACAGCCGTGTATCTCTGGCACCTTAAAAATTGTCTCCACTCCTTCTCCCCCCCTCCCCCCCCCCCCCCCCCCCCCCCACTTTTAAAGGACTTATGCGACCCTTCCCGTACACTGTGCTTTCACCGTCTTAATTATAGCTCCAACCTTCCTATTCATCGCAGTGTGTGTCTGTATCACATTGGCTTTGCACTGTATTAATTTTACTCAGACAGCGCTCCCCCTGCTTGCCCTGTTGCCGACAGTAGCCTGAAAAATCGCCTATGTGGCCCATTAGTCTGTAGCTGCCATGTTCCATTTGAGGTATTTTCAATATTGATGGTGAATGAATATGAATGGGCATCTTTTCAATTTGTGTATTGGGTGATGCTATTTACCTTGCAAATTTTTCTTTTCTGTGGGGAGCTATCTTATTTTAGAGTTTTGCCATCAACAGCGAACAAGATCATTGACTTAAGTCACATCTGACATAATGTACAAGGTATTAATTGTAACTGGCATGTGTGCTGACTGGTTTTAATCAGAGGAAATAGAAAAGCATTCAGCGCCTCAACAATTAGAATTGCATTATAAAAAGATACTGTGAACAAAATGTTCTATTTCCTGTTGTAGTGTGTTATGTTTAAGATTGTTTCTGCTTTTATTAATCAGATGGTCACAGGAAGCCAGATGTTTCTATGGGTGGCCATGATCCTCGAACAGCGGTACAACTGAGGAGCCTGACTACAGTTCTAAAGCGTTTGAAAGAAATAATGGAGGGCAAAAGCCAGGTATAGTACACAATAAAAGTAAAATTACCAATGTAATGTAATATATAAAGGCAAAAGAACAAAGAAGCTCAACAGGCATGAATGGCTTCAGTAAGGTGAAATCTATGCGGACTCTGGAAAGGATCAAGTAGCAATTTGGCAGAAACTACAAATACGCAGAAAAGGTTCAGCATCCGTGGAGAACATGGAAGAAATTTTCAAGCAATGCTACATGAAGTTCCAAAAAGAAAATACTTTTTATGCTCAGTTGTTTATTTATGTTTCAACAGACTGACCCATATATGTGTGAATGCAGAGCAATTGTGCTATAGTTTTTAAGGAGCAGCACAGTGGCGTCGAGGTAGAGCTGCTGCCCGACAGCACCAGAGACCTGAGTTCGATCCTGACTACGGGTGCTGTCTGTATGGAGTTTGTATGTTCTCCCCGTGAGTTTTCTCCGGGTGCTCCGGTATCCTCCCACACTCCAAACACCTACAGGTTTGAAGGTTAATTGGCTTCAGTAAAATTGTCCCGCGTGTGTAGGATGGTGTAAGTAGTAGATCACTGGTCAGTGCGGACTCGGTTGACAGAAGGGCCTGTTTCTGTGATGTATCTCTAAAGTAAAGTCTAAATCATTTAGTCCCATATTGTGTGTGCTTTATAATATAGGATACTGACTTGAAGCAGTACTGGATGCCGGACAGTCAGTGCAAAGAGTGTTATGACTGCAGTGACAAGTTTACCACTTTTAGACGTCGACACCACTGCCGTTTATGTGGACAGATCTTCTGTAGTCGTTGTTGCAATCAAGAAATACCTGGGAAATTCATGGGTTATGCTGGTAAGTGAATTGTGAACCTATTTTCAGAGATTAAATCTTTGAGTACATGCCAAGATTAATCAGGTTAAGCATCTGGGTAGGACAAATGACACATTTTTACACATTAAAGTGGGACAAACAACTGAATAAATGCAGCCAACACGTTGCTATTATAATAAAAAAATAATAGAAATAAACTGCAGATGGTTTATATCAAAGATTGGCACACAATGCTGGAGTAATTTAGCGGGTCAGGCAGGATCTCTAGAAAAAATGGATGGGTGATATTTTGGATCGGGACCCTTATAATCAGTCTGAAGAAAGGTACAACCTGAAACGTCACCTCTTCATTTTCTCCATAGATGCTGTCTGATCCGCGATGTTAATCGAGCATTTTGTGTCTGTCTTGGGTTGCTATTATACTTTATTGCATATGGACAGTGAAATTACTGATCATAATAGAAACATTTTAGAATGGAGATATTTCGATAATATGACGTTTAATAATTTTTGGTTGGTGGAATGTTGGGTGATGAATGGTGAGGAATGCATTACCCAGTCAAGCTTTCAACGTTGTCGGGTCAATTCAGATATTACAAAATGAGAATTATTACCCTTCACTCCATACTACCATTAAGTAGTCATCAGTATTGCTGACAAGCGTATTTGATGGTCATGTTTGATTAATGTGGTTGTAAGTGCCTTAACTATGACCCTATTTGTTTGTTGCTATTGCCCATTCTCTCTAGGGTATTTGCATCCTAATAATTTTGAGGTGATTTAATTTAATAAGCAGGTCTTTGTAACTTGCGTCTTGCTTTGCCCTTGTTCATGTATATGTTTGACTTCAACTGTGGATCTGACTGCAGTTGGATAAGATAACTTTCATTAAAAGTGATTAAAATGATATTTCATTCAAATAATAATAATCATTTTACCTTAACTTTTCTCTTCATCTTTCCTGGATCTCTCTCCAGCTGTCACACTTCTCTTCATAGCCAGCCTCTTGATCTGAACTTATTTTATTTTTTATTCCATTTTTTATTTTTTATTCCATCTGAACATACCAAATTCTTTTGAACTGTGTATTTGCTGATCTACATTGACCTGCAGTGCCTTTAAACGAGGCATGTAAATACATTTTAGGGGATTATTTATTCTGGTGCATGTCACCACATTGCCACTTATATAAGAAGAATGTGTCAGGCATACAATATGGAAGCAGCCCACTAAGTTCATGCCAACCATCTAGCACTTATTTTTTGTTTTATTCTCCCCATGTTCCTATTAAGTCCCCCAGAAGATATTGCCAGAGGATAGAACAGTTTTGCAAGGAACTGGCATATCTTGTGTTAATACCTATCTATATGCATTTGTATAAAGCAAAATCATCTTGCAGTGGTTGACAAACAATTTATAGTATATCTAAATAAGGCTCATGTTTGTGCTGCAAAACCGGTCCACTAACCTATCAAAGTGAATCCATTTATTATCGGTCTGAAACATGGGAACATTTGACTATATGAACTGGGAACTCCATGGCCACTTAATCCATTCAAAATGACAGTGACTGCACTAAATGTAAGCTCCGTTCCACATTCCAGCCTCTCTGACCCACCATTATAATTTAGGCAGGTTAGGCAGCCTCCCTGGAGAACATGCATATAAGCGACATTTCGGTCAGGAACCTTTTCAGAAACATCACCTATCAATGTTCTCCAGAGGTGCTGCCTGACCTGCTGAGTTACTCCACCACTTTGTCTTGTTTTTGTACACCAGCATCTACAATTCCTTTTATTTCTGTATCATTTAAGCCTCTTGCTTGTCAGGAATCTCTTGACCTCTATTAAAAAAATATTAGGCTGCTGCTAATGCCTTTTGAAGACCTGGGATATTTTATGACTAAAGAAGGCATGTAATTCTAAATTCTGGTGATCTATTTATTCTGGTGCGTGTCTGACTCGGAGTGATTAATCCAATTATACTTTATTATCACATATATCCATATATCTAGGTACAATGAAATGTTTTGTTTTGCATACAACCTGGTAACCCCCCCCCCCTCCTCCCTCCCGCAGGGTTACCCCATCGTTATCGGCAGCTCTCCTCCAGGTCCCCCATCGTTCTTGGCGGGGGGGTGCCGGTGCAGGGCTGCCGAGAACAAAGGGGAGGACCCTGCAGAGTGGTGGTGGAGAATGAAGGGGGAGCCTGGTGAGGCACTGCTGCTTCGTGCAGCGGCAATTGGTAGTAGATAGGACTATTTGGTGAACCTTTGCAACTTTAGCGGCAAAACGTGGCGACACTTGTGTACTGCCTAGGTGAGTTCTGCTACATGATTTTACCAGGTTTTTTGTAAAACCAAACAACATTATTTTGCAACAAAACAAATGCCCTGAGCAGGAAAAAAAGGTTAATTTAGTCTACACTGGTTTTGTAAAATATAGACAGTACACGAACAGGCCATTCAACCCACAATATACTATTTTTATTAAAACTGCTGTAAATTGATTTGGTATTTCTCTTCAGGTGATCTCCGGGCATGCACGTATTGCAGGAAAATAGCTCTGAACTACGCACATTCCACAGACAGCAGCTCCATTGGTGAAGATCTCAGTGTTTTAACTGACTCAACGTATTCTGTCTCCATATTGGATCCAAGTGAACCTAGAACTCCTGTAAGTGGAAGGAAAGCCAGTAGAAATATATTTTTGGAAGAAGACCTTGCTTGGCAAAGGTATGCAGCATATTTTGGGGGATTTGGCATTTTAAGTATGTGATAAGTATGTTTGAGTCAAGGTAGCCTAGTGAAAGTTTCTTGCCAATTTGTTGCATGACATTGATTTGACATTTTTTAACATGTGCCATTTAGTTAATCTGTTGCTCGACAGCACAAGTTGTTAATAAAATGACAAACTTGTTATGATCACATCATTGAAAACAGAAAGATTCACATTAGTGCTTCAGAAGCCAAACTTCATGTCTTAAGACATTGTTTGATCAAAAAACTTGCCATTTCTGGTTATATAAAAATCTGATCTGTTTGATGCTGGTGATCCTCAAGGTTAGCAAAATATCTTAAATATATATTTGTGTATTATGCTAAGCTTTTGTAACATTGCAGCATTGTCCTATGAACAGCTGAAGCCTGTGGAATTTATAAAGAATTCATTACAATTGTAATTTGTAATTTACTTTTTGCAAAAGATTTAAGTTGGATATTGTCACGGAAAAATTGATATTATTGAACTCTGTTACGTGTCACATCCCAAATTAACTTTTGAGGAGGGATAGTCTTGATCTGTACTGTTAAAAACATCTTGGAAAGAAAGACAGTCTTACATTTATTGCTTGCTTTTCTCAATCTCTTAATATCACAATTCATTTTGTATGCAGCATATTTGAACTGAAGGTATTTTTATTATTTGAGAAATGCAGCAGCCAGTTGGTATACTGTAAATATCCAATGATAACAGCATCACTAACATGATTAGTTGGCTGATTCAAGCATAATTGGACGGGATCACAGTCACAAGATGGCACTTCCAACCATTAAGCACTTAAGTGCTAAACTGGATGTGAACCTACATTCTTGTGTTTATTTTGGGATTGGGACCTGAACCCAATGAACAGTCCAGCACAGGACAGGCCTTTCAGCCCACAATGTCTGTTCCAAACATGATGCCAAGATAAATTAATCTCATCTGCTTGTACATTGCTTCATTCCCTGTACATCCATGTACTTATCTGAAAACATCTTAAATGCATGATCATATCAACTTCCACCCTTCCCCTGGCAGCATATTCCAGTCACCAGCCCCCTCACACATCTTCTTTTAAACTTTGCCCCCCTCCTTTGAACCTATGCCTTCTAGTCTTTGACATTTCCTCCTTGGGGCAAAAGGGTTCTGACAATCTACGCTATCTATGCCTCTCACAATTTCATACATTTCTGTCAGGTCTCCCCTCAAACTCTGACGTTTCAGCAAAAATCTAAGTTTTGTCCAACCCTTCCTTGTAGCTAATACCCTCTAATCCAGGTAGCATCCTGGTAAACTTCTTCTGCACACTCCCCATAGCCTCCACATTCTTCCTGTAAAGGGCCATAATAATCTGTTCGAGTTGTGAGAGCCCACCTATTGGCTCATCGTGAGATAATTGATTATTCCTTGTCATGCTTTTCAGCAATGCGATCTGTAGTTCAATGCAGATTTATCATCTGGGAAATTGGAAGGGCAGTGGCGTGGCTGGTAGAGTTGCTTACTCATGGCACCAGAGACCCGGGTCTAATCCTGACCCAAGTGTGTAGTTTGCACATTCTCTCTGTGACACCGGGTGCTCCGGTTTCCTCCCACATCTCAAAATTCTGCGAGTTTGTAAGTTAGGTAGACAAAAGTGCTGGAGAAACTCAGCGGGTGCGGCAGCATCTATGGAGCGAAGGAAATAGGCAACCTTTCGGGCCGAAACCCTTCTTCAGACTTTTGTCCACCTTCGATTTTCCAGCATCTGCAGTTCCTTCTTGAGCGAAGAGTTCGTAAGTTAATTGTCCTCTGTAAAATTGCCCCTAATATGTCGGGACCGGATGAGAAAGTGATATAATATAGAAGTAGTGTGAACAGGTAATCAATCGGTGGTCGGCGTGGACTCTGCCTGCTTCCATGCTGAATCTCTGAATTAAACTAAACTAAATTGTTTGATAAACAATGATCAATGAACCATTTGTTTTGTTGCTAATGTCTTAAATCATTCTAGATCTGTAAACCTTGGATTTTTTTCTCTGTTGAACGCAGGCCTTTATGGATCCAATGAATGCACTGTGGTCCCATTGTGTCTTTCTCTTTGTAGCCCCTTGTTCATTTTAGTGTCTGTGGCAATTCTTGCTCTCGTGTTAAAGAAAATATTTAAGATTTTCTTTTCATCTGACTTTTTATTTAGTCCAGCATCTTTCCAATACTGGAGAAAATACTCTTTTTAAACTGCAATTTCTTTTCCCAAGCATCTGTGCATAAGAAAGCATTCTATGTTTTGACTTAATAATGCATATGAATGAACTACATACATGAAGTTAATACAGGGTATGCTATGAATAGGAGCAAAAAAACTTATTATCAGCCCATTTGGTCAATTTAAGGCTACTTTCAAGTATCTAAATAGTACCACCATGCAGAGATAGCATTACAGTTGTCAATTTACAGTGTTGGGTGGGAATTAATGTTGATGCTAGTCAGACAGATTAAAATGCTGTTTTGATTTCAATATGAAATAATGGTGGATGTGAGGAAGGGTTTGACAGCATTCTCTTCAAGTATTCAAATATTCTACAGAATATTCAAATATTCAAAAAAAGTCTACAGAGAGATTTGGGGACATTTGGAAAAGTGGGCTGAAAGATGGCAGATGGAGTTTAATGCTGATAAGTGTGAAGTGCTACATCTTGGCAGGACAAATCAAAATAGGACATACATGGTAAATGGTAGGGAATTGAGGAATGTTGTGAAACAGAGAGATCTAGGAATAACTGTGATATGTGATAGAATTGTGTGATAGAATATGTGATAGAATTGGAGGGACCAGAGGTGGAGGTGTTGCATTGCTTGTCAGAGAGGATATTACAGCAGTGCTTTGGCAGGATAGATTAGACGGCTCGTCTAGGGAGGCTATTTGGGTGGAACTGAGAAGTGGGAACGGTGTAGCAACACTTTTAGGGGTGTATTATAGCCCACAAATGGGGAGCGAGAATTGGAAGAGCAAATATGTAAGGAGATAGCAGATATTAGTAGTAAGCACAAGGTAGTGATTGTGGGAGATTTCAATTTTCCAAAAATAGACTGGGAAACACATTCTGTAAATGAGCTGGATGGTTTGGAGTTTGTAAAATGTGTGCAGGATAGTTTTTTTGCAGCAGTACATAGAGGTATCGACCAGAGAAGGGGCAGTGCTGGACCTCCTGATAGGAAATGAGGCAGGTCAGGTGACGGAGGTATGCTTTGGTGAGCACTTCGGGACCAGTGAGCACTTCGGGACCAGTGATCACAATACCATTAGTTTCAATATAATTATGGAGAGAGTCAGAACTGGACCTAGGATGGAGATTTTTGATTGGAGAAAGGTTAACTTTGAGGGAATGCGTAAGGATTTAAAAGGAGTGAATTGGGACACTGTTTTATGGGAAGAATGTAGAAGAGAAATGGAGGACATTTAAAGGGGAAATTGTAAGAGTACAGAATCTTTATGTCCCTGTTAGGTTGAAAGGAAATAGTATAAATTGGAAAGAGCCATAGTTTTCAAGGGAAATTGGACACTTGTTTTGAAAAAAGAGAGATATCTACAATAATTATAGGAGGCATGGAGTAAATGAGGTGCTAGAGGAGTATAAAGAATGTAAAAAGAATCTTAAGAAAGAAATTAGGAAGGCTAAAAGAAGATATGAGGTTGCTTTGGCAAGAAAGGTGAAAGTAAATCCAAAGGGTTTCTACAGCTATATTAATAGCAAAAGGATAACGAGGGATAAAATTGGACCATTAGAGAGCCAGAATGGACAGCTATCTGCAGAGCCAAAAGAGATGGGGGAGATATTGAACAATTTATTTTCTTCGGTATTCACCAAGGAGAAGGATATTGAACTCTGTGAGGTAAGGGAAAAAAGTAGAGTAGCTATGGAAACTATGAGATTCAAAGAGGAGGAAGTACTGACACTTTTGAAAAATATAAAAGTGGATAGGTCTCCAGGTCCTGACAGGATATTTCCTAGGACATTGACGGAAGTTAGTGTAGAAGTAGCAGGAGCTATGAAAGACATATTTCAAATGTCATTAGAAACAGGAATAGTGCCGGTGGATTGGCGTACTGCGCATGTTGTTCCATTGTTTAAAAAGGGTTCAAAGAATAAACCTAGCAATTATAGACCTGTTAGTTTGACGTCAGTGGTGGGCAAATTAATGTAAAGGATACTTAGAGATAATATATATAAGCATCTGGATAAACAGGGTCTGATCAGGAACAGTCAACATGGATTTGTGCCTGGAAGGTCATGTTTGACAAACCTTCTTGAATTTTTTTGAAGCGGTAACTAGGGAAATTGATGAGGGTAAAGCAGTGGATGTTGTCTATATGGATTTCAGTAAGGCCTTTGACAAGGTTCCCCATGGAAGGTTGGTTAAGAAGGTTCAATCTTTGGGTGTTAATGGCGGAGTAGCAAGATGGATTCAACAGTGGCTGAATGGGAGATGTCAGAGAGTAATGGTGGATGGCTGTTTGTCAGGTTGGAAGCCGGTGACCAGTGGGGTGCCTCAGGGATCTGTGTTGGGTCCACTGTTGTTTGTCATGTACATCAATGATCTGGATGATGGGGTGGAAAATTGGATAAGTAAGTATGCAGATGATACTAAGATAGGTGGTGTTGTGGATAATGAAGTAGATTTTCAAAGTCTACAGAGAGATTTGGGCCATTTGGAAAAGTGGGCTGAAAGATGGCAGATGGAGTTTAATGCTGATAAGTGTGAAGTGCTACATCTTGGCAGGACAAATCAAAATAGGACGTACATGGTAAATGGTAGGGAATTGAGGAATGCTGTGGAACAGAGAGATCTAGGAATAACTGCATAGTTCCCTGAAGGTGGAATCACATGTAGATAGGGTGGTAAAGAAAGCCTTTGGTGTGCTGGCCTTTATAAATCAGAGCATTGAATATAGGAGTAGGGAAGTAATGTTAAAATTGTACAAGGCATTGGTAAGACCAATTCTGGAGTATGGTGTACAATTTTGGTCGCCTAATTATAGGAAGGATGTCAACAAAATAGAGAGAGTACAGAGGAGATTTACTAGAATGTTGCCTGGGTTCCAGCAGCTATGTTACAGAGAAAGGTTGAACAAGTTAGGTCTTTATTCTTTGGAGCGCAGAAGGTTAAGGGGGGACTTGATTGAGGTCTTTAAAATGATGAAAGGGATAGACAGAGTTGACGTGGATAAGCTTTTCTCATTGAGGGTAGGGAAGATTCAAACAAGAGGGCATGACATGAGAATTAAGGGACAGAAGTTTAGGGGTAACATGAGGGGGAACCTGTTTACTCAGAGGGTGGTGGCTGTGTGGAATGAGCTTCCAGCAGAAGTGGTGGAGGCAGGATCGATTTTAACATTTAAAAGTAAAGTGGATAGGTATATGGACAGGAAGGGAATGGAGGGGTCTGGTCTGAGTGCAGGTAGATGGGACTAGGGGAAAACAAATGATCGGCACGGACTGTTATTTGGTTATATGGTTATCCCTGAGGGAAAGTGTTGATTTTCTATTAAAGTGAAGACGACTGGAATTTACTTTCTCAGTGCAAGATTAGTGCCATTTGGAAAGAAGGAAGAGCAACTTTTCTTGTCGCTCACTGATCAATTTTAGTCCCACTTTCTTGTGTAATTTCTCCCAGACAGAATATTGCAAACAACATGAAAGAGCCAAATGCTCAGTTTGTTTGCATTTATCATTTCCAACTGACCATTGACAGTCTGGCTTACTCCACGTGGCATCAAACATTTGCGAGCAGCATGATCTCTGTATACCCCCTATATGATTGTCGACAATCCATTTTGTATGCACAGCAACAATCTGAAATGTAAACTGCCTAGTTAGAGTTGTTTAGTTTAGAAATACAGCGTGGAAAGAGGCCCTTGGGCCCAACGAGTCCGCACCAGCCAACAATAACCCATACACTAATTCTAACCTACACACTAGGAACAATTTACAGATATCAATTAACCTACAAACCAGCACGTGTTTGGTATGTGGGAGAAAACCAGAACACCCGGAGAAATCCCATGTGGTCACATGAAGAACAGATAGCGCCCGTGGTCGGGATCGAACTTGGGTCCCTGGTGCTGAAAGGCAGTAACTACCGCTGGGCCACTGTGTGCCCCTGAATCATAGAATCATACAGCGCAGAAACTATCCCTTCAGCCCAACTTGTCCACGCCAACCAATATGCCCCATCTACACTAGTTGGACCTGACTGCATTTGGCCGCATATCGTTCTAAACCTATCCTATATGTTCAAATGTTTTTTAAATGAGATATTACCTGCCTCAACTACCTTCTCTGGTATCTCATTCCTTATACCGCCAGCCATTGTGTGAAAAAAAATGTTGCCCCTCAGTTTCCCATTAAACCTTTGACCCCTCACCTTAAACCTATAAAAGTTTATCAATATTCTGGATCAGCGTTTTCATAGTAATCCTTTGAGTTTATAGCATCTTCACGCATGCACATGCTTTAAATTTATCTTACACTATGGCAGCTTACCTCAAGGTGCTTTTGACAAGAAGTTGCCATGTAAGTCATTATACTGTATATCATATAATATGGTAATATCCAATATTCTTGAATATTTTATTTTTTCTTTCTTTGGGTCTCAAAGCAAGGACTCAAAAGGAAAATATCATCAGTTTGCAGACAAGTTCCCAATTATGGTGGGCCAATAGAATTTCACACCATCTTTCTCTGGCCTCTATTTAAAGGAGCCAAATTTAATGAATAGCCTCAACTGATAGTTGATACAATCACAATCTAAGCTTTCCATTTATAAGAGCAATATGACACATTTCTAACAAAATTGTTGTAGTGGGCATCCTGTTGGAAGTGAATTATTATAAAGGGACATAAGAGACTGCAAATACTCAATAATTATAAAGAAGCTCCATAGGTTTTTCTAGCTGCAGCTGTTGCTGGTTGGTAATGCATCAGTCATCAAATCTGCCTACGTGCTAACTTCATCATCACAAGGATAGGTAAACTGCACTTGGATATGCAGCAGATTCATAGAATGATTATCTGTACACTGTTGCTTTTGAATTGCAGTTTAAAACATATATGGTCCATCTGCTCAATTTTAAGCAAAGCTATTATAGGCACAGTAAATATTTTCTATTTGATTACATGATTTTATTTCAATCAGCTTGGGTCACCAGAATTCCCAGAATAATGCTTTGCCCACACGTCTCACAACGGTACAAGAAGATGTCGGAAAGTCACCTGCACGTAAAAGGTATTTGAGAAAATAATTCTCATTTGTTTTTGTAGATAATTGCAATTGAAATATTACAAGACAAAATGCTAGTAATACTCAGCAGACCAGGTAGCATCTTTGGAAAGAGAAACAAAGTTAAATTTTCGGGTCACTAACCCTTCATCACCTGCTCAGCATTTTTATTTCCGATTTCAAGTAGCTACAGTTTTACATACTGTACTTCACAATTTTAAATATGTTTGCAGGCACAGTACATTGTAAAAATAATATTTTTAAGACCTCATAGCTCATTCAAGGATTTTCACCCTTAGAGAACCTGCTGTTCAACTGACCAAATTAGAGAAACGGTTGTTTGAAAGGAACTGCATACAGTGTACTACGGCATTAAGCCAGTTTGGGAATGGAAATTCATACTGATTTTGCAAATCACTACCAAAAATGTTTTAATTGGGATGAAAAAGAAGCAACAAATGTCCAGTTTTTTTTACAGAAAATGATGACATAACTGGTTTTCTGCCAACCTCTGTACTGCTTTGTAAGTCTTCTTTGTAATTAATTTTAACAGACTAAGACACAATATTCTGTAAATTGTAACCTTAAAACTCAATATCAATCCAAAAACTGAGTATCGACTAGTCATGTGTCTTTATTGTTAACTTTTGCTTATCTGTATAACAGTGGGACCCTTGTACTTGTAGATAGGATATAAAATAAACTATAATTATTGATTTCTTTGTGGAAGTCTTATTGTTGAACGACAAGGAAAATGCTGTGAAAAGTGATGAAAATGCAATGTTGACTTCAAATTAGCAGGATTAGCCTGAAGTGTTTTTAGGTCTTCCTGGGGTTAAAGATAACTTGCATGATTTTCAGAAGGCCTTTGACAAGATGCTGCATGTGAAAGTGATAAAGAAGATGAGAGCCCATGGTATCAGAGGGAAGGTACTAGCATGGATAGCAGGTTCACTGAATGGCAGAAGACAAAGAGTGGCAATAAAGGGGGCTTTTTACTGTTTGGCTGCCAGTGACTAGCGGTGTTCCGCAGAGTTCGGTGCTGAGGCCGCTACTTTTCACGTTGCTTTTCAATGTTTTGGATTAGGAAATTGAAGGCTTTGTGGCCAAGTTTGTAGATTATATGAAAATAGGTGGAAGGGCAGGTAGTGTAGAGAAAGCAGGGACTCTGCAGAAGGACTTGAACAGGCTGGGAGAGTAGGAAAAGAAGTGGCCGATGGAATACAGCATAGCAAAGTGTGAAGTCATACGTTTTGTTTGTAGAAATAAAGGCATAGACTATTTTCTAAATGGGGAGAGGATTCTAAAATCAGAGGTGCAAAGGGACCTGGGCGTGCTGGTGCAAGATTATCAAAAAGTTAATTTGCAAGTTGAATCGCTAGTAAGGAAGGCAAATACAATGCGAGCAGTTTTTTCGAATGGGCTCGAATACAAAATGAGGAATGTATTGGTGAGGCTTTAGAAGGCACTGGTCAGACCGCATTTTGATTATTGTGAGCAGTTTAGGGCCTCATATCTGAGGAAGGATGTGCTGGCGTTGGAGAGGGTCCAGAGAAGGTTTATTAGAATGACCCCAGCGATGATTGGGTTAACATGCACTATGATAAGTGTTTGACAGCATTGGGCTTATGCTTGCTTCAGTTTAGTAGGATGAAGGGGAACCTCATTGAAACTTACCGAATAATGACAGGTTTGGATAGAGTGGATGTGGAGAGGATGTATCCTCTAGTGGGAGAGTCTAGGACCAGATGCCACAGCCTCAGAATAAATGGGGGTATCTTTAGAAAGGAGATGAGGAGGAATTTCTTTAGTCAGGGGGTGATGAATCTGTGGAATTCATTGCTACAGAAGGGTGTGGAGGTCGTCAATGGATACTTTTAAGATTGAGAGATTCTTGATTAGTGCGGGTGTCAGGGGTTGTGGGGTGAAGGAAAAGAATGGAGTTGAGAGGGAAGAATAGATCAGCCTTGATTGAATGGTGGAGTAGACTAGATGGGCTGAATTGCCTAATTCTGTTCCTCTAGCTTATGAACTTCCAGTTATGTGGGGTTTGTGGTTGATGAAGATTCCTTTGTGGAATCTAACACCACAGATGCTCGAGTAGTGTGTAACAGGATGGTGAGTAGTTTGGGATATTGTGGGCTGTTTCCTGTGTGCTCCTTGAGCTCCTGTCACAGAGTTGAGGAGCTTTCTGGATGTTGCTTCTCCATTTTAGTTGTTGTAGACTGTGCTTTTAAAAATCATAGAGGACAGTGCATTGTTTTTATAAAAAAGGTTCAGTTTATACTTGTGTTTTACCTATATATATACTTATTTGACTTGCAGCAGAGGAGAATGGTAAGGTGGCGAAAAATCGTAGTGCTATGGGGGATCGTTTTTTCACAAATTTAATTACAACGCCGGAAGTGGCCGGAAGTGGTCAAGATGAGAGTTTTTAGTAATAGTATCGATAACACAAGTACAAACTGAATCTTTTTTATAAAAACAATGCACTTTCCTCTATGATTTCATGGTCTGCAACAATATATAAGATATATATACATATGTGTATGTGTGTGCGTGTGTGTGTCTTTTTACAATACTGCACACAAAAATGTGACAAATGGGGTCAAATTTCAGATACCTTCAAAAAAGCACTTTATTGGGTTCATGACTAACATAGTGTTAACAACAATTATAAGAAAATATAGCATGTTGATGGCAAGTTTCTGAAAATGGCATCAGAATATACAAATACATTTTGTGTAACGGTTATTGCCTGGTGTCCACCAGTGACCTGGTTGGCACAGTAAGTACACATATTTCTCATTCCTCTCTATGTTTATAAATACCACATGGAACAATAAAATTGCAAACACCATTTCCACTTCATTCACCCGATCATTTAGTAGAATACTGCATCCATCTGAGTGGACACCGCAACGCGCGTGACACAAACATACGTTGCGGTGGGCACTAATAGGTTTGGTGTCGCAGAAAACGGACATTACATTATTAGTGACAACCAAGCATTTTCCCCAATGCAATCTAAGCGGTACATTACCTTATGTATTTGAGCTATCGAAGGCCGATGAATCGTCAGATTGTTTGATTTGGGCTGGTTTTTTTGTAAATAAAATGTCTCCGTAACGGTCGTTGCGGAGCTACCAGCGGTTGACATGAAGGGATGAAGTTAGCGACTTGGTCCGTATGACAGGTAAATAAGAGACAGTGTGTTGCCAAATTTAAGTTTGTCTCAGTTTCTTACTTTTGATAACCGATTTATGTCCCAAAATTTTTTTTAATTGATTTTAAAGAGTCGGAAAATATATCGTAAATGGTCGTTGCATTTTTGACACCATGATGTTCTTTTGATATATTAAATTGGAAAATAAGAAAAAATAATTAACTCACCCAAAGATCACTACTACCATAGGATACCTCGTTGGGTGTTTGGAAAGCATTAGAAGTTTGGAGCCTCCGTGATTTAACTTACGGACGTACCGACCCCGTTAACAGTCGTTGTGATAATGGACACCAAGTACAACGACCGTTACGGGATCTGTACTGTATTACCTTTATGTTACTGTACTTTTCTCCTAGTATAGTTGAACATATTTCCCTAGACATTATCAAAACGTATATGTATGAAGGGCCATATGAAGTTAATTAATTAATTAAATATTCATGACTAAATGCAGCAGAATTTTAACATCACACTTTTAGTGTCCAAAATGGTGGGAAAGCGATGAAAATTTGTCATGAAAAAAGTTCTTGACTTTCGGTCTTGAAGTTGTCTAAGTTATATCTGCTATTTATAAGGTTTCACATGATGGGTAGATATTTGTTAAGAACAGTGTATTGGTGTAAAAAAGTGAATACTAATCTAGTTTATCAAAAACTCTCCAGTATTGTAAAAAGACACATACATGTGTGTATGTGTGTGTAAGTCACCTATTCCTTTTTTCCAGAGATGTGTGTAAGTCACCTATTCCTTTTCTCCAGAGAACTCCTGACCCATTGAGTTGCTCCAACTTTTCGTGTCTATCTTATGTATAGTACGTTGTACTTCTGAGGCATTGCTGCTTGTGTTTTAAGTTGATTTTTATCAGTTGAATGGGTGAACAATAAGATACTGATTACATTTATGTAATCCAAATGGAAATGTGAATGCAGTTATTCATTGCCTTCACCTTAAGTTTTTTTTTTTTTTAACCCTCTGCATAAATTTCATTTTATGTATCAGCGGCTTTCGCCAAGAGATGCTGCCTGACCCACTGAGTTACTCAGCATTTTGCGTCTATCTTTGATGTTGACTTAATTATTGCATCTCTGCCCTTGTTTTCCAAAATAAGAACTAAAATATAGCTAGTGAAATATTTTTGTATTCTTGCATACAGAGTTAAATTAGCCAGGAAAAATGAATACTTTAATTAAGAAACAAAGTGCTGGAGGAACACAGCAGGTCTGGCAGCATCTGTGGAGTGCATGGGCCGACAACAATTGGGGTCGGGACCCTTCTTCAGAATGATTCAAGAGTCTATTCCCTCCACAGATGTTTTCTGACCTCCTGAGTTCCTCAAGAACTTGTCTTTTTGTTCATGGTTCCAGCATCTGCAATCTTTTGTCTCCAGTGCTCTTTAATTGTCAGGTTGCTAGTTCATGAAAATTATTTTTACAAGTGAATGATGATGGATGCGGGGCATTTGCTTGACTAGGGATAATGAAGTCCAGCAGTGTTTTGTTTATGATCTTGTATGGTAATGGTAACTTGAATGAGGTGTCAGTAGATGTTATAAAAATTACTGCTTTTTTGTGGTTATTTTCTTTTTCGTTTCATGACAGATCTGCAAGTATTACCAATCTTTCTCTGGATCGATCTGCTTCGCCCATGATTCCCTCCTACGACACCTCTATTAGTCCTCAAGCTTCCCGGGCATACATCAAAACCAATCCTAATGAAGAAGAAAGGAAAATACTTCTGGTACTCGTTTAACTTAGTTTTAGATCATGTCTTTCTGTAGTGTAATGCCAACTGAATGAGGAAAAGCATTTTTTTCCTGTTGTTCAATGTCATGTTTAATTATTTTCTCTTGCTTAGTGCTCAAAATGTGTAATTATGCTTTGTTCTGTAGTAATCATTAACATTGTACATTTCTCAAAAAATGGGTTATAATTGGGCACTTAAAGCAAAAATATGAAATGTTGGAAGATTTCAGCCAGGATCTGTGGAAAGAGATATTTAGTTAATATTTAGTCTGAGGAAGGGTTCCGACCTGAAACATTAGCTAGTTTTTGTTTCCACAGATGCTGCTTGACTGGCTGAAATCTTCCAGCATCTTCTATTTTTCTTACAGATTCCAGCAATTACCAGTATTCCAGTATTTGTTTTCCACAGTCTTAGGTATCTGCAGTGCTGAGGTTGTATTTGATTGTACGTTGGAATACAGTGATAAAATCGTACATAATTACATCAAGATGCGAGGATTGCTTTTAATGTAACAACAATTAGAAATTATAGATTGTTTTTTTCTTTTTAGGATTCTGTCCAACTTAAAGATTTGTGGAAGAAAATCTGCCATCACAGCACTGGCATGGAGTTCCAAGATCATCGATACTGGTTGCGGACATATCCTAATTGCATAGTGGGAAAGGAACTGGTGAACTGGTTGATTAGAAATGGACATATAACTACACGGTAACTTGTATAACTGGTAGTGAGGGGAACAAAATGGATCAGACGTGCCTTGATGCCAATATTAAAAAACACATTATTGTGAATTCTGGAAATCTAAAATAGAAGTGAAAAAATAATATTCTGATCAAGTTTCAAAACGATGGAGCAGTTTAGGAGAGTGATCGACATTGGTGGGACAATACTGCTTAATGGCAGAGAAATCCACAGTTCCAGATTCCACTTGAAAATAAAAATATAATTAGCAGTTTGACATAAAGACCTGGCCTAGTTCATTCATTCAGGAGCGATTTAATGGAATAGTTAAAATCATATTGCTACAGTGCTGTCTCATAGCTCCTGACTTGCAACACCAGAGTGGCACAGCTTCCGTAATGTAGTTTGCCCAATTTATGTCCAGGCCTTTCCACTGAGTGAATGATACTCAGTGTACAGTGCATTCAGAAAGTATTCAGACCCCTTTACCTTTTACACATTTTGTTACGTTACAGCATTATTCTAAAATGCATTAATTTTTTTTATATCATCAAACTATACACAATATCCCATAATAAAAAGCGAAAATAGGTGTTTTGAAATTTTTGCAAAGTAAATAAAAATAAATAACTGAAATATCACATGTACATAAGTATTCAGAGCCTTATACTCTGTTGAGGCACCTTTGGCAGTGATTACAGTCTCAAGTCTTCTTGGGTATGACGCTACATGCTTGGCACACTTGTATTTGGGAATGTCTCCCATTCTTCTCTGCAGATCCTCTCAAACTCTGTCAGGTTGGATGGGGAGCGTCGATGCACAGCTATTTTCAGGTCCCTCCAGAGATATTCGATCTCTGGGTTCAAGTGCGGGCTCTGGCTGGGCCATTCAAGGACATTCACAGACTTGTCACAAAGCCACTCCTGCGTTGTCTTGGCTGGGTGCTTAGAGTCGTTGTCCTGTTGGAAGGTGATCCTCTTCCCCAGTCTGAGGTCCAGAATGCTCTGGAGCAGGTTTTCATCAAGGATCTCTCTGTACTTTGCTCTGTTCATATTTCCCTCGATCCTGACTAGTCTCCCAGTTTCTGCCAATGAAAAACATTCTCACAGCATGATGCTGCCACCACCATGCTTCACCGTATGTATGGCATTCGCCAGGTGATGAGCAGTGCCTGGTTTCCTCCAGACGTGACACTTGGCATTCAGGCCAAAGAGTTCAATCTTGGTATCATCAGACCAGAGAATCTTGTTTAGGTGCCTTTTGGCAAACTCCAAGTGGGCTGACATGTGCATTTTACTGAGGATTGGCTTCCGTCTGGCCACTAGCATAAAGGCCTGATTGGTGGTGTGCTGCAGATATAGTTGTCCTTCTGGAAGGTTCTCCCATCTCTACAGAGGAACTCTGGAGCTCTGTCAGAGTGACCATCGGGTTCTTGGTCACCTCTCTGACCAAGGCTCTTCTTCCCCAATTGCTCAGTTTGGCCGGGCGGCCAGCTCTATGAAGTGTCCTGGTGGTTCCAAAGTTCTTCCATTTAAGAATGACAGAGGCCACTGTGCTCTTCGGGATCTGCAAAGCTGCAGAAATTGTTTTATACCCTTCCCCAGATCTGTGTCTCGACCCAATCCTGTCTCGGAGGTCTACAGACAATTCCTTTGTCCTCATGGCTTGGTTTTTGCTCTGACATGCAGTGTCAACTGCGGGACCGTTTATAGACAGGTGTGTGGCTTTCCAAATCATGTACACTCAATTTAATTTACCACTGGTGGACTCCAATCAAGTTGTAGAAACATCTCAAGGACAATCAGTGGAAACAGGATGCACCAAAGCTCAATTTTGAATGTCATGGCAAAGGGTCTGAATACCTATGTAAATGTGATATTTCAGTCATTTCTTTTAATTACTTCGCAAAAATTTCCAAACTCCTGTTTCCGCTTTTTTATTATGAGGTATTGTGTGTAGATTGATGATTTAAAAACATGAATTTAATACATTTTAGAATAAGGCTGTAACATAACAAAATGTGGAATAAGTGAGGGGGTCTGAATACTTTCTGAATGCACTTTAATTCACTCATTGCTCTTAAGGTTCTTTTCTGTCGTCCAAACTACTATTCTGCAGTTTTCATCTTCTTGTATTTTACAAATAGGTACTTGTCCATTTCATTTTCTATTTGCTCCTGTTGTATTTTTCCTTTAAATAGCAATCACATGCTGCTTTTGGTCTCAATATGAAACTTGAATTTTGACTTATTCTCTGAATTAAAGAGAATGAAAGATCCCATTTTTTTCTGAATATTACTGACAAAGAAAATTGAATGAAAGATAACTCTCTGTAAAATTTGGCTCTATGTCCTATCATTCATTTTCAAAGGTTTCCACGACATGATTCCTTTTCTGAAAATATTATGTAAATTCAAGTTTATTTCTGCTTTCTCCTCTTTATAATTCCTTATCTCACCTAATTTCAAAATATAATTCACCAATGGGAAATTTGATTTTCCAAGAAGTACTTTGGTTCAATTTAACATAGAACAGTACAGCACAAGTACAGAGCTTCGATCCACAATGTCTGTGCCGAATATGACACCCAGACTGTCAATTATCTACCTGCATATAACCCATATCCTTCCATTCTCTGCATATCCATAGGCCTATCCTAAAGTCTCTTAAATGCCACTATCAAATCTGCTTCAATGAATGCCCCCTGGCAGCGCGTTCCAAATACTCGCCATCCTCTATGTAAAAAAAATATACATAGAGCTGCCTCGTACATCTTCTTTAATCTTTGCCTCTGGAACACCTTAAAGCTATGCTGTCTAGTGTTTGATTTTTCCATCCTGGAATAAGCTTCTGGTTGTCTACAGCTCATGCCTCTCATAACGTTATATACTTTCAATCTCCCCTCAATCTCTGCCTTTTCAGAGAGAACAATCCAAGTCTGACCAATATTTCCTTGTACCTAATGCCCCCCTACTCCAGGCATCATTCTCGTAAAACCTCTTCGTCTTTCGTGTGGCGTGCACAGCCTAAAGTTGTTGGACAACTTGTTTTATTTGATCTTCCGTTTGTGCACGTCGAGTTGATTGCATTAGTCGAAACAGGGTGGACCACGTGAAGGTTGCAATCTTCCACCCCCTCGTAAACCTCCTCTGCACCCTTTTCAAAGCCTCCACATCTATCCTCTAATGGAGCAACCAAAACTGCACACAATACTGCAAATGTGACCCAACCAACGTCCTATAAAACTGCATCGTGACTTCCTGACTCTTATACTCATACCTCGACCCATGAAAGCAAGCGTAGGCCTTCCTTACCACTCTACTTGTGTTGCCACTGTTAGGGAGTTATGGATTTGGGCCCTAAGATCCCTCTGTACATTAATTAAGGGTCATGCGATTAGAAACATAGAAACATAGAAATTAGGTGCAGGAGTTTCAGCCCTTCGAGCCTGCACCGCCATTCAATATGATCATGGCTGATCATCCAACTCAGTATCCCGTACCTGCCTTCTCTCCATACCTCTGATCCTTAGCCACAAGGGCCACATCCAACTCACTCTTAAATATAGCCAATGAACTGGCCTCACTACCCTCTGTGGCAGAGAGTTCAGAGACTCACACTCTCGTGTGAAAATTAATTGTATATTTTCCTCTTACATTTGACCTCCTAAAGTGCAATACCTCACACTTGCTCAGATTAAACTCCATCTGCCATTTTTCCACCCATTTCTGTAGCTGATCTATACGCTGCTGTATGCTTTGCAACTTTCCTCACAGTCCAGACCCTAGCAATCTTGGTGTCATCTGCAAAGTTACTGCAAAACGCCTACGTCTGTGTCCAAGTCATTTATATATATCACAAACAGCAGTGGCCCCAGCACTGATCCCTGCAGAACTCCACTGGTTACAGACCTCCAGCCTGAATATTATCCTTCCAATACAACTCTGTCTTCTACCAGTCAACCAGTTCTCAATTCATATGACCAAGTCGCTGTTAATTTCATGAATCTTAATCTTCGGGATCAATTTATCATGGAGGGACTTTATCAAATGCCTTATTAAAATCCATGTAGACACATCCATGGCCCAACCCTCATTGATAACCTATGTCACCCCCTCAAAAAACGTAATCAGGTTAGTAAACGACCTGTCAAAATAAAGTCATGACTATCCCTAATTAACCCATTATTTTCCAAAAGGGAGTAAATCCTATCCTGAAGAATACTCTCTATTAGCTTCCCTAACAATGTTGTGAGGCTCACCAGCCTAAAGTTCTCTATACTTCCCTTAATAAAGGAACAACATTAGTTATCCTGCAGTCATCCGGGACCTTGCCTGCAGCTAGACAAGACACAAAGGTCTTAGTCAGGCTCCTACAATCTCCTCTCTTGCCTCTCAACTGCCTCGGATACATCCCAGCAGGTCCATTATACACCTTAATGCTCTTCAAGAGCCCAACACCACCTCCTTCATCTCAAACTGCCCTTGTGTATTAGTATTCTCCATACTGAGCTCACAGTCCTCCTCCTTGGTGAAAACAGATGCTACTGCTCATTTAGTACCTTGCCCAAGTCCCCAGACTCCAAGCACAATTTCCCTCCTTTATCTCAGAACAGTTCTACTTTCGTCTTGGTTACCCTCTTGTTTTTAATGTAGATAAAAAAAGCTTTCAGATTTTCTTTAATTGTGTCCACTTTTGGCCCTTCTAATGGCCCATTATTGTTCTTTCCTCTTTTTTCATATTCATCAAATTCCCTGCCTGATTTCATCCTCTTAAATGTTACATATGCTTTCTTTTACTTGTTGACCAAATTTACAACCTCTTGGTCATCTAAGGTTCCCTTACTTTGCCATTCTGGTTCCTCCTCCTTACCAGAAATTTAGAACTTTGATCAACTGGCCCTTCAACAACTCCCGCATATGGACATGCCCAATAGCAACTGCTCCCCGTGTACCTACCCTCCCGGGTTCCTGCCAAAAAAACCCAAATCAACTTCCACATTATGTAAAGCTCTGTTTATTGTGAAAATAAGGGAATACAAATGCTTCAAATCTTGACATTCATATTTCATAATATATTTTGCACATGACAATCAGAGTTTGTCCTATATATAGTATCTGATGCCTTGGGGATTAGATTTAGTAACTACAATCTTATCTAAGAAGTTTAATCTCGCTTAGAGGAAGTTGAAAAGCAATGTACAAATTTGTATTATTCTGCATCTTCATTTTTTTTTTTTTTTCCCACTGTTATTCCATCATATGAGTATTACGATAGTAGATACTTTATTCAACATCTTTCTTTGTCAGAGCCCAGGCTATTGCCATTTGTCAGGCATTATTGGACGGACGATGGCTTGACTGTGTAACTCATCACGATCAACTTTTCAGAGATGAATATGCCTTGTACAAGCCTTTACAAGTAGGTGAATAAAGCACTCAAAATTGCTTGTTTGTGTTTACACAAAGCAGTCATTTTGGTTATATGGGGGTAAGCAAACTAAATTATCAATGAAATATTGTACAATCTAACTTGAAAATTTTCAATATTTTTCAATTTCCATTACTGTATTTAAACGCCCCATCTCAATGTACCGAAGAGACAATTAAAATTAATGAATTGATATAAACGCATCATGAATGGCAAATCATAAGTCAACACTACTTAACAGCGAGATAAATTTAGTTTTGTTGTCAGATATCTACTGGCCTGGGGTTATTTTATTTTCCTTCACTCTTTTTCGTTTTCAAAGGCAGATAATTTTCCTCAAACGAGTCACTACCTCATGGAGCATGAGCAAACTTTACCCAGTTGTGATGTCTATACACTGGTAACCCTGCTAAGTGCTATCCTGCATTAATACTAATTTGTTATTGCACTGCTCTAGTCAAGCATACATTTGCCTCTGCTCTAAAGCACACATACGCCTGAACATAGTTGAATATTGGGAATCTAGTTCTGAACCCTGCCCTCTGCTGGTGTTGTCCCATCAATGAATTGCTCCATAACTTGGTGCAAAGAGTCTGACAATAAGAGTTGGTGTGGCGCGGCACTTATTCAGTCTCAGCACTCAGATATGGGGTTAAAGGCTGCAGCTGTCAGAGTGAATGTAGGCCATTGCATAGAAACGTAGAAAAATAGGTGCAGGAGTAGGCCATTCGGCCCTTCGAGCCAGCACCGCCATTCAATATGATCATGGCTGATCATCTAAAATCAGTACCCCGTTCCTGCTTTTTCCCCATATCCTTTGATTCCTTTTGCCCTAAGAGCTAAATCTAACTCTCTTGAAAACAACCAGTGAATTGACCTCCACTGCCTTCTGTGGCAGAAAATTCCACAGATTCTCTGGGTGAAATAAAATGTCTTTGTCTGTTCTAAATGGCCTAACTTTTATTCTTAAACTGTGACCCCTGGTTCTGGACTTCCCCAACATCGGGAACATTTTTCCTGCATCTACCTGTCCAATCCCTTAAGAATGTTATATGTTTCTATAAGATCCTCTCTCAACCTTCTAAGTTCCAGTGAATACAAGCCCAGTCGACCCATTCTTTCATCATATGTCAGTCCTGCTATCCCGGGAATTAACCTGGTGATCCTATGCTGCACTCCCTCAATAGCAATAATGTCCTTCCACAAATTAGGAGACCAAAATTGCGCACAATACTCCAGGTGCGGTCTCACCATGGCCCTGTAGAACTGCAGTATGACCTCCTTGCCCTCTAAACTCAAATCCTCTCGCAATGAAGGCCAACATGCCATTAGCTTTTTTTTCAACTGCCTGCTGTACCTGCATGCTTACTTTCAGTGACTGATGTACAAGCACACCCAAATCTCGTTCCAACCTCCCCTTTTCCTAATCTGACACAATTCAGATAATAATCTGCTTTCCTGTTCTTTGCCACCAAAGTGGATAACTTACATTTATCCACATTATACTGAATCTTCCCACTCACCCAACCTATCCAAGTCACCCTGCAGACCTCATTGCATCCTCATCACAGCCCACACTGCCATCCAGGTTTGTGTCATCCGCAAACTTGGAGGTGTCACGTTTTAATTCCCTCGTTCTAAATCGTTAATATATATTGTAAATAACTGGGGTCCCAGTTGCGGCACCCCACTAATCTCTGCCTGCCATTCTGAAAAGGACCCGTTAATTCCTACTGTTTAAGAAGGAACTGCAGATGCTGGAAAATCTAAGGTAGACATCCGCTGAGTTTCTCCAGCATTTTTGTAAACCGTTATAATTCCTACTCTTTGCTTCCTGTCTGCCAACCAGCTCTCTATCCATGTCAATATCTTACCCTCCCGCAATACCACGTGCTCTAAATTTGCACATTAATCTCTTGTGTGTGGGACCTTGTCAAAGGCTTTTTGAAAGTCCAGATACACCACTTCCACTTGCTCTCCCTTATCCATTCATTCTTAGTTACATCCTCAAAAAATTCACTGATGATTGCCTAAGTATGACTTCCCTTTCATAAACCCCATGCTGACCTTGTCACTGCTTTCCAAATGCGCTGCTATACATCTTTAACAAATCGTCTCAAGCATTCCTCTCCACTATCGAGTGTACTGGTCTATAATTCCCCGTTTTCTCCCTTCCCTTCATGTTTTAAAAATAGTTACCATTGGCTTCCCACCAGTCCATCATAGCTCTTGAGTGGTGTGTGTGTGTCTCTCTGGTTTGTTGTGGTCACTCTGGCTTTGTTGAATGTTGCCGCGCTCCTCTCTGATCCTTGTTTGCGTGCCCCGTGTTGCTGCTTTTTTGATTGTGTTCACACGTTTATCTTCCCCTGTTTTTGAGATGTTGGGTTCAGGGGTACCTCTCCACCTGTTGCGGTCAGCTGCAAGGCATCTCTGGACTCCACATCGCGATGTCGTACGCGCTATCCGCCTTAATATCTCTCTTGCAGACAGCCCTTGTAACGTTAGCTAGGGGGGCGGCCCAATGATGGTTTCTCCCAGATGTCAGCTCTACATAAGAGGATGTCTTTTGGAATACGGCCATTCCTCCGTGCGGTGGACATGGCCCCAGCCACCGCAGTCTTCGCTGCTGAGAGAGTTGTACATACTGGGAAGGCCCGAGCGAGACATGGATTTCGACGTTGGACACTCTGCCTTGCCAGGGATATGCCCAGGATACGGACGTGGCCTTCTTGGTGGATGTGTTGTTGGTCTTCTCTCCTGCCCGGATTTGTAGTCCATGTCTCACTGCCGACGCAGTGTGCTGTTGACCAGGCATTGTAGATGCTTTCTTTTGTCTTCACTGTCAGCTTTGGGTTTGTCCACATCTCGAGTTGTGCTTTTAGGCGAGCGAGAGTTGTAGCTGCCATCCGATCCTCTTATCAATTCTTTGTGTCCAAGGAGAGGTCGTCAGTAATGGTGGAGCTGAGGTACAGAAATGACTGGCGGCATCAAGTTGTATTAGTCTATCGATGATGATGACAGGCGGCGCCTCGGTATCCTGCCCCAGGGGCGTTCGTCTGCTTCAGGTGATGGTCAGCCCGAAGTCCTTGCAGTTGCCCGATAGGAAGCTGGTCCCTCATGTGGACTGGTAGTCCTGCTGGGTGTGGGACACAACTGCAAGCATCTGCGGCAAAAACATGTCTCTGATGAGAGCTTCACCGTATTTTGTCTTGGCTCTGATGGGGTGAAGGTTGAAATCTACCCACGGCAGGAAGACCATGATTCATGGTCTGCTCCCACTCTGGCATTGAAGTTCGCCTCAGGAGAATAAGTTCTTCTTTGCTGGGGATGCTGTCTGTAGATGATCCCAGGTGTTCTCAGAGATTCGTCCCTTTGTCGTTCTGATGTGGAGACAGTGTCGGGACAAACACGCTGACATGACGTGACTTGGCCTGCGGGTGGTGTTGATGCGTGGAGAGTCAGGTGTCGCTCTGAGCCATTACTGCCTGGTTTCCACAGTGTTCAGCAGTGTTAATTGCGAAGCCTACTCGTGCTCTTTTGGGCAGACATGAAGTCCTTCCCAGCTGTAAACGTGTACTCCATTCGCCTTGTTTGCCCGAGTCTGACCAGCCTTGTTTCCTGCTAAGGGTGGCTATGTCAATGTTCATAGCCTTCTGGGAGCTCGTCATTGATAACAGCTGTATTCGCTGGAAATCGCTGATGTCCTGGAGGTTTTCGGAGAGGCCGCACATTCAAGTTCCAGTTTTAGAGCTGGTCTCTTTTGATGTGTTACTTTTGTTGGTTGGTGCGAAGGTTTTGCGTTCTGTCTGTTCGGATGGTTCCTAAACCCCGGTTCCCACAGTGAGGAGATGCAGACCTGTTGACGGAAACAGCAACCTTATTGGTGGGGGTGGCCCAGCTTGAGGCGGGCGGTAGCTGGTTCCAGTGAGATCTGAAAAATTTCCCTTCCCACGGTCAGGAGCATTCCCCTGGTGCCTGTTTTACGCCAATCTGTAGCGACAAACTTATACCGGTAAATGGTGCGTACCTAGTGTTGTGTCGACGCTGCAGGGAAGCTGGAGTGTCTCTTCCAGTTGTAGGTGTAGGTTTGCAGGTGATGTGTGGATCGGATGACGAAGCGCTGTGGCTGATTGTAATGTGGCAGGACAGGCTGTTTGCCTCAAGTCAGCACGCGTCACCCCCAGCTCCACGCGTTGTCTGATCGATCCAAATAACAGCGAGGGGCCGTTACAGTTTGGCACCAGCGACGTCACTGTAGCTGCCAGAGTGAGGTTGTAGACAACGGACCAACTGCCTTATGGGGCTACGACTCCGGATTTTTTTTGGGTTTACTCCTGGAGCCTTTTCCATGGACTTGGGATTGGTCACAAGGGGTGGAGGTTTTAAATCAGAATGTTTTCCCTCTACTAGATGGACCTGCCTTCCCTCCAGGCTGATCGAGTCCCCATCTGCACCGCAGAATCATTGGGGGTGGGAGCGTTTACCTTCCTGCCCGCACGTGCCACCAAGGTCCCTAGTCTCTGAATATTAAACCCATGCTCGACTCTCCATCCTGGATGTGAATTTCCACCATTTTTTGGTCAACTATTGCCCAAGTGGTTCTGCACAACCAAGATGCTAACTCAATCTTCTTCATTCCATACATGGGCCTGTCGCTTAGTCGGTTCTTCTACATATTATGTTTCAAAAAAACCCTACTCCTGTATACATTCAGGAAATTCCTCCTCAGCGCTGCTACCAATTGAGCTTGGCACTCAATCTTTATGTAGAATTAAGTCACCCATGAGATAACTGCTGACCTTTGCTACACGCATCCCTAGATTTTCCTGCTTAACTACTATCACTCTATG
>CM069137.1:98976708-99288943 GCA_035221665.1 Okamejei kenojei | reverse complement strand
GGGCAGGGGGGGGCGGGTGAATGGACGGCTTGGTCACAAGGAAAGGAGGGGTGGGGAGGGACGGATGCGATGCGCTGCGAGAGGGAATCGATGGCCGGATCCAGGGGGAGGGTAGGGGACGTTTTAAAGAAGGAACTGCAGATGCTGGAGAATCGAGGGTACACAAAAAGCTGGAGAAACTCAGCGGGTGCAGCAGCATCTAAGGAGCGAAGGAGATAGGCGACGTTTCGGACCGAGGGTAGGGACCACAGGTCCCGGAGTGGTCGGGGGTTGAGACGGTTTGTTCCCGGAGGGTTGTGAGTGGAGGGCACGTCTCAGGGAGCATCCATGTGTGCAGGGAGAACGGGGTCAGTTGGTCGAGGAGGCAGTAGGTGGGGATTGATTAGTTGATTCTCGGATAGTGGTGGGGGTAGTGACAGATACGGAGGGTGGGGGCTGTGTCCCGAGGGGGGGGGGGGGGGGGGAGGACAGATGGGGTTCTGGATGAGTGGGGAATGAGGGAACAGTTAGTCCGCAGTGGATGGAAAGCTATGAGAGGGTCGGGGGGAGGCTGGGACAGGGGGGAAATACTACACGTGGGTGGGGCAGTGACGGGTGGGGGTCAGACCCCGGTGGTTTATCAGACAGTCGGTGTGGGACTGGGACTGAGATGATACACGGACACGGACGGGGATTGGGGAAATGATGACTTGTCACTCTACAGTTTTACCAACAAATATAACAACCCTCCCAGAAGAGTTGCTGTGAACAGCGGCGTATCTGTTACAATACTCTTGTCACAGAGAGTTGTGTGCTCCAGCCGCATTCAAAAAGAACCCTCCGCACTGTTTCACCTTGATCTCTTGTGTCTGGTACAGTTGTTTCCCTTACAGCTGAAACAGACTGTTCTGGTCACCTCCCCGTTCCCACCACTGGGATGGGACCTGGAATGAGGTTTATAAAATGCATTGTTTAAATGTACCGGTCCCACAGTGCGGTTGGGTATGTGAATTCTGGGAGACATGTAAAACAGTGATCACAACCATACTCTGCGTGATCGGTATCAGTCAGTGGGTGTGATCTGCTGCCCTCACCTCCCCACCCACCACTCCCCACCAGCAGCAGCTGTTCTGTGTCCAAGCTCCTGGTTGCGGACACCCTGGGGTGATGGGTTGGAGTTTACGAGGGACAGCATGAGGATGGGGTTAGGAGGGAGAGATAGATCAGCCAGGACTGAATGGTGAAGTTGACTTAGTGGCCGAATTGGACTAATTCTGCTACTATCATTTGAACATGAATGGAAACACATGCCCCGCCTTGATGGGTGCTGACATGTCAGGGCCTGCAGCTGGGGCTTCACTTGGTCGGTGGCCATTCAGGGGGGGGCTCAACCATGTCACCACCATCAGGGGCGGGGCTTTCACATGTCACCACCCTCAGGGGAGGGGCCTTAACGTGTCACCACCATCAGGGGGCGGAGCTTCCATGTCACCAACCAATCAGGGGAGGGCTTAACTGTCTCCGCCCGTCAGGGGCGGGGCTTCGGACCCTCTGTTTTAATTCCTTTAAACCCGTAGAGCTAAATCTAACGGGGGTACACTAAAGGCTGGAGAAAACTCAGGCGGGTGCAGCAGCTCTAAGGAGCGAAGAAGGATTGGCGACGTTTTCGGGTCGAGACCCCCTTCTTCAGACTGGGTCTAAATCTACTCTCTCTTGAAAAACATCCCAGGAATTGGCCCTCCATGCCTCGGTGGCAATTAATTCCACAGATTCTCAGATTCACAGATTTCACACTATCTGGCTGAAAAAGTTTTTCCATTCTCAGTCCTCACTAGTCTACCACTTTTTCTTAAACTGTGACACTGGTTCTGGGACTCCCCAGCATCGGGACTTTTTTCCTGCATCTTGCCTGTGGAACGTTAAGAATTTTAATGATTCTATTAGCATTCTCATCCTTCTAATTCCTGTGTATGCAAGCCCAGTCGAACCCATTCTTTCATTCTTTGGCTTTCTTGCTGTAAACAGTGTATGCTTGTTTTGTTAGGTTCTGTGTACCATTGTATGTAGCACATTAGTATCTGCACTTAATGTAAAGCACTTTGGTCAAGTGGATTTACGTTTAAATGTGCTATACAAATAACATTTGCGACTAACTGACTGATGCCTTGTTCTTATTGAGGCTGCCTATATAAACATGATAACAGAACAGGGGAGATTTGTCCAGTGGAAGTGTTTCTTTAGAACAGCTATGTCCAGAAAATCAAATTACCTTGACAACTCTCTTTGCCTCCCTCTCTCCCCACTCATAACTCCATTGTTTCTTTGTTTTCTCTGTGGCCTTATTTTGCATCTGTGCCCTTTCACAAAAATGTTATCTTGTGCCGGATATGAAAAGTACTTGATTTTCAGTCCGTTTAGTTCCTGTTATATACAGGATTGCACAACATGGTAGTCCAATTAATTTCCAGCGCTTCTGTTAGTAATGTAATGATGGCTGATTTGAACTTGGTGCACTTCTGCTCAAACTGTCCTGAAAACGTTGCTCTGAAGAAGGGTCTCGACCCGAAACGTCGCCTATCTCCTTCGCTCCTTAGATGCTGCTGCACCCGCTGAGTTTCTCCAGCTTTTTGTGTACCCGCCATTATCTGTCTGTTCCCTCCTCACCACCAACCCACATCCTCCCCCCACCACCAACCCACATCCTCCCAACCTACATCCTACATCCATCACTCCCTGTGTGAAAAAAAACTCTCTCAGTTCCTGCTCATATTAGGACATGGAATAGCACATCACATAAACATCCCTTCAGCCCACAATGTCTATGCCGAATGCAGCAAGATAAAATTAATCATATCTCCTTGTAAATGATGTTATAGAGGTGTATAAAATCATGATGGCATGTAGGGTAAACGTGAATGGTCTTTTCCCGAGTGTTGGGGAATCATGAACCAGAGGACATAGGTTTAAGGGAAGAGGGGAAATATTAATAGGAACCTGGGAGCATTTTCTTATTCAGAGGATGGTGCCGGTATGATAAAAGCCCGGCCTGGAATATAGATAATAGTGGTGTGCAGCATTTGTGTGTTAGTCTTGGTTTAACATATAAGTAGAGACATTTCTGCAGGGACAGGGACAATGGTAAGGTTCAGAAGGAAATGGGCCAAGCACGGACAAATGGGAACTACCATTAAAGGGGGTCTTAGTTACATGAATGAATTGGGCGAAGGGTTTTTCCTGCTGAATGACTCTACACATGATCTATATCCCTCCGTTCCGGGAGGTCCTGAGCCTATCTGGAAAGCCTCTCCGATGGCACTATTGTATTGCTTCCTCACCTCCATGGCAGGGATGTTCCAGCCACCCATAGTACCCCGTTCTGCTTCTTCTTCTCATTAGTCTCCTGAAACTTCCGCTATTTTTAAGTAGCCCAATATAGCTCTCTATTGAAAGTTCCAGAGATCGGCCTTCCACAGGCCCTCTGAGGCAGTGAATTGCACAACTCACAAATCTCTGTGCGAGATAAGTGTTTCCTCATCACGTCTAAAATGGACTTTCTTACTCCTTATTCTTATAATTGTGGCCCCTTGTTTCTGAACTCCCCCAACATTGGGAACATGTTTCTGGCCTCTAGCGTGTCCAAACCCTTAAACATTCATATATGTTTTCCATTGAGTCCTTCGAAAACTCCGTGTGTTACAATCCAGTCCATCCATTCTCTCAGCATTTGACTGTCCGCCATCCCAGGAAATTTACCTGGTGAACCTACCGCTGAGCTTCCTCCAATAGAAGACATGTCTTCCTCAATTTAGGGACCAAAACTGACACAATTACTCCAGATATGGTCTCCACTAGGGCTCTGTACCAAACTGCAGAAGGACTCTTTGACTCCTATACTAGACTCTCTTGTTAATAAAGGCAACATGCCATTCTTATTTTTTCATGCCTGCAGTACCTCATGCTCATTTCTAGACTGATGAACAAGAACCCCCAGATCCCGTGGTACTTCAATTTTTCCCAACCTGCACCATTAGATAATAATCTTCCTTCTGTTTTTGCTACCAAGTGGATTAACTCCACATTCTATCCACATTTGACTTCATGGCCATGCACCTGCCCACTCCCCCAACCTGTCCAAGTCACCCTGCAATCTCATGGTTGCAAGGGAAATTGCCTGGGGAAGGTGTGGTGCGGGAGGGAAGGGAAGAATTGACCATGGAGTTATGGAGGGAGCAGTGCTGGCTGCGATGCGCTAGCACCAGCAAGACCTCACATTGATTCTCCCGAAACTTGCATTGGGGGTTAGGTGCTTGTTGATCTCCCCCTGGGGATTCCTTTTCACTATGTACTGTCACTTGGTATTTGGCCCACGGTTTCATCACCCATGTCCAAATCTATTTGCCTTACACTTGCCCTTCCATAGATTTGTGGGAGTCAGTCAGGATCCATGTTTATGCTAGATTTAGGCCATTGGGCTCTTTCGTCTGTAGAGCTTCTATCCATAGCCTCTCTGCTCTATTCCGTTTCCCTGTTGTGCAATTTATGTTTGTTTACAGGCCCATGATCTCTAGGGACTGGATCCCATGTTGCTGGAAGGGTCTGCAATGGTTCCCCCTTGTGATGTTGCTGAGGTGTCCTGTCAGTCTGACTCTGATGCTGTTACCTGTTTCGCCAATGTACTGTAGGTTACACTCTTTACATCTAATTGCATACACCACATTCTTTTGCTCACAGGTTATCCTCTGTGCTATCTGGCCCTCTCTTCCCTGGTTACCCTGTTCTCTTTATTTTTGGCTTTATATTGGTGCAGGCTCCACACCGTCTCTGCCCACATTGGGTCTGTGTGTTAGGACTTGTTACTGACCAGGATGTCCTTCAGATTTTTAACCTCTTGAATGCTGACATTACCTTGTACCCCTTAGTGTGGCAAATCCCCTTTGGAATTGTTCAAAACAGCCTTGACTATTTTGGGGTGGGCCTGGACAGCCATGTTGCCATATCTTGTATTAGTGGTAAATTACAACGTGGTCCCTGGCCGAGGTCTGGGGTGCTTGTATGCTTTTTAGGAAATCTGACTTTATGTGTCTTAATTTCCGTTGCAGTAACCCCTCTGTCTGAGGGCGGTGAGGAGGATGCTTGTGGCCTGGTTGAAGTCCTCCTCCCCTAGTTACATATACGGTGGAAGCGGGTCAGTGACTTTTGTGACTTAACGATTCCCTGAAGGTGTGTTTTGGGTGGTGGCTTGTGATGTGTAGGAGGGTGTGGGTGTCTGTGGGTTTGAAAAAAGACATTGGTAGCTAGTTTATGGTCCTGGTTATCTGATGGTAGTTTTAAAGACAGTGGTGTCAAGGAAGTCCACCCTCTCCTGGCTGGTCATGGCCTCTTTTACCTTGATGGAAGGGTGGTGGGCATTGAGTATGTCAATAAACTCCTCTAATTCCCTTCTGAGAGTGTCCACACTCTCCAAATGTCATCTAGGAATCTATAGTAGCACCCATTGGTCGCTTAGGACAATTTGTGGAATACTGTCTCCTCCCATTCTGCCATGTATATGTTGCATACGCTGGGGCAAACGTCTTCCCCATTGCTTGTCCCTTGACTTATAAATAGAACTCCCCGTTAAATTCAATGTCATTCTTAGTAGATTAGATTTCAAAATTTAACTAGGGCTCGTCTGGTCTCTCTGGGTCAGGATTTCTCTGTAGGATGTTTTTAACTGCCTGTATCCCCCTGTCTGTCTCTATGTTTGCGTACAGGCTTTCCACATCCATGGTGAAGAGTATTGCGTTGGGCGGTATGTTGAGGGAGTTAACTATTCGGGTAAAGTGGTAGGTGTCTTTAATGTAGCTGGGGTGTTGTTGTGCCAGTGGGTTAAGGTAGTGGTCAATGTAATCTGCTACCCCATAGGATTCGCTACTACAGTCTGACACTGCCCTCTGAGGTATTTCTCCAGGCACTGTCCATGTGTCTGGGTTTTTGTATATCTTTGGGAGCATGTAGAATTTCCTCGCCCTGGGTTGTGGTCCTGTTAGGTATTCTACTTGTTTCTCTAGGATGTATCCTGATGTCTTAAGCTCTTCCAAAATGTCTCCTATTTCCTTTTGTGTGTCTTTATATATGGGCTCATCTAACTTAGTGTAGTGTTCTATCTTGTTCAGTTGTCTATGTGCCTCAAAGAGGTACTGTTCTCTGTCCATGATGACTATACTGCTCCCTTGTCTGCTGGTTTGATCACTATCTCATTGTTCTCCCTCAGCTCTATCAAGGCCTACCTCTCTTTTCTGGTGAGGTTAGACTTATCTTTCGTTTGTAGGCATATCCCCAATGGCTGTTGCTGTCTCTGTTATAAATTCTGTTATCTCTCTACGGCACATCCTCGTTGTCTGGGGTCCATCCCTGTGAGTGCCTAAAGGGTATAATTTTGCCAGGCTCTGCGCCACTGAAGTGGTGTATTAACTTAATGGATCGATAAAATCTGTGTAGGTCACCCTGCACTTGTTCCTTGTGGGATTTGGGAGTAGGGACGAAGGTGAGGCCTCTGTTCAGTACCCTCTCTTGGATTTCGGTAAGGGAGAATGTCTTAGAAAGGTTGATGATTGTTTTCCCCAATTGTGCGCCCTGCCTCTCTTGGCATGGCGTCCCTAACAGTTTAAATGCTTCATCCATTCTCTGATCATGGCTCGGGCTGTGGGTTCTGTCCAGTGGACGTGGTCTGTGACTACTTTAAACTGGCAGGTGGGAATGTGTTTCTTGGTCTGTACGTAGTTATTAAGTTGTCTGAGTGTGTCCTGCTCTGGTGCTGGGAGAGACTGGCTGAATTTGATCATAGGGATCCATATGCTGGCATTAGGGAATTTACGACTGGCCATCTTGATTAGTGTTTGGAGTTGTTTGATGGCAGTCTGTGGTCTTTGTTCCTTGTGATTAATGCCAAATGAGAGAATGACTTTTTGAGTTTCTGGGCATTGGCTCAATTTGTCAAGGATGGAAGTGGCATGTATACATTTGGCTCCTGGATAGCTGTCCAATTGTATGTTATTGTTGGAGAACTTGGGGATCCTGGCAATGTTGGAATCTCCAATTATTAAAACAGGCTTGCTGGGTTGTAGTTTCCAGGTAACATGTTTCTGCCTTGTATGGAGTGTCTCGTTACTTCTGCCAGTCTCTTCCCTGGACCCCTCCGTGTGTGCTGCTGAAAGTCGTCCTGTGCATAGTTCCCTGAAGGTGGAATCGCATGTAGATAGGGTGGTAAAGAAAGCCTTTGGTGTGCTGGCCTTTATAAATCAGAGCATTGAATATAGTAGTAGGGAAGTAATGTTAAAATTGTACAAGGCATTGGTAAGACCAATTCTGGAGTATGGTGTACAATTTTGGTCGCCTAGTTATAGGAAGGATGTCAACAAAATAGAGAGAGTACAGAGGAGATTTACTAGAATGTTGCCAGGGTTCCAGCAACTATGTTACAGAGAAAGGTTGAACAAGTTAGGTCTTTATTCTTTGGAGCGCAGAAGGTTAAGGGGGACTTGATTGAGGTCTTTAAAATGATTGAAAGGGATAGACAGAGTTGACGTGGATTTAAGCTTTTCCCATTGAGGGTAGGGAAGATTCAAACAAGAGGGCATGACATGAGAATTAAGGGACAGAAGTTTAGGGGTAACGTGAGGGGGAACTTCTTTACTCAGAGGGTGGTGGCTGTGTGGAATGAGCTTCCAGCAGAGGTGGTGGAGGCAGGATCGATGTTAACATTTAAAAGTAAAGTGGATAGGTATATGGATGTGAAGGGAATGGAGGGGTATGGTCTGAGTGCAGGTAGATGGGACTAGGGGAAAACAAATGGACGGCACGGACTGGAAGGGCCGAGAGGGCCTGTCTCCGTGCTGTAATTGTTATATGGTTATATGGTTGTGAGGGATAAAGTGATTAAACCCTATTAAAGAAAGGAGTTTTAAAGAGAATTCAAACAGAGAGGGGCTGGAGATTCTGACAGCAGTGTCTGAAAATTGCCAGACCCATCCTTGAGGCCTTGAGTAAGAAGAGATAGCTTTGTATAGTTAGAGAAGGGGGTGATGTAGAGAAATCCCTATCAGTGGAAAGGAGTGATGGATGGGACCCTTGTCACTATAGCTTAGCTTTAGTACTGATATAGGAAAACTGAAAGGGTTCACTAGGAGGTGAGTGAAACTAGGGTAGGTCATGAGCAACTGAGCATGCTTAATAGAATAAATGAATATTACAACACACCCCTGGTCAAGAAATTTCTCATTACCATGAACATGTTTGAACATGCAATGTATGATGTGGAGGTGCGAGGGGATGTACGGTGGGTTGTACCTACAGATTTGTGCACCTCCGACCCTGATTGGAGAGAGGTCCGGAGGAGAAATTGAAATGTAAGATTTGTGTATAAAGGGGGATGATCTCCTGGCTTCAGTGTGTCTCGAGTTGGAGAGGCACCCAGTCTGCAGACTCGTAAAATAAAGAAATCTCTTGCTTCCAGGATTTAGTCTTTGAGTATTTATTGTGAGCATAAAGGGTATCTCACAAATTGGGGCTCGTCCGCGATCGCCACTCCGGCTGCTTGGTGGAGGCAAGGAAGGAGGGGAAGGTGCACCCTGCTGATTTCAGCAGTCTCTGATCTCCTTGCTTGCCATCAGCAGTTTGAGCGAGTGATATCCGGTGAAAAGACTCCGGAAGCAAGAGGGGGTGTAAGGTAAATACGTACGGGACGGTCGAAGTGATTCTTGTGCACAGGACCCAGGTAAGAAAAACGACTATTAAGTATTGCTGGGCGACCGGGGTTTGTTGGACGGGAATAGTCCGACAAGGTAATGGGAAACCGGAATGGGAGGAGTAAGGGTCCGGGGAACCGGGATGAGGCTCATACTGATATGGAGCCTAACATTCCGCCGATAGTCCGTTGGGGCGAATGTTGGATGGGGTGAAGGGAACACCCGGGGTAAAGAGTAAGGAAACTATGTGCCTCTCACCAGTATGGGGGTGAGGAACTTTAAAAAGGAGATGAAAAGTTTATTGGAAGACCCCTTGGGACTGGCTGAACAAATACATCAGTTCCTAGGGCCAAAAATGTTTTTATGAAAAATATTAAGTTGTTTCAAACAATCTCATTGAAGTAAGAATGGAACTAATGTAAAAACCGGTTTTGTATGAATGAGGAAGTTTGTATATGTGATAGGTTTGTTTGCTGTGGGCCATGTTGTAAGGGTGTCTGTGTGTGTTCCTTTAAGGAATTGTAAGCAATGGGGGAGGTTATTGTAAGGTAACGGACAATGCTTTGAATCATCGCAACTTAAAAAGGGGAAGTTGGAAAATGTAGGTTACTTGGCTTCTATAGATTTCTTTTCAGTAAAGTTATTTGGCAAATTGTTAGTCGTATGTATTTGTAGGGGGAAAAAAATGGTTTGAACAAAATTAGAAATAAGTTAATTGCTGAACAACAAGCAGCTTTTATGGTTTGTTTAGATAAACATTCTGGTTGGAGAAGGGTAATAAATTAATGGGGCCCAGAAAAAAAAAAGAGTTGGCAGACAATGATGTCAATAAGGGGAAGTTTGTTTACTTCAGAAGAAAGACAGATGGTTAGACAGGCAGGAGAAGGGTTGCAGGCTGATGCGCCGACTTGAAATAACCAAAACAGGGGAAGGAAGAAAAAGTATGAGAGATCTCAGGGAGATAATAATCAAGGGAATTAGAGAAGCCGTTCCCAGGGGACAGAATTTCGAACGGGCTTTTGAAAATCAGCAGAACAAGGACGAACTTCCGACAGTGTTTTTACAAAGGTTAAGGAAAAATGTCCAGCAGTATTCGGGATAGACCCTGATAAGACTGCAGGTCAGCAGTTGTTGAAGGTTAATTTTGTAACAAAATCATGGCCAGATATTAGAAAGAAATTGGAAAAAATTGGAAGATTGGAATGAAAAACCATTGAATCAGTTGTTAATAGAGGCTCAAAAGATATATGTAAGACGGGATGAGGAGAAACAGAAGGGAAAGGCAAAAATGATGTTGCAAGCAGTACAGCAAGTAGTATTGGAGGACGAGGAAGAGGTGAATGGAGGGACCGAAGTTGGGGGTCCCCGGGGAGAACAAGGAACAAGGATCAGGAGGGTGGTACATGGGGCCACCCTGGTGTTATTATTGTAAAGAGAGAGGGTCATTTCAAGAGGGAATGTCCTAAGCGACGACGGGAGGTGCAGTCGTATGCACTCATGGAGGAAGAATAGGGGAGTCAGGGGTTTCCGCTCCCTGGGGTGTATGGGATACACACGGGAACCTCTGGTAAATTTGAAATTAGGACCCCAGGGAGAGGATATGATATTTATGGTAGATTCGGGAGCAGAAAGATCGAGTATAAACTAAGGTACCAGAAGGAATGAGATTGGTAAAAAAAAACAGGTTAGAATCTCAGGGGTAGAAGGGAAAGTGATGACATTACCCAGGTAGAAGGGGTGGTGGTGAAATATGAGAATCGGGAAACTATGGAAGATTTAATCTTGGTACCCAGGCAGGGATAAATTTGATGGGAAGAGACTTACAAATTCAATTAGGAATGGGAACAGGTAGGGGGACAGATAATAGTTTTTTTTCCCAATTGTATAAATTGACCACGGAGGACGAGGGAAGAATAGTCCCGCAGGTGTGGGCCAAGGAAGGAAAACCGGGGTGGGCTGCAGATCCCACCTTTGAAAATAGCTCTGAAAAAAGAAAGTGAGATAGTACGGGTAAGGCAATATCCAATTTCTATGGAAGGAAGAAGAGGACTTCAGCCAATTATAGAGAACTTACTAAAGGACGGTATATTAGAGAGTTGTATGTCCCATATAACACCCCCGTACTCCCCGTAAGGAAGACCGACGGGACGTTCAGATTGGTCCAGGATCTCAGGGAATTAAATAAGGTAGTTAGAACGCGACACCCGGTGGTCCCGAACCCGTATACCATAATGGGGACGGATACCCCCGAATCACCAAGTGGTTCAGTGTGGTAGATTTAAAAGACACTTTTTGGAGCTGTCCCCTGGCTGAAGAGAGCAGGAACCTTTTTGCGTTTGAATGGAAAAACCCCAGAGACCAAAAGGAAACAGCAGTATCGGTGGACTGCACTCCCTCAGGGATTTACAGAGTCCCCGAACCTGTTTGGACAGATATTAGAACAAGTATTAGAGGACGTCCCGAGGACTGATGAGACACAGCTGTTGCAATATGTGGATGATTTATTACTATCGGGGGAAGAAGAGGAGGCAGTTAAGGATGCAACAATAACCCTCCTGAACTTTCTGGGGGAAAAGGGGTTGAGAGTATCTAAAAGTAAGTTACAGTTTGTAGAACGAGAAGTTAAATATCTAGGACACCTGATAAGCGATGGGAAAAGGAGAATAAACCCAGAAAAGGATAGCGGGAATTACCGGACTGCCAATGCCGAAAAAACAAGGAAGGATTAGATTAGGAAGTTTCTTGGACTGATTGGATATTGTTAGATTATGGATAGATGACTATACCCGACAGGTTAGGTTTCTATATGATAAATTAAGTGAAGAAAATGATAAAGTAAAGTGGGGAACCCGGGGACGAACACCAGTTTAGGAAATTAAAAGAACAGTTTAATCACTGCCCCTGTACTGGGCTCTCCCGTCTATTGACCAGCCATTCCATCTTTTTGTAAATGCAGCAAATGGAATTGCGCTGGGGGTACTGACCAAGAGAAAGGAGGGAAGCGGCAGCCCGTCGCGTTCCTCTCCAAACTCTTGGATCCAGTATCGCGGGGATGGCCAGTATGTATTCAAGCGGTAGCGGCAACAGCAGTGTTAGTGGAGGAAAGTAGGAAATTGACGTTTGGAGGAACTCTGGTGGTGTCCACTCCCCACACGGTCCGGACGATACTAACTCAGAAGTCCAGTCGGTGGTTGACGGATTCTAGAATTTTGAAGTATGAGGTTATACATATGGAAAAGAATGATTTGACCATAGTAACGGATAAAAACCTAAATCCCTCTCAGTTTTTGTACTCGGCAGGTGCTGAGCAGGAAGGGGTGTCATCAGAACATGATTGTAGTGAGATAATAGAACTTCAGACAAAGAGTAGGGATGATTTAGAAGAACGACCGCTTGAGACAGGGGAAAGATGGTTCATTGATGGTTCTCCCCGATGCATAGACGGAAAAAGGTATAGTGGGTATGCTATAATAACCGGAGAAGGGTTTGAAAAAGTGGAAGCAGGCAGGTTACCAGGAAGTTGGTCCGCGCAAACGTGTGAACTGTATGCATTACTGAGGGCATTGGAACTATTGAAAGGGAAAGAAGGAACTGTGTATACGGACTCCAAGTATGCCTTTGGGGTGGTACACACCTTTGGGAAAATCTGGAAAGAAAGAGGGATGATTACAGCCAGAGGGAAAGAGTTGGCTCATGAACAGTTAATTGAGAAAGCTTTGGAAGCACTAAAATTGCCAGAAAGAATAGTCCATGTAGCAGGCCACCAGAGAGGGATTTCGCTGGAAGCTAGAGGGAACAGGGCAGTCGATAGTGCCGCTAAGACAGCAGCGACAGAAGGAACGGTAAAAATGCTGTCTCTGATACCGTTGAGAGAGGGAATAGAGAAGATACCTGTATTCTCGTGGGAGGAGGAAGATAAAATGAATGAGTTGGGTGCCCGGCACTCCACGGACGGGAAGTGGTGGACGCCGGACAAAAAACAAATAATTACTAAAGGATTGACGAGGGATTTGATTAGACAACTACATTCGCAATCGCACTGGGGAGCTCAGGCTCTGTGCGACACGATCCTACGGACTTATGCCTGTAGAGGCATTTATACTTTAGCCAAGCAGGCGGTGTCTGGTTTGTGTAGTGTGTCAAAAGGTGAATAAGAAGGTAATGAGAGCTGTCCCAGGGGGGAGGACAACAATTGGCCATTAGACCCTTCAGAGAATACAGGTAGACTTCACAGAATTACCAAAAGTACAGCAGTGGAAATATCTTTTGGTTATAGTGGATCATTTCACCAGGTGGGTAGAGGCATTTCCCATGATAAATGCCACTGCCCAGGCAGTTACTAAGATATTGCTGGAACAAATCATCCCACGATATGGAGTAATTGAATCCATAGACTCAGATCGAGGAACACATTTTGCTTCCAAGGTGCACCTGTTAATTTGTCGCGCCTTGGGAATAAACTGGAAGCTGCATACTCCATGGCAACCTCAGAGTTCGGGGAGAGTGGAGCGGATGAATGCCACTCTAAACATTCAGATAACTAAATTAATGGAGGAGACGGGTTACCCTGGACTAAATGTCTACCAATTGCTCTATTGCGAATACGGACGGCACCACGAAAGGATATTGCGGTGTCTCCCTATGAAATGCTGTTTGGATTGCCTTATTTTGGGAAGGTGGAAGGCACACCAACCTTTGAGGGAGGTGATGTATTCTTGAGGAACTATTTACTGGCAGTGTCCCGTTCCCTTACAGAATTAAAAGCGAAAGGATTATTGGCTCAAAGCCCGCCACTTGACTTTCCAATACATGCTGTAAAGGCCGGCGACTGGGTACTGGTCAAAAATTGGAAGGAGGAGAAACTCCAGGACTGGACCGTACTAGTATTACTGACAAACGAGACAGCAATACGAACAAAAGAGAAAGGGTGGACCCACGCGATCCGGGTTAAAGGACCCGTCGATCCACCCGTTCCTGAGGAGGAGGAACAGTGGACTGTGAAGCCGGGAAGTAAACCCTAAACAGTAATTTTAAAAAGAAAAGCATTGAATGTATAAACTGACAGTATGAAAGGAGCAGTCGTGGTATTGTTTGCTTTGTATGTAATTGTTGTAAAAGGTATTAATAATTGTGATAAATGTTATCATCCTATTCAATACAGAGGGGTAATAACCAGATCATTTACCTATCATTCCCATGTGAACAAAGTATGCCATGACCGAAAGACTAGAATCATTTGTAAAGAGGAGGGAAAGGAGTATTTGATGGCAGGCAATAGGGGGTATATAGGGAAGTTTGGGGCCGTTACCTGCCCAAGGGGAGAGAGATGGGTTTGTGTACAGTTTGTTTTCCCTTCTCAGATCATAAAAGGGCAATAGATAAGACGAAGGAGGAAGTAGTGAAAGAGATTACTAAGGTAGTAGTCACGAAGCCTCCCCCTCCCCCACATACTCAGCCTCAAGTGCACCAGACACTGTACGAAGAAATCAAGAAGCAGATCGAAATCCCTGAAGGAGAAAAAAACCTGTTTGTGGACTTGGCCACCCGGATAGCTGGGACCCTGAATGTGACTAACTGTTGGGTCTGCGGAGGACCACTGATGAATTCACGTTGGCCGTGGAGAGGATCCATTGTTGAAATATGGGACCTGATGGGGTGGAACCTGACAGCTGGACAAGTCCGAGATCCCAGGTATGGGTCCTGACAGATGCTCCGGTCGGGACTGAGTGAATCGCTAGGCCCTGGGCAAAGGATGCCGTCCTAGTAGGCAGCAGCCCCTGCCAGCGCATCGTCACCCAGTGGCCAAATCGTCCCGAGTGTGGTGGCCAGAGGAGCCTAAATGGTATCTAACTAAGAAATATGGGAAAAACTGCGCTATCCGGATGGAGATTGATGGAGTGGAATCAGCCGGACTATGGAACTGCACCGGGAATAACCCTTATCAGGGGATCCCAGTATTGCGAGATATATGGAACAAGGTTGCCTCTATTGGACCGGCCCTGAAGGACTGTTATGGATATGCGGATACAAGGCATACTCGGTGTTACCGATTGAAATTGGAGTGGGACTTGTTTTATTGGACTCGTACAACCTGGATTCTTCCTGTTAAACCCAAAGAAGGCCAGTCATTAGGAAACACCTGTATTTGATGACCTATATCGGAAAAAGAGGAAAATAGACATTGGAGAATGGGAAGATGATGAGTGGCCACCAGCAAGAATCATCTCATACTACGGACCAGCCACTTGGGCACAAGATGGATCCTGGGGCTACCGAACACAGTATATATGTTAAACCGGATCATAAGGCTACAGGCAGTACTGGAGGTAATTACCAACCAAACTGCGGGGGCGCTGGAGATGCTGGCAAAGCAGCAGACACAGATGAGAGCAGCGATATACCAGAACAGGTTAGCCTAGATTACCTTCTGGCAGAAGAAGGAGGGGTATGCGGGAAATTCAACCTCTCTAATTTCTGTTTGAACATCGATGATAATGGACAGGCAGTGATGGACATATCAGAAGGGATCCGGAAATTGGCGCATGTTCCAATACAAAAGTGGAATTCGATTATGGGAATCCAATGGTGGGATTCTATCCTCGGAGGAACATGGTGGAGAACGGTGGGTCTTGTGTTTCTATGTGCAGTGGCTGGACTGATCTTTATCCCTGTTGTATCCCTTGTTTTAGGGAACTTATTACCAGAAGTATAAGTCAGATGCAGGCTGTAGTCATGCCTATGGGAGAGAAAGGGGGAAATACAGAAAATTAATGATAATGCGGCCAGGGGAAGTTTATGATTTACAGGAGGAGAAGGTTTAGGACGATGTTACGTCAGTTCGAAATTGAAGGAACTTAAAATGAGGGTTTAATCAGTGTATGCGTAGCAAAAGAAAAAAGGGAGGATTGTGAGGGATAAAGTGATTAAACCCTATTAAAGAAAGGAGTTTTTAAAGAGAATTCAAACAGAGAGGGGCTGGAGAGGAGATTCTGACAGCAGTGTCTGAAAAATTGCCAGACCCATCCTTGAGGCCTTGAGTAAGAAGAGATAGCTTTGTATAGTTAGAGAAGGGGGTGATGTAGAGAAATCCCTATCAGTGGAAAGGAGTGATGGATGGGACCCTTGTCACTATAGCTTAGCTTTAGTACTGATATAGGAAAACTGAAAGGGTTCACTAGGAGGTGAGTGAAACTATGTAGGTCATGAGCAACTGAGCATGCTTAATAGAATAAATGAATATTACAACACACCCTTTGCTGGTTTTACAAAGTGTGTTAATATCTTGGCCTGCCTCTTGATACCCTTAGGGGGTACGTTCCGTTCTTTTAGAACTAGATGGTGTAAAGCCTGGGCAATTTTATAAATAACTCTTACAGCAACTGCAAAGGAATCCCTCTGTCGAGATTGATTCCTGTGCTGGTTGTGGTTGACCCCATTACTGTTGTTAAACCATCTCGCTCTCCCCCCTTCCCTCTGCATGTTACAACTCATCTCTGGCTTAGTAGACTATGCTGCAATGCTATTATAGTCAAATCTAAGCAATTATCTCTAGCGTCGTAGGGTTAACACCAAGGTGCTCAGCAGTTCTTTGGTTTTTTCCAGCTTCCCGACTGGGCAACGATATCCAGTTTCGCTATCGCTGTAGCTTCATCAGGGAAAGAGAAACCGTTTAGGGTTTTTAAAAGGTAAGTTGATGTTCCTCCCTTTCTGGGTGGAGCTTCCCATGTGTTGGGTCCTAGGACCGGTCACTTTGGTTGGGCTCATCCTGTTCTTTGTTTGAACTGGTCGGTCCACTTCCTTTGTTTGTTAGTTGCCAAATGTCTCTGGTATCGTGTATCATTTGCTGCTAGTGTTTTCAGCCTCTATTGATCAATAAATGTCCAAAACCCTCTTGTCCACTATCATGTTCTGCAAGTCTTTAAGTTATGTATGTGCTCTGCCAACATGTTTCTGGTTTGTGTGGCGCCCAAGGCTCTTCTGGGTAGGGGGTCCTGGTTCGGGTAGGGGTGGGTATCTTGTTGTAGATGTGTCCGGGCCTATTCCCTCTGTTTTGTAGCCTGTCTGGTTTACAGCGGAGTTTGTGTAGGTTCTTCTTATAGTGGCTGCAAGGGGGGGAGGGGAGTTCTCTGGGTTGTTCGGGGTGTATTTTTTTGGTGTTGTTTGGTGAGGATTCAGTGGGGTCTGCTGTTAGGTTTAGGTTGTAGGGTGGGAGGGTTGGGGGGGGTTTATCAGTTGTTTGGGGGAATGTTTTGGGTGTTGTGTTCGGGGTGTGTTTATGGGCTGATTGGGCTGATTCGGTGGGTCTGCTGTTAGGTTTAGGTTTATAGGGTAGGTGGGGGTATTGCCAGTTGTTTGCGGGAATGTTTTGGTTGTTTCGGGCTGTTTTTCTTATGGTTGTTTGGGGTGATTCAGTGGGTCTGCTGTTAGGTTTAGGTTGTAGGGTGGGGGGGGGGGTTTATCAGTTGTTTGGGGGTGTTTTTTGGGTTGATTGGGGTGGTTTCAGTGGGGTCTGCTGTTAGATGTAGGGTGTAGGAGTGGGGGGTGTTATCTGTTTTGGGGGGATGTTTTGGGTTGTTTGGCGTATTTTGGGGTTGATTGGGGTGATTCAGTGGGGTCTGCTGTTAGTGTTTAGGTTGTGGGGGGGGTTTGTTTGTCAGTTGTTTGGGGGATCTGTTTGTTTTGGGTTGGGGGGGGGGTTCGGGGGTGATGTTCAGTGGGGTTGCTGTTAGGTTTGATGTTTTGGGTTTGGGGTGTTTTTGGGGGGGGGGGGCGGGGGGTTGGGAGGGGGGGGGATTGCGGTGGAGGGGTGGGGGTGGGGGGTGGGGGGGGGAGGCTGCTGTTAGGTTTAGGTTGTCGGGTGGGGGCGTTTATCTGTTTGGGGGGATATTTTGGGTTGTTCGGGGTGTTTTGGGGTTGATTGGGGGGGTTTCAGTGGGGTCTGCTGTTAGGTTTAGGTGGGGGGGGAGGGGGGGGGGGTGTGGGGGGGGTTGTCAGTCGGATGGGGATGTTTTGGTGTTGGGTGTTTTTAGGGTTGTTTGGGGGTGAATTCCGTGGGGTCTGTTGTTAGGTTAGGTTGTAGGGTAGGGGGGGTTTATTGTCTGTTTTTTTGTGGGGATGTTTTGCTTTGTTTGGGGGTTTTGGGGTTGATTGGGGGTGATTCAAGTGGGGGTCCGCTTTTAGGTTGTAGGGGGGAGGGGGAGGTTATCAGTTGTTTTGGAAGATGTTTATTTTGGTTGTTTGGGGTGTCTTTTGGGTTTGGGGTGATTCTATGGGGTCTGCAGGGGGGGGGGCTATCCGTGGTTTGGGTTGGGCCTGTCCTAGGGTGAGTTGTGATTGTCCTGTCTGACCATCATTTGGCTCCCTCTCTGTTTTTCCTGCCTCCCTAACCTATTTTTCGAGTGTCCCTCGCTTCAATCCTATGCTTCTTAGAGTCCACTCTCTAGGTTGGTACTGTTATTCTCCATCATCCCCCCATTTGGATTTTTTTTTTGCGTTTTTAAGTAGAATTGGGTAGATTGGGTAGAAAAGGGTAGAATGGTTCGGCAGGGAACCCTAACTGAAACTTGGACTTAGGAATAGATGAAAAGTTATATTTTATATTCTTTGATCTTATCTCCTATGATGTATTAATAATAAATGATTCCATTCTTTATGATTTTCTTTTTTGATGTTGATTTTTATTTTATTTTTCTTACTGTTCTCTCTTTATAAAAAAAAATATTAGAGTCAAAATGATACACTTGACAATATTAATAATGTATGTCCGTTGAACGTGAAATATTGCTATCATAACATATGTTTGCTAAATCACTGTCTACATACTCTAATAAAAATATATATTTAAAAAAAAAAAAAGAATGCAAAGAGTAGGAATCACCGGGTCCATTACAGTGACTAAATCTCAGTGCTGGGACCCAAGTTATTTACAATATAAATGATTTAGACAAGATAATTAAATGTGACATCTCCAAGTTTGCGGATGACACAAAGCTGGGTGGCAGTGTGAGCTGCGATAAGGATGCAGGGCGGCTTGGATTGGTTCGGTGAGTGGGCAGATGCATGGCAGATGCAGTATTTTTCATATTTGGGGGGGAAGGGTATCCACATACCCCTCTAACTGTGGGGGGGCATAAACCCCTATGGCAATGTTGGATAAACGTGAGGTTACCTCTTTGGGGTGGCAAAGACAGAAAGGCAGATATTATCTGAATGGTGTCAGATTAGGAAAAAGGGAGGTGCAACGAGACCTGGGTGTGCTTGTACACAGGGCCTCTGAGAGGAATTTTATCAGTGGGTACAAAGTTTATTTCGGACCCACTTCCCTTCTCCATTAGTCATCCTGTTTTTACCCACTGCCGGTTTTGCTATGAGCTGTAGCCTGTAAGGCAAAACGGGGTATGAAAGATCAGAGGGGTGGAATGGAGCGCTCTGTTGATTTTCTGCATTTGAGGCCTAATGTTCCTATACTCCCGCCATGATAAATATAGGTAAAGTAAAATGATTAGAAAGAAGAAAGCACATTTGTTTCGAATTTTGAATCACAGCATAAAAATTTATTGTTCTGGCAATGTTTGATTCAATACCTAGCTGGCTAAATCCACAAGACGTTCCTGAGACATTGTAGACCCTAAATAATTCTTAATCAGCTTGAGTTTGCTAAATGACCTCTCTGCAGAAGCTACTGTTGCTGGAATTGTTAATAGTATTATTAAGCTAACACAAACATCTGGAAACAGGTCACCAAGTCTATACTCTGTTCACAAGTTGAACAGATCTAATGTTTTAACTGTGCATTTGCAAAATTCACCGTCCCACAACCACACACACTCATACACGCACTCACCCACTCGCATACATCACTCACTCACTCACAATACCCACTCATTCATCACACCCACTCCTCACTCACACACTCACACACTCACACACACTCACCCTTCACACACCCACTCACGTCACTCACCACCATCACTCACACTCTCTCACACACACACACTACCCACACACCACACTCAACCCCACACACACCCACACACCCACACACCCCACCATCCACTCCTCACACACACACTCAAACACACACTCACCCACACACACTCACAACACACACACACACACTCACACTCACAACTCACCTCACTCTCACTCACTCTCACACACTCACCCACACACACACACTCACCCACACACACACTCACCCACACACACTCACACTCACCACTCACTCACTCACTCACTCACACACACTCACTCTCACCCACACACTCACCCACACACACTCACCCACACACACTCACTCACACACCCACCCACCCACACTCACACACACTCACTCACCCCCGCACACACACACACACTCACTCACACACACCCACACTCACATTCACACACCCAGGCCCGGGCCACTGAAACAGCGGTGGCCGCCAACTCTCACCACATCCCCGGGCGGAGCCACTGTCACCCACTCACTCGCACACCCACGCACTCACTCTCTCACACGCTCTCTCTCTCTCTCTCTCCTCTCTCTCTCTCTCTCTCTCCCCACACCCACTCACCCCCACACCCACTCACCCCCACACCCACTCACCCCCTCACTCCCACTCACACTCACACACACACCCAGGCCCGGGCCACTGAAACAGCGGCGGCCGCCAACTCTCACCACCTCCCCGGGCGGAGCCACTGTGGCCGCCCTTCACTGTGTTCAGAAAGCCACCGATGCTGCTGCCCGTGTCTGTACTCCAGTTCCCCACGGGCCTCCAGCAGCGACTCCGCCCGCCGACCCTCGCCTCTCCAGCGCCCCCAGCGGGCCAGAGCCGTCACCTCACCACAGGCGCAGTTCCAGGCGCAGCGCGAGGCCCCCAACTGCCACCATGCAGACTTTTTTTATTTTATTTCAAAATATACTTTATTCGAATGATAAATATATACAATACATTAATTTGCAGAAAATCCATCCGACATTTTCGGAGGCTGTACAATAGATCAATACTGTTTAGACATTTTTTTCCCCCAAATTTCCACAAATCAGTCCCCCACTCGTGCCACAGTGGCGTGGGAGACCTTCCCTTATATTGAGGGGCGTCTCCACCATACCGTACCCCCCATGTCCAGCAGCGGAAGGGCGTTAGACTGTGGCCCTCCCCCACCGAGCCTTGGTGTTGGCTGCACCGAGCTTCAGTGCGTCCCTCAGCACGTACTCCTGCAGTCTGCAGCGGGCCGGTCGGCAACATTCCCTGACGGGCATCTCGCTCTGCTGGGTGGTGAACAATGCTCGGGCAGATCAAAGGGCGTCTTTTACCGAGTTGATGACCCTCCAGCAGCACTCGATGTCAGTCTCTGAATGTGTCCCTGGGAACAGTCCGTAAATCACCGAGTCCTCTGTGACGAAGCTGTTCGGGATAAAGCGTACCAGGGACCCTTGCATTTTTTCTCCAGACTCTTTTAGCAAACCCACACTCTGTAAAGAGGTGGGCAACCGTCTCCTCGCCATAGCAGCTGTCCCGAGGGCAACGTGCGCTGGCAGTGAGGTTCCGACGGTGCAGGAAGGATCTGACTGGGAGGGCTCCCCTCACCGCCAGCCAAGCCAGGTCTTGGTGCTTGTTGGTGAGTTCTGGCGATGAGGCATTTTGCCAGACAAGCTGGGCAGTCTGCTCAGGGAACCATGCCACCGGGTCCATAGAGTCCTTTCCCTGCAGTGCCTGCAGGACATTCTGTGCTGACCACTGCCCGATGGGCATGTGGTCAAAGTTATTGGTCCGGAAGAACCCTTCCACCGACGACAGATGGGGCGGCAATGTCCAGCTCACTGGCACATTGCGTGGCACCTGCGCCAGGCCCATCCTTCTCAACACCGGGGACAGGTAGAACCTCAGCAGGTAGTGACACTTGGTGCCCACGTGCCTTGGCTCTACACTCCCCCTGATGCAGCCACACATGAAGGTGGCCATCAGAATGAGGGCGACGTTGGGCACGCTTTTACCCCCGTTGTCTGCCGACTTGTACATTGTGGCCCGTCGCACCCGATCCATCCTCGACCCCCAGATGAACTGGAAGATGGCCCGGGTGATCCCTGTGGCGTATGAGGGAGGGACAGGCCACACTTGTGCCAAGTACAGCAGCCCCGAGAGCACCTCACACCTGATGACCAAGTTCTTTCCCGTTATGGAGAGGGAGCGTTGCCTCCACAGCTCCAGCTTCCTCCCCACCCTGGCTATCCGCTCCAGCCAATGTTTGTTACATGCCTCAGCCCCCCCGAACCAGATCCCCAGCACCCTTAAGAAGTCAGGCTTGATGGTGAAGGGGACGGAAGATCTGTCGGGCCAGTTGCCAAAGAGCATGGCCTCGCTCTTGCTGCGGTTCATCCTGGCTCCCGTGGCCGACTCAAACTGGTCGCAGATACTAATCAGTCTGCGAATCGACCCTGGGTCCGAGCAGAAGACAGCGACATCGTCCATGTACAGGGAGGTCTTTACTTGAATGCCCCCACTGCCTGGCAATGTCACTTCTCTTATGCTCGCATCCTTCCTGATGGATTCAATACAGCAGATAAACAAGGCAGGAGAGAGAGGGCAACCCTGCCTGACTCCAGACCTTACAGGGAAACTGTCTGATTCCCACCCATTGATTTGGACTGCACTATGGATGTTGGTGTAGAGCAGTTTGATCCAATTTCTGATTCCCTCCCCAAAACCCATTTTGGAGAGCACGTCCCTCATGTACGTGTGCGAAATCCTGTTGAAGGCCTTCTCCTGGTCCAAGCTGACTAGGCAGGCATCCACCCGTCTGTCCTGCACGTAGGCGATGGTATCTCTCAGCAGCGCTAGGCTGTCTGAGATTTTCCTGCCAGGTACAGCACAGGTTTGGATCACCTGTCCAAGAGCAGACTTGACCCGATTGGCGATGGCCTTGGACAGGATCGTGTAGTCTACATTCAAGAGTGTTATGGGTCTCCAATTCTTTATGTCCTTCATCTCCCCCTTCTGCTTGTAGATTAGGGTGATGTTGCCCTTCCTCATGGAGTCTGACATGCTACCAGCCAGAAGCATGTCGTTGCACACTTCTAGCAGGTCCGGGCCCATCCCACAGAGCCAAATACAACTCGGCCGGTAAGCCATCGCTTCCGGGAGTTTTATTCAAGTCAAAGGAATGGATGGAGCCAGTCAGCTCCTCTAGGGTCAGTGGTTGGTCCAGACTCACCCGCTTGCTGTCCTCCAAGACCTCCGTGATTGAGGACAGGAAGTTCTGGGAGGAGGTAATGTCTGTGGTCTTTTGGTCATACAAATCTGTGTAAAAGGATTTGCAGATCCTCAGCACGTCTGTCTGTGAGGATGCTACCGTGCCGTCCTCCTCCCTAAGGCTGTTCATCACAGAGCTCCCCCTGTGAACCTTATGGACGAAGAAACGTGAGCACGTCTCATCCTGCCCCACATGGCGGACCCTAGATCGGAAGATGATCTTGGAGGATTCAGAGGTGAAGAGCTGAGCTTGCCGGTCCTTCAACTCTCTAAGTTCCTCCCTCACATCCACCGCGCTCGACTGCAGAAGGAGCAGTTGCTGCAAATCTGTCTGGAGTTGGCACAATTCCCTCTGATTCTGTCTTGCTCTCTGAACCCCTTTAATTATGAAGAACCTCTTAATGTTCTCCTTCGTTGCTTCCCACCAGAGTGTGGGGGAGTCAAAGAGGGGCCTCACCGTTCTCCAACATGCGTAGTCCCTCTTTAGCTCCTCGACATTCTCTGGGGTCAACAGTTTCGTGTTTAACTTCCACGTCCCTCTGCCTGCCTTCTGGTCCTCCCGTAGGTGACAGGAAGCCTGAAGGAGGCAGTGGTTGGAGAAGAACACTGGCGTGAGGTCAGTGTGTCTCACCGTGACGGCCTTCGTCGTGAAGACGAAGTCTATCCGAGATCGGGCTAAACCGTCCGATCTCGACCAAGTGAACTGCGGCTGGGACCCGCCTGCAGGGTCGCTGAAGGCATCACGCAGCTTTGCGTCTTTTACCATCTCCATCAGGAACTTGGACGTGCTGTCCAGTCTGCTGTCGGCACTGCCGGATCGTCCAGCTGCATCAATGATGCAGTTGAAGTCACCGGCCAGAACGAGCTGCCGGGACGTGGCCAGCAGCACTGGGAGCTGCTGGAGAACGGCCAGCCGCTCGCTCTGCGTGGGTGAGGCATACACATTTATCAGCCGGAGCGGAGAGCCAAGGTACATAACGTCCACCACGAGGAGACGCCCTCCAACCACTTCCTTGACCTCAGTGATGGTGAAGTTCCCTCCCCGCAGCAAAATCCCCAGGCCGGAAGCACAACAGTCATTTCCCCCCAACCACACAGACAGTCCGTGGGGCCACCATCGCGACCACCTCCGATAGCAGCGGAGGTGTGGCAGCCCGCTCTCCTGAAGAAAAGTCACATCTGCCTTGACCTTGGCCAGGTACTGTAAGGCATTAACACATCGCGCAGTGCTCTTTATACTGCGCACGTTTAAAGATGCCAGTTTGAGCTCCATTGTCTTTAGAGTCACTGACCATTTCCATGTCCCATGGTCTGACGCCGCTGGGTCCTAGTGCCCCCTCCCCCTACAGGGAAGCATCAAGCGGGAAATGGACACGGGACAAGCTGGTCTGTTCCCGAGTGAGCCGTTGTTACCGCTGTCCCTGTACGGATTGGATCGGTTCGCTTGAGTGGCAAACAACTATGAAATGTCAGACAGCGCGGATAATGCCATCCGGATGCCCGATAAGATACACAATGATTTCGGAATCGGTCGTACTCATCAACATAACGAACAAGTCGGGAGGAGATTAATTTGTGAAGGGTGCGTCTTATTTTTAAATATACGTCAAAGATAGGGGAACATAGTAGGTTATTTATATTCTGTCACGGCTTTGAACCTGGATTTAAGAGCGTAACTTGAGGTGTCCTCTGGAAACATGAATAAAATGACAAGGGCATTGATTGATAGAAAGGAGCTTTAGGAAATATTCGAGCAAGTTTCGCAGGGTCGCAAAGATAACTGCTTCTGACTTTTATTGAAAACAAGTCAATTCCAGATAAGTACTATGGTTCTCTCTTATAACTGTACACCAATTATAACCATATAACAATTACAGCACGGAAACAGGCCCTCTCGGCCCTTCCAGTCCGTGCCGACCATTTGTTTTCCCCTAGTCCCATCTACCTGCACTCAGACCATACACCTCCATTCCCTTCACGTACATATACCTATCCACTTTACTTTTAAATGTTAAAATCGATCCTGCCTACACCACTTCTGCTGGAAGCTCATTCCACACAGCCACCACCCTCTGAGTAAAGAAGTTCCCCCTCACATTACCCCTAAACTTCTGTCCCTTAATTCTCATGTTATGCCCTCTTGTTTGAATCTTCCCTACCCTCAATGGGAAAAGCTTATCCACGTCAACTCTGTCAATTCCTTTCATCATTTTAAAGACCTCAATCAAGTCCCCCCTTAACCTTCTGCGCTCCAAAGAATAAAGACCTAACTTGTTCAACCTTTCTCTGTAACATAGTTGCTGGAACCCTGGCAACATTCTAGTAAATCTCCTCTGTACTCTCTCTATTTTGTTGACATCCTTCCTATAATTAGGCAACCAAAATTGTACACCATACTCCAGAATTGGTCTTACCAATGCCTTGTACAATTTTAACATTACTTCCCCACTCCTATATTCAATGCTCTGATTTATTTATTTATTGATTTTATTCATTTATTTATTTATTTATTTATTTTTATTGTAAAATATTTTCATTAGAAGTAATTACATATTAAGAAGAAATATAAAATCCAATTAAAACAAAAGAAAATATTATCGTCACATACAATCAATCTTATTTGTACTTCTATAATTTTCTTTTTTATTTTATAACAGTAGGAAATAAAAAAAGAGAAAGAGAAAAAAAAGAGATAAACTAATTGAGTGGAATATTAAACAAGATATTCTTCATTGGAGACATATTCATGATCTATTGTTTATAATTCTTCATCTATTCATACATTCAGGCTTCAGTCATGGCTTCGAACCGAACCATCTTGATCCTTTAAATATTCAATAAATGGAGACCATATTCCTCTGAATTGGTCCAGCCTGTCCATCAGGGCAAGCCTTAATCGTTCCAAGTGCAGTGTCTCCGACATTTCTGTAATCCACATTTTAGTTGTAGGGGAAGTAGGACCTTTCCAAAATCTTAGTATTAATTTTTTACCAATTATTAAACTATAACCGATAAAAATTATTTGTTGTGTTGTTAATATCTGATTTGTTTCTAGTATTCCCAATATAATTAGTTTTGAGTCTGGAGTTAACTTTGCATTAACTATAATTGAGATTATCTTAATGCTCTGATTTATAAAGGCCAGCACACCAAAGTCTTTCTTTACCACCCTATCTACTTGCGATTCCACCTTCAGGGAACAATGCACAGTTATTCCTAGATCCCTCTGTTCCACAGCATTCCTCAATTCCCTACCATTTACCATGTACGTCCTATTTTGATTTGTCCTGCCAAGATGTAGCACTTCACACTTAACAGCATTAAACTCCATCTGCCATCTTTCAGCCCACTTTTCCGAATGGCCCAAATCTCTCTGTAGACTTTGAAAATCTACTTCGTTATCCACAACACCACCTATCTTAGTATCATCTGCATACTTACTTATCCAATTTTCCACCCCATCATCCAGATCATTGATGTACATGACAAACAACAGTGGACCCAACACAGATCCCTGAGGCACCCCACTGGTCACCGGCTTCCAACCTGACAAACAGCCATCCACCATTACTCTCTGACATCTCCCATTCAGCCATTGTTGAATCCATCTTGCTGCTCTGCCATTAACACCCAAAGATTGAACCTTCCATGGGGAACATTGTCAAAGGCCTTACTGAAATCCATATAGACTACATCCACTGCTTTACCCTCATCAATTTCCCTAGTTACCGCTTCAAAAAATTCAAGAAGGTTTGTCAAACATGACCTTCCAGGCACAAATCCATGTTGACTGTTCCTGATCAGACCCTGATTATCCAAATGCTTATATATATTATCTCTAAGTATCCTTTCCATTAATTTACCCACCACTGACGTCAAACTAATAGGTCTATAATTGCTAGGTTTATTCTTTGAACCCTTTTTAAACAATGGAACAACATGCGCAGTACGCCAATCCTCCGGCACTGTTCCCGTTTCTAATGACATTTGAAATATTTCTGTCATAGCTCCTGCTATTTCTACACTAACTTCCCTCAATGTCCTAGGGAATATCCTGTCAGGACCTGGAGACTTATCCACTTTTATATTTTTCAAAAGTGTCTGTATTCAATTGCTGAAACAATTTTCCCCAAACTGGGGTATAGTACTGAAGAAGGGCCCCGACCCGAAATGTCACCCATTCCTTTTCTCCAGATATACTGCCTGGCCTGCTGAGTTACTCCAGCATTTTGTGTCTCTCTAAGATATAGTACCGATCCTCTCAACATACCTCATTAGATATTAGACAGTTCTCTGGAACTGTTACGCCACCTTGCTGAAAAAGCTATATTCTGCACACTGGTAATTCCTCTTCGATCAGTCTGTTGTACTTGTGTATGGTTTCATTGCATTCATCTACAATGTTCTATAATATCCACCGGGTGACGCCAGCAGTGGCTGCCTCGTGAACAGTCTGTCTCGTCCATTCCTTCTTTGTTGTTTATAGTGACCTCATCACGAGGGTCGATTGGCACAAACGTTCATTTGTCACCTTGCAGATGCCGGCTGATAACAAAGATATGACACAAAGTGCTTGAGTAACTCAGTACGTCAAGCAGCATCTCTGGGAAAAACGGAGTTCATAAGGTGACGAAGGGTTACGACCCAAAATGTCAACCTATCCTTTTACTTTTGAGATGCTTCCTGACCCACTGAATAGTAGCTCAGATCAAGGAAGGGTCCCGACCTGAAACGTCACCTATCCATTTTCTCCAGAGATGCCGCCTGACCCGCTGAGCACTTTGAGTCTATCTTGGTACCACACCCAATTACTGGTGTCAATAACTTTTAAGTTTCTGTGGAAGCTAAATTGTGAACGGGTTTGTTCTTGAAGACTGGTTCCCACTTTAGTTAAACATAACAATCCACATCATTCTGTAATCTCCTGAATAATCTCCAAATCTAATGGCTAATTGGTATCCCGAGTTCCATGTGTCAACTTGTTCTGGAAACCAGAGGAAATCTTGTCTTTGTCAGCTCATTCCAATTCCTCAAGGATGTTGAACACATCCAATTGATCCCCAGAATCCTCCCGTTTCTTTTTAAGGGTTACAGGTTTTCTCCATGTAACGTGTGCTTACAAATTATAATCCAAGATTAGGCACAAAACGCTGGAGTAATTCAGCGGGTAAGGCAGCATCTCTGGAGAAGGAATGGGTGATCTTTCGCGTCGAGACCCTTCATCATACTACTTCAGAATAATAATAATTCTGATGAATGTGGAACACTCACTCCAAAATTAATACAAATCTCCCCACAATGCTAAGCACATACTGAACAGTGCACTGAACAATGGTAAACCAAGCTTTGTTAATGGGAAGGGTTACACAAAAAGCTGGGGAAACTCAGCGGGTGCAGCAGCATCTAAGGAGCGAAGGAGATGGGCGACGTTTCAGTTTGTTAATGGGAACTTTTCCCTCTGCTTTAGATGACTTGAGATTAAAGAACAATATTCCATTAACCTTTTAAAATATTCTCTGTAACGATTCATTTAATGCTGTCTGTCCTCACAAACACTCATTGTTTTGCTTCCCCACTTACTAACCTTCTTTCCGCTGACTGATTAGCACGCAACAATCCCTGTACCTCGGTGCACGCGACAATAAACTAACCTAAATTTTTCACACCTTATGCCATACAGAGTTTCAGCCATTTACTTAATCTGCCAACAATGGTTCAGTAAACGGTAATCATGAACTTAGGTCACACAGTGTCTCTGGAGAAAAGGAATAGATAACTTTTCAGGTCGAGACTCTTCTACAGACCCGAAGCATCACTATTCCTTCTCTCCAGAGATGCTGTCTGACCCACTGAGTTACTCCAGCTTTTTGTGTCTATCTTTGGCTTAAACCAGCATCTACAGTTCCTTCTACACAGCCAACTAACCTATCAAGCTCCACATCTTTATGAGACGGGGTAAGCTGGAGCACTGGGAGGAAACCCATGAAGTCACAGAGAGAATATACAAACTCCACAGAGACTATCAGAGGTCAGGACAAGGAACAAGTTGTCGGAGGACATAGTTGAGGCAGGTGCTATCACAACATTTAAGAAACATTTAGACCGGTTCATGTACAGGACAAGTTTAGAGGGATATGGGCAAAATGCAGGCAGGTGGGACCAGTGCAGATGCAGCATGTTGGCCGTTGTGGGCAGGTTGGGCCGAAGAGGCCATTTCTCCGCTGCAAGACTCAATGACCTGCTGAGTTACTCCAGCACTTTGTCCTTTTGTGTATTAACCAGCATCTGCAGTTCTTTGTTTCTACAATCAATGGCATGACTGCCTTAACAACATTGATGTACAGATCTTGGATCTTGTGGTCCAAGTCTATAACTTGCAAGTGGCATTACAATGGGTTTTGTGTAGTAAATGAAGACATATGGTATGCTTGTTTTCATAGGTCAGAGCATTGAGTATCTTCTTTGTGGGTATGGTGTGCACAATTCAAAGCTATGTTATGTCATGTTTGATCTTCTGTTTGTGCACGCCAGGTGCATTGCATTCTTTGAAACAGGGTGGACCTCGTGAAGGTTGCAATCTCCTACCCCAGGCATTGGGTAAAAGAGTCTGGCAGTCATGATGCAGCTTTATAGGACTTTGGTTATGCTGCATTTGGAGACAAACTCAAAAAGCTTGAGTAACTCAGCGGGTCAGGCAGCATCTCTGGGGAAAAGCAATACACGCCATTTTGGGTTGAGACCATTCTTCAGGCTCATTTCTCATTTACAGTGTTGCCTGCAGTTCTGGTTGTCCCATTCCAAGAAGGATTTGGAGGCTTTGGGAAGGGTGCAGAGGCGGTTTACCAGAATAATGACTGGATTAGAGGGTATTAGCTACAGGGAAATGTTGGACACAGATTGTTTTCTCTGGAAAGTCAGAGGATGCGGGTTGACTGGTTAGAAGTAAATGAAATTATGTGAGTCATAGATGAGGTAGACAGTCCGAACCTACTTCCCAGGGTGAAAATATTAAATAAGAAAATTTTTAACTTTATAAGTGATAGTAGTAGAATTAGGCCATTCAGCCCATTAAGTCTACTCCGCCGTTCAATCATGGCTGATCTATCTCTCCCATCTTTAAGGTGATAGGGGGTAAAGTTTAAAGGAGATGTGTGGGGGCACCTGGAGCTTGCTGCGGGTGCAGGCCGGTACAATTGTGCAAGTAAGAGGCTTGTAGATGAGCATTTAGTTATACAGTGATTGGTGGGATATGAATTATGTGCAGGTTAATAAGGGTATGTCTTGGAATCATGTTCAGCACAGGCGGTGGGCTGAAGAGCCAGGTCCTGTGCTATAGTGTTCACTGTTCTATGTAATCAATGCCTTGCCAGCAAAACCATATATGTAGTAACTCAGCGGGACAATAATTAAAAGACTGAAATAAAGTGCAGTGCCCACAACTTGCTTGAAACTTATCTGTACCAAGATTACATCCATTGTGGAGAGTCAAGTTCTAACTGAATACCAGTTAGTTAGTTTAGTTTATTCTCATGTGTAAAGCTTTTGTTGCATGCAAACTCGTCAGCAGAAAGACAATACATGATCACAATCGAGCCATGTGTACAGATGCCTGTTAAAGGGAATAATGTGAATAATCTTTAGTGCAAGATAAAGTCCGATTAAAGATAGTCCAAGAATCTCCAATGAGGCAGATAGTATCTCAGGACTGCTCTCTAGTTGTTGGTAGGATGGTTCAGTTGCCTGATAACAGCTGGAAAGGAACTGTCTCTCAATCTGGAGGTGTGTGTTTACAAACTTCAATACCTCTTGCCTGATGGGAGAGGGGCGGAGTGGCTGGGGTGCGACATCCTTGATGCTGGTGACCAGCATACTTGTGTTACCATAGAAGCGCTGTGGGTTAAGGAGCAGCTAAATACCCTTGGTAGCCACTATGGTAGAGACATTATGGCAGAAGTAAACATGTAACACAATTCAGCCCATCTTTTGGTCACGATTTTCACTCAAATATAAATACAGTTGACAAAAGAGTCAAAAAGAATGTGATCTATTTTAACTTTTAATAAAAACTTTATCAAACAAAATAATTTCCAAAAGTGCAGTTCTAAATTGTACCCTAATGGCAACATAACTAAGTAATAGATATATTTTATTCTAATGTTCTCAGTACTTTCCTCAAATCTGCAGCACCACTTTAAATGTACAAATGCATTTCCCAGCAGAAATATAATCTCTCAATATAATCTCTCTCTGACATCCTAATTCCCAAGGAGCAGAGTTAAATAACATTGGTTAACACATGAAAAAATATATTTAATTTTGCATTTAGAGCTTTTATATAGCTGCTTTATGACCTCAGTCACCGCAGCTCGGTGCCAGCCAGGAGCATGTGCCCTCTTTAGGGCGGGCACCTACAGGTGTCGAACCGGATGGTATCACCCTGCTGCAGCTGAATGCGGAAGACCTCACCAAGGCCAAGGCCACCATCATTGAACATCCGCTACAGACCCACAAAGTCATTGCTATCCTGCTCCAAGAGACTCACAAAAGTGATAGCTCCCATCTGAAGATCCCTGGTTATACCCTGGCCGCCTACACCGAGTGCGACACCCACAGGATTGCCACTTTTGTAAGGAACACAGCAAAATGGAAAGCGATTGCAGTGTCTCCTCCTGACTCTGACGTGGAATGGGCAGCAACGCAAGTCGAAGGTGTCATGGTCATCAATGTATACAACTACATTCTACCAGGCTCCACAAAGACTCCATCCCCACATTCGGTTCGCCATGCATCTACACCAGAGACTTTAACTGCCACAGCACCACCTGGAGCTACCGTTCAACTAACTCAGATGGCGCTGCACAAGAAGACTGTGCCTCAGGTACTGCCGTTCAACTCCTGTAAGACCCAAAACAATTGGACAGCTTCCATTCTGGCAGGTGGAACACAAATACCAACCCTGACTTGGCTTTTGCAAACCTGTATGGACCATCCTCACCGTATCATCCTGGATCATTTCCTGAAATCACAACATCATCCATCTCTGATTATCCCGGACAACCCCATCGAGCCGGTCCCAACCAACCCTGCAAAGAGGTGGAATTTGCGCAATGCCAGGTGGGACCAGTTCACGAGTCTGGTAGACTTCTGGATCGACAGCCTTTCCACCCCCACCTATCTGGTACATCCCCACATGGGACGAAGAGTGTGACACATTCCTGGACGCTGAACCTGGTGAAGAGGCTGCCTCCAAGGCTACAGAACGGACAATCTGCCTCGACAAGAAGCGCAGAGAGAGGTGGGAAGAGACAGTCACATAAGGAATCGACTTCACATACTCCAGTAGGGTGGTTTGGAAGACCTTCAATCGCCTCACCGGTGGAAGTACCCGCCCAAAGCATTGCCCAGTCACGGCCAACTCCATCGCCCACCAGCTCCTGGCCAACAGCCACTTCAAAGACGTGGACAAGAATCAAACTCGTTCTGTCAAACAGGAAATCACTAATCTTTGGAAAGCTCCAGGCGTTGATGGGCTCCTGTCAGCGCCCGTTTCCTCTACAGAACTCTCTCCTGTCATCACTAAATTGAAATGCGGAAAAGCCCAGGGTCCTGATAACATCCCCCCAGAATTCCTGAAACACTACCGTCCTAAATGCCTGGTCTGTCTCCGTGAGTTCAACTCCTCTTGTCTCATTGGTCAGTCCATTCTGAAGATCTGGTGGCAAGCCACCGTCGTGCTACCAAAACCAAACAAGCGTGTGGACGACACAAGGAAATATCGGCCCATCTCACTCCTCTGTGCCCTGTACAAGCTTTTGTATGGGACGTTGCACTACCCACCAAATAGTCAAGCTGACCAATGACATCGAAGACAGTTTCGAAAAGGTTCGCAAGGTGGGCGTCACACTGGTGGACCTCACCGCCGCCTACAATACAGTGTAGCACCAGGGCCTGATCTTGAAGCTCCCCCGCACCATTCCTGACTGCCATTTAGTGCGGTTCCTTGCGAACATCCTGGCCCCCAAGGCTCGGTACTGGCTCCCATTCTCTTCAATCTCTTTATCAGCGATCTTCCATGCACTACCTCGTGCCAGTATGGATACGGAGATGACCTGGCCCTTCTGCATTCAGACAGGAGTTGGTCAAACGTGGAGGATGTTCTTTCAGTGGATATGGAACTTTTTGTGGGCTGCATTCAGAACTGGAGATTAAAACTGAGTGTGGCACAAAACCACCACAATGGCCTTTTACCTGAACAACAAGGAAGCTCAAAGCCAGCTAACCGTCACCCTCAATGTGTCACCCCTACCCTATAACCCATTTCCTACACATCTCAGGGTGAAACTAGATAGGCAGCTGACCTACAAGCAACACCTTGAAGCTCTCCGTGCTAAAGTCTCGATGAGAAACAACCTCCTGCATTGCTTGTCTAGATCGTCATGGGGCATCAGGACATCTACACTCAGAACCAGTGCTCTTGCACTCATGTACAGCGCCGCTGAGTACACCGCCCCAGCATGGTGCTGCAGCTCTCATACTAGCAAGCTAGACGCCATCCTCAACGACACCATCCGGATCATCACCGCTGCCTACATCCTACTCTGATGGATCATCAGCCAGTGCACGCAGGTATCGCACCCGCGAAGCTTCGCAGAGAGTACTTCACCCACAGGCTGGTGTGCAAGGCCCCATCGGATGCCAAACATCCTTTGCACCACCTCGCCCAGGACTCACAGCAACTGGGACCTCAATGCCTGTCATCTCGTCGCCCCTTCTCCAGTCACGCAGCGACCGTCTGTGGCTCCGGTTTCAACACACTAGGAGCATGGAGATCCAGCTGGGAACCAGCCGGAGCTCCAGCTCCAGCTCCAACTGCGGCCCGACTCCGGAGCTCCAACTCCAGCTTACTACCGGTAGACTGTCGGGATATCAGGAGCTTGCAGGTTCGGGTGGGAGACCGTTCTCAGGAGCTCCCGCAGCACAACTTCTCCAGCCCGTGTTGCGGGGTTGGAACGACCTGGAGCGGGGCCGTACATCGCCCCGCGCGGCTTTAACGGCCGCGGGACAATCCAGCACCCGCCGGGGGCTCCAGCTTTGTGACTTTGGGCCTAGAACGGGGCCATACATCGCCCCGCTCGGCCTCAATGGCCATGGGACTTGACACCGCCCGCCTGGGGCTTCAATATTGGGAGAGAAATGGTGCGGGGAAGAGAGAAGAACTTTGCCTTCCATCACAGTGAGGAGGAGATTCACTGTGATGGATGTTGGTGTGAATTGAACTGTTTGTGTGTTTTTTTATGAATTGTTCTGTTTGTATGGCTTGTAGAAATGGAGTTTCGTTCGAGCCTCTCTGAGGTTCGAATGACAAGTAATAAAATCAAATCAAACAGACTTCACGACTTCATGAAAACACAAATCACAACTTTGAGCCCAGTTTACAATGTCACTTAACAACCATAAATGATTTGGACAACGCATTTCATACATTAAGTTAATACACTTGTGATCAGTAGGTGTCACTCCCATCTGTAATGTGTCTACAAAGGTCTCGCCAGGCACAAGAAAACAAGCAAATGTGGTGTCGCAAAGTACGCCAAGACCCAGTAGCAGGAAGTCATCATATTCGAGCAGTAAAGTGGAAGGGCTTGAAGAAATACACCATATAACCATATAACAATTACAGCACGGAAACAGGCCCTCTCGGCCCTTCCAGTCCGTGCCGACCATTTGTTTTCCCCTAGTCCCATCTACCTGCACTCAGACCATACCCCTCCATTCCCTTCACGTCCATATACCTATCCACTTTACTCTTCAATGTTAAAATCGATCCTGCCTCCACCACTTCTGCTGGAAGCTCATTCCACACAGCCACCACCCTCTGAGTAAAGAAGTTCCCCCTCACGTTACCCCGAAACCTCTGTCCCTTAATTCTCATGTCATGCCCTCTTGTTTGAAACTTCCCTACCCTCAATGGGAAAAACGTATCCACGTCAACTCTGTCTATCCCTTTCATCATTTTAAAGACAATCAAGTCCCCCCTTAACCTTCTGCGCTCCAAAGAATAAAGACCTAACTTGTTCAACCTTTCTCTGTAACATAGTTGCTGGAACCCTGGCAACATTCTAGTAAATCTCCTCTGTACTCTCTCTATTTTGTTGACATCCTTCCTATAACTAGGCGACCAAAATTGTACATCATACTCCAGAATTGGTCTTACCAATGCCTTGTACAATTTTAACATTACTTCCCTACTCCTATATTCACTTAGACAAAGGAGAAGCACATGAAAGACCTGGGTGTTATGGTACACCAGTCATTAAAAGTAGGCATGCAGGTGCAGCAGGTTGTGAAGAAAGCAAATGGTATGTTGGCATTCATAGCAAAAGGATTTGAGTACAAGAGCAGGGAGGTTCTACTGCAGTTGTACAGGGTCTTGGTGAGGCCACACCTGGAGTATTGCGTACAGTTTTGGTCTCCTAATCTGAGGAAAGACATTCTTGCCATAGAGGGAGTACAGAGAAGGTTTACCAGACTGATTCCTGGGATGGCACGACTTCCATATGAAGAAAGACTGGATAGACTCGGCTTGTACTCGCTGGAATTTAGAAGATTGAGTGGTGATCTCATAGAGACTTTCAAAATTCTTAAGGGGTTGGACAAGCTAAATGCAGGAATATTGTTCCCGATGTTGGGGAAATCCAGAACAAGGGGGTCACAGTTTGAGGATAAGGGGGAAGTCTTTTAGGACAGAGATGAGGAAAAATTCACACTGTGGTGAATCTGTGGAATTCTCTGCCACAGAAAGTAGTTGAGGCCAGTTTGTTGGCCATATTTAAGAGGGAGTTGGATGTGGCCCTTGTGGTTGAAGGGATCAGGGGGTATGGAGAGAAGGCAGGTACAGGATACTGAGTTGGATGATCAGCCATGATCATATTGAATGGCGGTGCAGGTTCGAAGGGCCGAATGGCCTGCTCCTGCACCTAATTTCTATGTTTCTATGAAAGAAATATTGAGTTGTTTCACACAATCTCATTGAAGTAAGAATGGAACTAATGTGATGTGTGTGTAAAAACTGGTGTTGTATGAATGAGGATGTTTGTATATGTGATAGGTTTGTTTGCTGTAGGCCACATGCTGTAAGGGTAGGTGTGTGTGTTCCTTTAAGAAATTGTAAGCAATGGGGGAGGTTACGAACAGCTGTAAGGTAACGGACAATGCTTTGTATCATCGCAACTTAAAAGGGGAAAGTTGGAAAATGTAGGTTGCTTGGCTTTGTTGATTTCTTTTCAGTAAAGTTAATTTGGAAAAGTGTTAGTCGTATGTATTTAAACTAGGAATTGGAATTTGGGAATTGTAGAGAAAATGGTTTGAACAAAATTAGAAATAAGTTAATTGCTGAACAACAAGCAGCTTTTATGGTTTGTTTAGATAAACATTCTGGTTGGAGAAGGGTAATAAATTAATGGGGCCCAGGGGAGAAAAAAAAAGGAGTTGGCAGACAATGAGTTAAACATGAGTTAAAGAGGTATTCACCTTTGATCACCCCTGTTCGACAGAAAAAGTGGTTGTATGGTTTGCTTTAATATGTTGTATTTCACCTGTTTTTAAGATGCAAACAATTGATATAGTGCACCAAGAAAGATAATACAATAAGTAAGATAACTGCAGTTGAATTGCTAAGTAAAAGGTTCCCTGTATCTAAAGAAAGCACTCTGAGAAATGAGGAGAAAGAAAGGAAATTGGTGAGGAAGAGGCCCAAGGAGGATACTGTCAAGATAAATGTGTGATAAGATGGAAGTGTTAATTATGAATTATATGCCACAGATAGTTGGAAAGGTGGGAAAACAGAAGGGAAAGGCAAAAATGATGTTGCAGGCAGTACAGCAAGGGGTAAAGAAGAAGGGAGATAAAGGTGATAGAAGGCCGGGTGCTCATGGAGCCCGGGGAAGGGGAAGAGGCAGAGACAGAGGACGAGGAACAGATGAATGGAGGGACCGAAGTTGGGGTCCCCGGGAAAACAAGGAACAAGGATCAGGAGGGTGGTACACGGGGCCATCCCGGTGTTACTATTGTAACGAGGAGGGTCATTTCAAGAGGGAATGTCCCAGGCTACGACAGGAGGTGCAGTCATACACACTCATGGAGGAAGAATAGGGAAGTCGGGGGTCCTGCTCCCTGGGGTGTATGGGATACACACGGGAACCTCTGGTAAACTTGAAATTAGGACCCCGTGGAGAGGATATGGTATTTATGGTAATTCGGGAGCGGAGAGATCAAGTGGAACTAAGGTACCAGAAGAAATTGGATTGGGTGAAAAACAAGTCAGAATCTCGGGGGTAGGGGGGAAAGTGATGACTGCCCCCGAGGTAGAAGGGGTGCTGGTAAAATATGAGAATCGAGAAGTCAGTGGAAGATTTTAAAAGGAAGGTGAATAAATTTGCAAAGGAGGATAAACTATCTAAGAAGTAAGAAATTGAGATTAGAATGAGAAAGAAGGCAGATCAGAAAGGATTAAAGTGGGAAGCAGAGGAATAAATTGATGAGACTGCTTTAAAAAGATAAGAGCAGGCCAGACACAGATTATCCTTTGGGGCACCCATAAACTGAGAGGGCTGAGAAATACCTTACCCAATATTCCTGATGGGGCAGGAAATGGATTATGGCTTTGGGGGACAATTATTGGCTATGGGATATTTGAAGGCACTGTTGGTGAAAGTGATAGGAACCACTAAACTGACAGAACTCCTGAAGATGGCTGGTATAAAAATGCTGTGAACAATGCAATAAACAATGGCATGCTGTTTGACACAGTCAGGCAGGGGGTATGGCAGGCCCTCAGACAAAAATCCAGCAGGCTATCTGGAGAACAAGCTGAAAAGGTGGAGACTGGAAACTGAACAAAAATAGAAGGCAACCAGTTAATGAATACTATATATTGAACCACTGTGGTGGATGTCATTCCTCCTAAAATCAAGTCTAGATTGGAGGAGGTGGTGGGATTGTAATCTATTTCCCACCCCTGATTCAGTGATCATTTGGTCAATGAGGTTGAGAAATATCGCAAAGATAGGAAAAAGACTTGCAGACCAGCAGGAAGAGGTGCAGAGGAAAATTATGCAAATGTAACTTGGAGAGCTCAAAAAGAAAAGACAATGTTGTCAGTAACAACAGACATGGTTGAAAAGTCTGAAATAAGTGATGCACCGACACACAGTGAGTCCTATGACAGAGCCAAACAGGGGCCAGAGATTCCATGCCAATAATAAATGTATTTGGGAGAGTGTTTCCTCAAATGCCCTATCAGGAGTGAAATAAATCTGGATATAAGCCCAGACAAGGCTAGTAAGGAGATAGGTAATGGATAAGGTGTGTTGGGGATGTGAACAGGTACGATAATCAGGAAATAATAATAATAATAATATTAAGATAACATTTTAACATTTAACATTTAAACATTTTAACATTTAAAAGTAAAGTGGATAGGTATATGGACGGGAAGGGAATGGAGGGGTATGGTCTGAGTGCAGGTACATGGGACTAGGGGAAAACAAATGGTCGGCACGGACTGGAAGGGCCGAGAGGGCCTGTTTCCGTGCTGTAATTGTTATATGGTTATATGGTTATAATGGTGAACATAGCTATGGTAAGAACATTAAGAAGAGGTATTACATACACCTAGGCTAGGATGCGGCAGGGTTTTAAATACTAGCCCCATGTTTTTAATCAGATGTTGTAGGCAGATTTGGAAGGTGTTGATATAGTATGTGGATGATTTGTTGGTTTGTTCCACAAGTGAGAAGCAATGTGAGAGAGAGACATTGTAATTATCTTGGAAAAGATGGCGAGGGCAGTGATGTATTCTTAAGGAACTATTTACTGGCAGTATCTCGTTCCCTTACAGAATTAAAAGCTAAAGGACTATTGGCTCAAAGCCCACCACTCGACTTTCCAATACATGCTGTAAAGGCCGGCGACTGGGTACTGGTCAAGAATTGGAAGGAGGAGAAACTCCAGCCCAGGTGGACCGCCCATACCTAGTATAACTGACAACCGAGACAGCAGTACGAACAAAAGAAAAAGGGTGGACCCACGCAACCCGGGTTAAAGGACCCGTTGATTCACCCGCTCCTGATAAGAACAGTGGATGGTGAAGCCAGGAAATAAGCCCCTAACATTAACTTTTAGAAAAAATTGAATGCATAACTAACAGTATGAAAGGGGCATTTGTGGTGTTGTTTGTTCTGCATGTAATTATGGTAAAAAGTATTAATAACTGTGATAAATGTTATCATCCTATCAGATACAGAGGGCGGACAACCAGATCATTTACCTATCATTCCCATGTGAACGATGCTTGCTATAACCTGAGGACTAGAATTATTTGTGAGGACGGGGGAAAGAAGTATTATAGGGTAGAGAATAGAGGATATGTAGGGAGGTTTGGGTACGTTACCTGCCCAAAGGGGGAGAGATGGGTTTGTATGACTAGGACAGGGCAGTTAGGTCTCCCTTTCCAGGACTTAAGATGGACATTAGATAAAATAAAGGAGGAAGTAATAACAAAGTTAACGGAAGCAGTAGTCACCAAGCCTCCCCCTCCCCCACCTACTCAGCCTCAATTGCACCAGACACTGTACGAAGAAATAAAGAAGCAGATTGAGATCCCTGAAGGAGGAAAAAAACCTGTTTGTGGACTTGGATCTCCGGATAGCTGGAATCCTGAATGTGACTAACTGTTGGGTCTGTGGCGGACCACTGATAAGCTTACGTTGGCCGTGGAGAGAATCCATTGTTGAAGTATGGGACCTGATGGAGTGGAACCTGACAGTTGGACAAAACCAAGATCCCCAGGCATGGGTCCTGACAGATGCTCCGGTTGGGACTGAGTGTATCGCTAGGCCCTGGGCAAAGGATGCTGTCCTAGTGGGCAGCAGCCCCTGCCAGCGCATCATCACCCAGTGGCCAAATCAGTCCCGAGTGTGGTAGCCAGAGGAGCCTAAATGGTATCCAACTAAGAAAGACGGGAGAAACTGCACTATCTGGATGAAGACTGATGGAATGGAATCGACTGGACTATGGAACTGCACCGGGAACAACCATTATCAAGGAATCCCGGTGTTGCGAGACATATGGAATAAGGTTACCTCTAGTGGACCGGCCCCTGAAGGACTGTTATGGATATGCGGATACAAGGCATACTCGGTGTTACCGACAAATTGGAGCGGGACTTGCTTTATTGAACTGGTACAACCGGGATTTTTCCTGTTAAACACCGAAGAAGGGCGGTCGCTAGGAACACCTGTATTTGACGACCTATATTGGAAGAAGAGGAAAATAGACATTGGAGAATGGGAAGATGATGAATGGCCACCCGCAAGAATCATCTCATACTATGGACCAGCCACTTGGGCACAGGATGGACCCTGGGGCTACGGAACCCCGATATACATCTTAAACCAGATCATAAGACTATAGGCAGTACTGGAGGTAATTACCTACCAACCAAACTGCAGTGGCACTAGAGATGCTGGCAAAGCAGCAGACACAGATGAGAGCAGCAATATACCAGAACCGGTTGGCCCTAGATTACCTCCTGGCAGAAGAAGGAGGGGTATGCGGGAAATTCAACCTCTCTAATTGCTGTTTAAACATCGATGACAATGGACAGGCAGTGATGGACATATCAGAAGGAATCCGTAAGTTGGCACATGTTCCAATACAGAAGTGGAATTTGATTATGGGAACCCGATGGCGGGATTCCATCCTCGGAGGAACATGGTGGAGAACAGCGGGACTCGTGTTTCTATGTGCAGGGGCTGGACTGATCTTTATCCCCTGTTGCATCCCTTGTTTTAGGGAACTTATTACAAGGAGTATAAGTCAGATGCAGGCTGTAGTCATGCCTATGGGAGAGAAAGGGGAAATACAGAAAATAATGATAATGCGGCCAGGAAAGGTCCATGATCTACAGGAAAAGGAGATTAGACCAATGTTACGTCAATTCGGATTGAGGGAACTTGAAATTGAGGTTTAATCAATAGATGCGTAGCAAAAGAAAAAGGGAGGATTGTGAGGGATAAAGTGGTTAAACCCCACTATTGTAAGTGGCTTTAAAGAGGATTCAAACCGATAGGGGCCAGGGAGAGGGTTCTGACACAGCTGTGTATAAAAGTTACCAGACCAATCCTTGAGTAAGAAGTAATAGCATTGTATAGCAGTAAAAGGGAGTGATGTAGATAGAGCCCTATCAGTAGAATGGAGTGATAGATGGGACCCTTGTCACTATAGCTTAGCTTTAGTGCTGATATAGGAGGAACTGAGAGAGTTCACTTGGAGGTGGGTAAAACTAGGGCAGGTCATGAACAACTGAGCATGCTTAATAAAATAAATGAATATTACAACACACCTCTGGTCAAGAAACTGCTCATTACCATGAACATGCGATATATGATGTGGGAGGTACTGGGGGAAGTACCTACAGATTGTCCACCTCAGTGTCTGATTGGAGCGGGTCCAAGGAGGGGAGGTTGGATGTAGAATTGTGTGTATAAAGGGGGATGATTCTTCTGACTTCGGTGTGCCTCAACTTGGAGAGGCACCCGATTCTGCAGACTCGAAAATAAAGAATCTTTTGCTTCCAAGATTTAGTCTTTGAGTAGTGATTGTGAGCACATTGCATATCTCACAAACGCGTCTAAAGACTAATGACATCTTATTTTTCAAAGGATGCTAAAAGTGATGGACGAAATGGATGTGCCATTTTATTACCATGTTAGCAAACAAGCACCTACATTCAACTCAGGGACTCAATTCAACTACAAGCAATGCTTCCTCTGCAGATCCTCTTTGTTCATCATCTCAAGTTAGCCAGTTTTTGAAACAGAGACAACTGTCTTTTCTTTGGATTTGGATCCAGCAGTTGTTTGACTAATGTACACTTCAAAATTTGCACTGTGCGTTCTGCTACCGTATTTGAAGCGGAATGGTATGGAGCGACTCTAAGTGTGTTTTACACCATTCCCTTTCATGAATTGCACAAATTCTTGTGAACAGAATTGAGGTCCGTTATCAGACACAATTTCCTCTGGAAATCCATATATAACCATATAACCATATAACAATTACAGCACGGAAACAGGCTCTCTCGGCCCTTCCAGTCCGTGCCGACCATTTGTTTTCCCCTAGTCCCATCTACCTGCACTCAGACCATACCCCTCCATTCCCTTCACGTCCATATACCTATCCACTTTACTCTTAAATGTTAAAATCGATCCTGCCTCCACCACTTCTGCTGGAAGCTGATTCCACACAGCCACCACCCTCTGAGTAAAGAAGTTCCCCCTCACGTTACCCCGAAACCTCTGTCCCTTAATTCTCATGTCATGCCCTCTTGTTTGAAACTTCCCTACCCTCAATGGGAAAAACGTATCCACGTCAACTCTGTCTATCCCTTTCATCATTTTAAAGACCTCAATCAAGTCCCCCCTTAACCTTCTGCGCTCCAAAGAATAAAGACCTAACTTGTTCAACCTTTCTCTGTAACATAGTTGCTGGAACCCTGGCAACATTCTAGTAAATCTCCTCTGTACTCTCTCTATTTTGTTGACATCCTTCCTATAACTAGGCGACCAAAATTGTACACCATACTCCAGAATTGGTCTTAATGACGCAAACAATCCTCGCAAAATGTCTATCGTTTTGCTGGATGTCATTTTGTTCATTGGAAACACTGCAACCCACTTGGAGTGACTATCAATCACCATGAACAATTGTTGTCCATCTAACTCTGGCACCAGGCCACCATAGATAGCTTCTAGCTAGACTTTTTGTTAGACACATTCCCAAAATGCTGATCAGGAAGATCTCCTATCAATTTTACTCTGTATCTTTCAGGGATTACAACTCTCACTCCCCACATGACACACCCTTGGTCTACTGAGAGTTCATTCATAAGTACAAAAAAATGGTTTCAATTCTGCCTCCGAATCCGGCAATTTGTTTGGCCATCCATTTGTAACATATTCCTGCACTCTTGACAAAGGTCTGTCAGTGCGAGTAGCCTCCCGAATGTCCCCTGAAGTGATAGGTAACTCATCTACATGAGAGAAATAAAACATGTTCTCTCTGTTTGGGGTAACCTCCGATTCCAAAGGTAATCTAGATATGGCGTCAGCATTGCTGATACTGGCATGCAGACAATATCAGTGCCCATCTTTGCATTCTGTCTGCTGCCAGAGTTGGTATGTGTGTTTTTGGCTGGTCATCTGTCTCAATTACAAACCTTCTACCATACAAGTGTTTGTGAAATCTTCCTAATGCCAAAAATGAATGCAAGATCCTCTCGCTATATATTTGCAACTACTGTACTAGATACAAATGCTATAGGCCTCTCCTCTCCATTTTCTAGCACATAAGAGATCACAGCACCAACACCATATGGTGACCACATGCTAACTTCATTGGATTATTTACATCGTAATGAACAAGTATTGTACTCTCTGCCAACTGAGCTTTACATGACTTGAAAGCTTGGTCACAGTCACGTGTCCACTTCCATGGTACATCTTTTCTCAAGAGCTCGCTCAAGGGATGTAAACAGGTGCGCAGACTTGGCATGAACTTCCCACAATAATGCACTTATCCTAAAAAGGATCGTATCTCAGATATGTTTGTGGGAGTGGGCGCGTTCTTGATCGCATCAACTTTACACTTGGTGGGGTGTAGACCATCCTTGTCTATCTTATGTCCCAAGTACTCTACCGAATTCTGAAAGAACTCACACTTTTGTGCCTTCACTCTTACACTGTGTGTCTCAAGACTTTTGAATACCATTTCCAACCTTTCATCATGTGTCGGCCTGCCAGGGGCTGAGATGAGGATGTCATCCAAGTAACACACCACACCTTCAATTCCGTCTAGAATTTGTTTCATAAACCCTTGAAAAATCCCTGGGGCTGATGATGTCAAATGGGAGCCTATTGAACTGAAACAATCCCAAATGTGTGTTGATAGTCAGCTTGGATTACGATCCTCTCTAAACTAAACTAATCTGAAACAAACTAAAGGAAGCTGTTCAGCCATTCGCAACTGAATGTCCTCCTCCTTTAACCAGACAGATTCTCCTTTAGTCGAGGTGTTGAATCATTTGTGGCTCTACGACACCACCCCACGAAAATAGACTGCCGTGTTTGCGACCATCATCAACACTTCAAACGTTGTTTGTTGGCCAAAGCAACAAGGGATATCCCCATTTGATCGTATGGCACAATAGAAATGCAACTGGTATCCCAGTCCAAGTAGAACCAAACCTTAGCTCAGCCAATTCATTTTTGCAGGAGGATGGATCTTGCTCTGTGTGCTCCTGCTGTTTTGCTTGCTGAAGGTTTTCCAGTTCACCATTTTCCTGCAAAATGAAAATAGTGCTCAATCTTTATACACACATGAATGCAAAACAAGATTACAACATATCTTTGCTATGTCCATCTTGGAATCTTTTAAATTAAAAAAATAAATAAATACACAAATATGTAGTCATCATATGCATCCTAAGGAGCAAGTCCCACCAAAGAACAATGTCATGGCTTCATCTTTAATACCTTGAGATTTAGTATCCTGCTCGATTTATTAATTGATGCAAGGGCTTGCTTCCGTGCATGTTATTAGTAAATGAAAGTGCTCTTTTAAAAAGTCTATTCTAAGGTTTGTGCTTAAAAAACTTTAATTTCAGACCCAGAAGACGTCATTTTTTTCCCATCATGTCCAAAACTGATCTTTAAGTTGAACTAGTCAAATGTTTAGAAATAAAGGGGTAAATTCGGTAAAATGACAAATATTGTTGTACTTCCAGATTTGTCAGTGATTTCCAAAAGTATACTTCTGTCTCTATTGTTTGTCATTTTACTTTTAATATTAGAAATTGAGCATGTGCGTGATAAAATGCTTTCTCATTGTATGAGGCCAGCCATCTCGGTCCAACTTATAATGGCACTGAAAATTGAGTTGAAGGCTTTCTCAGTTTAGTAAATATCAGTATATATTTACATTCTCAAAACTACTGAAGGCTTTAGACTTTCGGAATGCAGCGGGGAAACAGGCCCTTCGGCCCAATGAGTCCAGGCTGACCAGCGATCACCCCGGACGCTATCCTGCACACTAGGGACAATTTACAATTTTTACCAAAGCCAATTAAACTGCAAACATGTACGCCTTTGGAGTGTTGGAGGAAACAGTAGCACCTGGAGAAAGCCCACGTGGTCATGTGGAGAACGTACAAACTCGGTACAGACAGCACCCGTGGTCAGGACTGAACCCGGTGGTCTGGTGCTGTAAGGCAGCAACTTTACCACTGTGCCACTGTGCTGCCTCCCCAAACAGAAAAATATTTTATTCAACCTTGGCAAAGCTTAAAATTAATAACAGCGTAAAATGTCGAGTGAACTCAAGCATTACATTTCCACAGATATATAAAATCAAAGTTTAAACTGAAAGTGTCAGACTGATCACATACCATAAGCTTTTGGCCAGCTGTGGTCTGATTTGTCAATCCTTGATCCTGTCGTCTATGAAGATCCTCCCGCTCTACCACCAGCTCCTGCAGTTCCGAGATCAAATCTGGATCAGAGCAGCCAAGAAAGAACCAGTCATCCTTAATCAGTTTTGTGCCACAGGAAGACATGCCATTCAGAAAGACAGCATGAACACAGACACGATATAGACTGATTGGACCCTAGTGACCATCACAACCTTGTGGCTTCCCCAAGGTAAGGAGTTAGTTTCTGACTGTGCTAAAACACCTTGCAGCTGGCTGGCTGGCTGTAAATTTTAAAAGTTTGCAGTAACAAAGCTAAATTTACATCACTGGTATCCCAGAGACAACTAATATGTATAGATAGTATTTCAGTATTTTTTAAATAAGTTAAAATTTAAAAAGAAATCCTTTCACATTGAAAAATTATCAGGAAGTTTGGTTCATTTTACTTACATCAGGTAATGGATGGAGTAAATGATCCAAAGAGTTGTACAACGCAGAAACATGCCCTTTTCCATCCAATGTGTCTGTGCCAACTATCATGCCCATCTATATTAACCCCACTTGCCTGTGTTAAATAAACCTCCCAGTCTTTCAGTGAAACTTGCGTATTTATAAAAACTCACTCTACAGTATGTAATTGGAAATTTAACTGCATGTTTAATGCAGTGCTAAATGTAATAAAATGATTAGATTACTGAATTAACTAAAGAATTCAATGAAAGTATATTTTAGTTGGGGTTTATAACAATTTTGGAAAATGAGCAGTACCGTCAACTGGATTCTACTAATTATTTTAGTACATTACTAGGGCATTCATTTCATCAGGTCCCACACATGGTAGGCGAGTGCAGAAGATTTGGGCACATGCAATCCAAGGTGGGCTAGCCAATTGGATCTAAATAGGGGGCAGTGATGGAAGGATGTTTTTCTGATGGGAAATCTGTGATTATTGTGGTACCACAGGGATCACAGCTGAGATTTCCGTTGTTTGGTGATAACAGCTTGGATCACAATGTAGGATGTAAGCTTGCAGATGACATGAAAATTGGTGGTTTGTGGAGAGCGAGGAGGTTTGTACAAGGTTACAGCAGGATATAGATGAGATGGAAAGTTGGGCGGAGCACAGGCAGATAGAATTTGGGAAGTAAAAATGGTTGTAGGACTTGGGTCAGGGCACTGATGAATGTTGATGAATAGAGACTTAGAGGTCCAAGCCCAAAGTTCTCAAAATTCAGCGGGGCAGCAGGCTGGTGAAAAAAGCATATGGCATGTTTGCCGTCGTAGGTATGGGTATAGAATATAAGAGTTGGGATGTTTTATTGCAACTTTACAAAACACGAGTTAGGCCACACTTGAACGGTTGTGTGCAGTTCCTGTCAACACACTATGCAAGAACTGCAGAGGCTGGTTTACAAAAACAGACACAAAGTGCTGGAGTAATGCAGCATCTCCGGTAACATGGAAAGGTGACGTTTCAGGTTGGGGCCCTTCTAGTCTGATGAACGATAGATCTGGAGAAAATGGAGAGAAAATTCACAAGGATGTTGCCTGGATTGGAGAACTTTAGTTATGGGGAGAAACTGGATAGATGGGGTTCTTTTTCCCTGGAGTGAGAAAGTTAAGGAGTGACCTGATAGAAGTATGTAAGATTATCTGATAGCCAAAATAGTTTTTCCATGCTAGAGTTACAAAACAAAACAACATAGGTTTAAGGTGAGAAGAGGGAGTTGTAAAGGCGATCTGAGGGAAAGTTTATTTCTCTCCCCCGAGAGCTTTATATCTGGAACTCGCTGCCAGAGGAGGCGGAATCAAAGGCATTTACAACATTTTTAAAGTAACTTTAGACAGACATGTAATAGGCAAAGCATAGAAGGAGACATTTATAATGCAGGCAAATGAGATAAGTGTAGATGGGAAACAAAAATCAGCATGGACATGGTGAGATGAAAGGCCCGTTCCTGTGCTGCACAACTCAGATTCTAAATACATCATCATACTAGACAAAATAACCATATAACCATATAACCATATAACAATTACAGCACGGAGACAGGCCCTCTCGGCCCTTCCAGTCCGTGCCGACCATTTGTTTTCCCCTAGTCCCATCTACCTGCACTCAGACCATACCCCTCCATTCCCTTCACGTCCATATACCTATCCACTTTACTTTTAAATGTTAAAATCGATCCTGCCTCCACCACCTCTGCTGGAAGCTCATTCCACACAGCCACCACCCTCTGAGTAAAGATGTTCCCCCTCACGTTACCCCTAAACTTCTGTCCCTTAATTTCTCATGTCATGCCCTCTTGTTTGAATCTTCCCTACCCTCAATGGGAAAAGCTTATCCACGTCAACTCTGTCTATCCCTTTCATCATTTTAAAGACCTCAATCAAGTCCCCCCTTAATCTTCTGTGCTCCAAAGATAAAGACCTAACTTGCTCAACCTTTCTCTGTAACATAGTTGCTGGAACCCTGGCAACATTCTAGTAAATCTCTCTGTACTCTCTCTATTTTGTTGACATCCTTCCTTATAACTAGGCGACCAAAATTGTACACCATACTCCAGAATCGGTCTTACCAATGCCTTGTACAATTTTAACATTACTTCCCTACTCCTATATTCAATGCTCTGATTTATAAAGGCCAGCACACCAAAGGCTTTCTTTACCACCCTATCTACATGCGATTCCACCTTCAGGGAACTATGCACAGTTATTCCTAGATCCCTCTGTTCCACAGCATTCCTCAATTCCCTACCATTTACCATGTACGTCCTATTTTGATTTGTCCTGCCAAGATGTAGCACTTCACACTTATCAGCATTAAACTGCATCTGCCATCTTTCAGCCCACTTTTCCAAATGGCCCAAATCTCTCTGTAGACTTTGAGAATCTACTTCATTATCCACAATACCACCTATCTTAGTATCATCTGCATACTTACTTATCCAATTTTCCACCCCATCATCCAGATCATTGATGTACATGACAAACAACAGTGGACCCAACATAGTTCAAATATTTTGAACTATCTGAAGTCATCAAAAACTAATTACAGAAACAATTCAGCATTGCTGTAAGTAATTATAAGCAGCCATGAGAGGCTTAAGGGTGTAAAAGAACCAAGGACTAAAGCGATTCACAAATAAGAGAAAGCTTGTAGCAGCTAACAAGCAACATTTGTTCTGAACAAATGGATGGAACAAGGGGAGAAAATTCAGCCCAAACTAATTTTCAGGGTACAGAATTCCAGAGATTCACCACCCTTCGCAATGGGAAATTACTACACATCTCAGTGTCCCTTTATCTTGTATCTGGGGTTCCAACCCAAAACATCCCCTATTCCTTTTCTCCAGAGATGCTGCTCTGACCCGCTGAGTGACTCCAGCATTTTGTGTCTATCCACATGTTCAAGACTCGGGTACAATTGGAAACATGTCAACATCTTCACGGTCAGGCTCCATTGAGATGTTTAGAATTTTTATAAGGTCGCCCCTTATTCCTCCAAACACCAAAGAACAGATTCTACTCCCTTGCTGCTCACGATCGGGCAACACTCTCGTTGGTCGAATTAGCCTCGCATTGTGCGATATGTTTAATCAGCACTTACATATACCAGAACTAAATAAGTATCAGATCAAAACTAAGATGTCCAATGACATACAGAAATATTTTAATTAAAATTATTTTAAAGTGGGTTGTATTATGAAATATTTGTGCAAGAAATCATCCAAATCTTTAATTTTAGGGGGCATCAGATTATTGATAGCAGATGTAACCAGTTTGCAAATCCAGGATATTTCATCCATTCAAGTAGATTTCCCTGGATTGTTGTGGAGAAGGCTGCAAAGCAGCATAGTTTGTATCAGTATTCAAAACCATGGGACAACTTAATGATTTCCAAAATCCAAAGTTTCCACGTTCATAATATAATAACTAAAAACAGTTAAACATTACAACAACCTCAAAATCTGAGATATTAATATCAGCACAACTAACTTCGTAAATGTTCTGTCTCTACAATTAATCTACCTTGGGGAAACCACTCGGAAGAAATGTCATTGGCTTATAGACACAAACAGGCAAGACACACAGCTTGTCAATAGCAAGATAATTTTTGACTTCAACGAGGGGACAGGAATACTTGGGCGTAAAAAGGAACCGAATATCAGTTCTGGGGAGGGTGGGATGTAAACTATATGCTAATGCATTTGCCAACTAACTCATTAGCAAATATTAAAAGTGAAATGATTGTGGCAAAAATAATTGTCCCATCTGTTTTGTGATTTGGAGTTTTGTGATTTGCAAAGGATGTTATATTCAAATGAAATTTGACTCAACATGCAACGCAACAAAGAATGTTTAAAGACAATAATTTGTGGCCTCGTGCAAAGTAGGCCAAACATTCACTATTGTGCAATGGTAAAGGTTGCATAGGAAGGTAGGAATGATCAATGGCAAATCATATACCACAGGAATTGCATATCGACACTTCTGAGCAGGGTATGTTCTGTGAATAACAATTACGCCTCATCTTGCATCGCCGCCGGACCGGGGCTCCCCGAACACGGCCGCCGCACCGCACCCGACTCATCTCGCCGCCTCACCGGTCGGGCCGACCACCCGCCCACCGGGACCGCCAACGCATCACCCGCCGACCCCGACTTCACTGCCCGCGGACTCCTGCCTTCGGGTCCGCCGACCCACGACACTCCACCGCCCTCCAGCAGCCCACAGCCGTCGCCTCACCTGCAGACTGGACTCTGCAGTGGGCCTGAAGCCTCCACGTTGCTAACTCCTCTCACCACTCTATCTGTAACGGCACTGGGTCCTAGTGCCCGTCTCCCCAGCACCAGTAACCTTAGTGGCTATTCCACTAGGTCTTCCCCATCCCCCCCCTACCATGTAACCCCTGCTCTTCCCCACCCACACCACAGCCCCCATACCCCCCACCCCCTGACCACCCTCCACACCCCCACACACAACGCTCCGTCCTCACCCACCTGCCTTCCTCCGGCCACAACCCCCATCCTTGCCGCGTGTTTTCCCATCCCCCCGGACCTCCCCCCTCTCCGACACCGAACGGTCTGTCCTCAGCAGAGGTCTTACCTTTGTCCCCCTCCGTCCCCACCTCAATGAGTTCCGGCCCCCCACCACGACTTGGAGCTCTTCTACCGCCGCCTCCGACTCACAGCATTCTTCACGGGAAAGAAGCCTCGCCCCCACTGATGATCCCTTTTCCTGTCTCCCACGTACCCCCTCCACTTGGACCCCCCCCTTCGTAGCCTTCCGGCTCTAGAACTATTTATCCAGAACTGCCGTAGGGACATCAACTGCCTCGACTTCTCCACTCCCCTGTCTCACTCCAATCTCTCCAGTCCCGAACGTACTGCCATTGACTCACTCCGTAACAACCCAGACTGGGTTATCAAACCCGCCGACAAGGGAGGTGCCATGGTCGTCTGGCGCGTCGATCTCTACAAAGCGGAGGCCATGCGCCAACTCTCGGACACCTCCTCCTACTTACCCCTGGACCATGACCCCACTGACGAACACCAGGCCACCATCTCGAGCACCATAACCGACCTCATCAGCTCCGGCTCCCTACCCCCCCGAGCCTCCGACCTCATCGTTTCCAGCCCCGCACGGCCCAATTTTACCTTCTCCCAAAATCCACAAACCCGACTGCCCTGGCAACCCATTGTCTCTGCCTGTTCGTGCCTCACCGAACACATTTCTACATACCTTGACGCCATCCTATCCCCCTTTGTTAAATCCCTCCCCACCTATCGTTCAAGACACCTCAGACACTCTCCGTCGGCTCCGTGCATTCCATTCTCCAGGCCCCATCCTCTCATCTTTACCATGGACGTCCAGTCACTCTACACCTCCATCCCCCACCAGGACGGGTCTCAAAGCCCTCCGGTTCTTCCTCGACCAGAGGAGCAACCCATACCCATCCACTGACTAACCCTCCTCTGCCTAGCGGAGTTGGTCCTTACCCTCCAATAACTTCTCTTTTGATTCCTCCCATTTCCTCCAAACACAAGGCGTAGCTATGGGCACACGCATGGGCCCCAGCTACGCTTGCCTCTTTGTTGGGTACGTCGAACAATCCTTGTTCTCGGCGTACCAGGGCTCCATCCCCGACCTCTACCTCCGTTTACATCGACGACTGCTTTGGTGTCACCTCCTGCACCCACCACCACAACTGACTGACGTCTTCATTTCACCACCAACTTCCATCCGGCAACTCAAATACACTTGGACCATTTCCAACATTTCCCTACCATTCCTTTACCTCACCATCTCTATTGCAGGTGATACACTCCTGACCCGACATCCACTACAAAACCCACTGACTCCCACAGCTACCTGGACTACTCTTCCTCCCACCCTGCTTCCTGTAAGGGACTCCATCCCCTATTCCCAATTCCTTAGCGTCTACGCCGCATCTGCTCCCAGGATGAGGTGTTCCACACCAGGTCATCACAAATGGCCTCATTCTTCAGAGAACGGGGATTCCCCTCGCCCACTATTGATGGGGTCGCACCAGGGTCTCCTCCATACCCCGCAACACTGCCCTCTCTCCCCATTTCCCCCACTCGCAAACAGGGCAGAGTCCCCCTGGTCCTCACTTTCACCCCACCAGCCGGGCAAATACAACAGATAGTCCCTCCGCCAGTTTTGCCACCTCCAACGTGACCCTCCACCTGCCACATCTTCCTATCTCACCCCCCCTGTCTGCCTTCCGCAAAGACTGTTCTCCGCAACCCCCTTGTCAATTCTTCCCTCCCTCCCGTTCTACCCCTTCCCCGGGAACTTTCCCTTGCAACCGCAAGAAATGCAACACTTGTCCCTTCACCTCCCCCCTCCACCTCCTTTCAGGGACCCAAGCATTTCTTCCAGGTCCGACAGAGGTTCACCTGCACCTTCTCCAACCTCATCTACTGCATCCGCTGCTCCAGTGAGACCAAGCGGAGGCTTGGCGATCGTTTCGCCGAACACCTCCGCTCGGTCCGCAAAAACCAACCCGACCTCCCGGTGGCTTCAGCACTTCAACTCACCCTCCCATTCCGTATCCGACCTCTCAGTCCTGGGCCTCCTCCATGGCCAGAGTGAGCAACACCGCAAGTTGGAGGAACAGCACCTCATATTCCGCTTGGGGAGTCTGCATCCTTAGGGCTTGAACATTGAATTTTCTCATTCTGTTAGTCCTTGCTGTCTCCTCCCCTTCCCACCTCTCCCTCAGCCCTCGGGCCCTGGCATTCCCTCTATCTCTATCTCCCTCCCCCACCCTAGTTGCACTAGCTTCTCATTTTCACACCACAAACAGCTTACAATGGCTTGTTCCCTTTATCATCGATACTTTTTTGCATATCTTTCATTCATTGTTCTTTATCTCTCCACATCACTATCTATATCTCTCGTTTCCCTGATCCCTGACCAGTCTGAAGAAGGGTCTCGACCCGAAACGTCGCCTATCTCCTTCGCCTCTTAGATGCTGCTGCACCCGCTGAGTTTCTCCAGCTTTGTGTAACCCTAGGTTTAGCACAATTTAGCTAGTGAAGTGCCTTTGTCTGAAATATGGACAACAAACAGATCACTAAATAGAGGTGCTCTCGACTTTCAAGTCATCAAGATCACTAATCAAGTCATTCACTTCTTAAATATTTTAAATTAAAACAAAGTAAACTGTATGATTTGTTCCAAGTGAGAACCAGAGAGCAGCACAATTTACCTTCTCTTTTTTCCTCAACTTGCTTCAACCTTAATTCCATGACAGTCCTCTCATTGTTGTCATGGCTTGGTGTTGGCTTATAAACCGTTTCTCGCCCCTTCATCAGGCGGCTGTGCAGTTCCTCTGCAGATTCAGATTCACTTGTCTACAGACACATTACACACCAAGCAACATCATCCACTCATCTAACTGGCCGATTAGATGCTTGATGCCATAAGAAACAGAAGCGCTTCGGCATGATACAAGAGTAATAATTCTCTATGTTTGCCTCCCGGACATATTTGATTAACAAAATAGCAAGCTGATTTGAAGTTTAGAGTTATTCAGCAAGATGACCAGAAGTGTGATAAGCATTAAAAACGGAACTTCATAGTGAAAAATATTGTTTTTAAAAGTTTTCCATTTTTTATTCTCTGCTGGAAATGATTTGATGATTTCAGTGATTTTCAGTAAAATAATTTTAATTGTCTTTAAGACGGAGGTCTCAGAGGAAGGTTTCGCGGGTAAAAAGATCGTCCCGGGGAGAGGCTAAAGAGTCGGGACAAGAGATTAGTGCGGAGACGGTTCCGATACCAGTGGCCGTTGATTCACCCGTTAGTGAGACTATAATTGCTCCATAAACTAAGACCACGGAGGAAAATGTGCCTAAGAAAAAAGAAATCTGTGAGGCCCGTGGTTTCTGATGATGACTCTGATAATGAAAGTCCTCCGGATAATAAAGCTATATGGCTTAAAATGGAACATATGGAGAAAGTGCTCCAAAATATTATGAGACAACGGTCAAAGAACCCAGAATTTTCCCAAACAGACCCTGAGGGGTTTGAATATCCAGAATATGGCTATGTGCCAAATTGGAAATATGAAACCCCAGACCCAGGATTAAGGGTGGAGGAAGTCTCCTTTGATGAAATCTCAGGAGTATCAGGGCTGCAAGAGAGACCCTGAAAGTGGTGATGTGGATTATAACCATATAATAACCATATAACAATTACAGCACGGAAACAGGCCCTCTCGGCCCTTCCAGTCCGTGCCGACCATTTGTTTTCCCCTAGTCCCATCTACCTGCTCCATTCCCTCCATACCCCTCCATTCCCTTCACGTCCATATACCTATCCACTTTACTTTTAAATGATAAAATCGATCCTGCCTCCACCACTTCTGCTGGAAGCTCATTCCACACAGCCACCACCCTCTGGGTAATTATGAGTGCACGTCACAAAGAAAAAAGAAAAGGCCATGTGTGCCTGATATGGCAAAAGATTTTGCTATACCTGAAGGAGGTGGTGAGGCTATGGAAGAAAAACCTAGCTGCCAGCATTAATTATATGGTATCTCACCAACTTCAAGATTCTGTTATGGCTGAAACAGCAGAATTATATAAAACACTGGAAAATTGCACCTCCTTGAAGGTACCTACGGTGAATCCGACTATATGGACACCTATGTCATCAGTCATGAGAGGACAATAAATACGGTTTCAAAGAATCCTCAAACTGATTTCAACTGCCATTACTGCTTTTGGAAAGCAAATGGAAGGGTCAGAAATGATCAAAATCCAAAGAGATACATTGGGCTTATTGTGCAATTCCTTTTATGAAATCAATTGTATATGAGGAAAATTGCGATTCAGCCCATATTTCATCCTAGATTTGCAGGTCTGTGCCGATCAAGTGATGTTCAAACTCCTAGTTATTTATTTGGAGAAAACCTGCCTAAACAAATCAGAGAAATGGATGACGAGGCTAAATCTATTAGCTACATGAGGACGCTTTCGTTTTTGGACAAAAAAAGGTACAATGCACCAAGAAGGGGATCTGATTTTGGAACAAACAGAGGCAGGAATATGGTAAGGAGATATTACCATCCAAACACAGCCTAATGTTCACCCCATATACGGGGGAAAAGGAGACCACACGTTCATTATGGAGAGGTACAAAACTTATTCTGTTCTTAAAGGAACTTTGGACAAATCTCTAGTTGGTGGGAGATTACAAATATTTTATGATGAATGGCTTTGCATCACATCTGACCGGTTTATTTTACAAACGGTCTCAGGAGCTACAATAACATTTAAAGAAGGTGTTGATTCTCCGGTACTGTATAAAACCTATTCATGGTTTCCAATGTTCTCTGCTTTGAGGAAGCAGAAATTAATGTGGAAATTGACAAATTGTTTAAAAAAGGTGTTATTGAAAAAACTGTTAAGCATCCACACCAATTTGTGTCAAACATCTTTCCAAGAGATAAAAAAGATGGTGCTTGTAGAATTATTCTGGACCTATCAAACTTTAATACATTTGTCCAGTATAAACATTTCAAGATGGAAACGTTCAATACTACAAGACATTTGATATCAGCAGGTTGTTATATGGCTACAATCGATTCAAAGGATGCGTTCTATTCAGTACCAATACATCGTTTTTTTCGGAGGTACTTAAAATTTAATTGGCTGGGACAGCTGTGGCAATTTAAAGCATTACCTAATGGGTTAAGTTCAGCTCCTAGGCTTTTCACAAAGCTTTAGCACAATTAAGAGCACAAAAGCACATCATTATGGCTTATCTGGATGACATTTTAATTGTCAGTAATAGTCAGGAATCAGCTGGAAAATCAGTTTCAGCAACTAAAACTTTAATTTAAAAACTAGGGTTCCTGATTCATCCAATTAAGTCCAAGCTACAGCCAGCACAAACAATTAATTATTTAGGTTTCGTGATTAATTCAGTTACTATGTTAGTAACTTTGCCAACGGATAAGATTGTTGATATTTCAACTGTATGTTGGGGCCTCATCATCAAGCCTTTATCCCCTCTCATCTGAGAGGTAGCAAAGGTTATTGGTAATTTAGTAGCAGCATTTCCTGCAGTGGAATTTGATCCATTACATTACCAAAACCTTCAAAGGGACAAAACGCAAGCTTTAAAAAAGCGAGCAGGCCCACTTTTGATAGGCCGATGCAATTAACAAAAAGAATGCTTTATTGAATTACAATGATGGATTGAAAAATGTTCCACATGCTGCTAAAAAACATTTTAATTAAGCAGCCTGATGTATTTTTAACAAACAGAAGCAAGTGCTCTCGGATGGTGGGGGCGACAGATAAATTTACCAAGCTGTGGGGCAGATGGACTGTCCAAAGGAATTGTTTCTCCAAACATATGGTATTAATTATTTGGAGTTATTGGGGGCATTTTTATGGATAAATGCCTTATTGTTCTACAAAAAATAATCTGCATGTCTGGTACACATTAGACAATAAGGCAGATGTTGCATATATTAATCTCATGGGTGGAGTAAGGTCGGTATCATGTGATTGTCTGGTCAATCAGATATGGCATTTGGTGTATTGAGCACCAAATTTGGGTTTCAGCAATACAGTATATCCCTGGTAAAGACAATGTTGAGGTGGCGGACAACAAGGGTATTTAAAGACAACACAGAACGGATGTTGAACCACAAGTTTCAGTAAAATTGTTATTCGCTATGTTACCAGACATTGATCTGTTTGCATCAAGATTAAATCATCAATTGCTAAATAAGTGTCTTGGGAACCCAATCAGGTGCGTGAGCAGTAGATGCATTTTCGCTACATTGGGGAAATATGTTCTTTTATGCTTTTCTCTCCATTTGGCTTTGGTTAGGCAATGTCTTAAGAAAATAGAACAAGATTCTGCAACCAGGACTGTTGGTGATTCCAAATTGGCCCACACAACCATGGTTCCGTTGATGTTAAATATGATAAAGGAACCATGTATGTCAATTCCTAGCTGCAGTGATTTGTTAAATCACAACCAGTAACAAATAAATTCATCCATATACATGTTCATATGAATGTGTTTAATCTGCAGGTTTTGATCCAGACCACTCTGTAAGGGCTTGGACGTCGGATAGGATCCCGGATGTTATAGTCTCATCACTGGCGATGATAGCACTAAGAAACAATATATGTACATATAATGTAATGGGAAGTTTTTTGTAGACAATCAAATATATCTTTTCTTACTGTGAACATTTCAAACTTAGGAGTTCCTTGCTGAGGAGTTTTCTGGTAGCACTTGAGTTTTGTGCCACTTAATATTGCTCATAGTGCTTATCGTCTATTTAGGACAAATTTCTGACCATGATCAATTGGATCTCATCCATTCTTTATCCAGGTTTATGAAAGGGATTTTTTAACAAAAATCCGCCCAAGCCAAAGGATGTACTGAATTTTGGGGATGTCAGCATTGTACTTACTTTGCTTAGGTATAGAGTCCAATTCCACTCATTATGTCTTTGGAAATAATTAACATTTAATTGTAGTAATGTTAAAGGCAGTTGTATCAGCACAAAGAGTGCAACCATTGCAAATGCTACGTTTAGATTGCATGCATGTGGCTCAGATAACATTGTTTTTATGTTTATGATCTGATCAAACAAGCCAGCCAGGAAGAAACTGGAGCTAAGGTAATGTTTTAAGATTACCCTATTGACTCCAACTAGTGTGGAGTTCGCACTTGAGTCAATATATAAAAGTCACCAAGAGTCTTCAAGATGATGAAAAAAAAGCGTTTATTACGCATAAGAAACCACACACAAAGGCATCAGTACAAACCATTTCTAGATGGTTAAAACAGGTGTTACTTTTAGCGGGAATCTTTAAATCTCACTCCACCAGGGCTGCAGCTACGTCCGCGACAAAGTTACTGGACGTACCGCTCGAACACATTTAAGAAGCTGCAGGGTGGAGTAAAGAAGAAACTTTTTTAAAGTTCTACGATAAAACTGTTTCACATATGGACAGGCTTTGGACACGCGGTGTGGGTTCCACTGTTAATTTACCTGCTTTGTTTCATTATCGATTTTTGTTTTGCTACAACTTAATATCTTTTATCACTTGCGAGATTTTCCCCAGTATAAATGGAGGTTTATTATTTGTTCTTTTATCATTAATAAGATTTATGAAATAAACTAAAACTGAATTCTGGTAAAAGGTTATTTACTCATTTATGTGTTGACCTAGCCAATAAACCATATAACCATATAACATTTACAGCACGGAAAACAGGCCCTCTCAGACTTCCAGTCCGTGCGACCATTGTTTTCCCCTAGTCCCATCTACCTGCACTCAGACCATACACCTCCATTCACCTTCAACGTCATATACCTATCCATTTTACTACTAAATGTTAAATCGATCGCCTCACCACTTTCTGCTGGAAGTCATTCACACAGCCACAACCCTCGAGTAAAAGAAGGTTCCCACTCACGCTACCCCGAAACTTTGTCCCTTAATTCTCATGATCATGCCCTCTTGTTTGAATCTTCCCTACCTCAATGGGAAAAAAACGTAATCCACTGGTTCAACTCTGGCTAACCCTTTCATCATTTTAAAGCCTCAATCAAGTCACCCTTAAACTCTGCGCTCCAAAGATAAAGACCTAACTTGTTCAACTTTTCTCTGTAACATAGTTGCTGAACCCTGCAACATTCTAGTTAATCTCCTCTGTACTCTCTCTATTTTGTTGACATCCTTCTATAACTAGGAGACCAAAATTGTACAACATACTCCAGAATTGGTCTTACCAATGCCTTGTACAATTTTAACATTACTTCCCTACTATATTCAATGCTCTGATTTATAAAGGCCAGCACACCAAAGGCTTTCTTTACCACCCTATCTACATGCGATTCCACCTTCAGGGAACTATACATAGTTATTCCTAGATCCCTCTGTTCAACAGCATTCCTCAATTCCCTATTTTTTTATTATAGAAACAAAATGATAACAAAGCACATTATTTTACAATAATAAAAATACATGATATTAATGATAAATTCATACTATTGATATTATTTGTATTATTATTAATTATAAATTTCAAGCTTGTATATTTTATATAATTGAGAATACATGGTATTAATGATACATTCATAGTATTAGCAATATACTCATACTATTAATAATATTTATATTGTCTTGATTTTTAAATATAGCGACCAAAATTTTTTGTAATTAATAATAGTAATACTAGTAAACTTTTATTGATATTCTTTATATTTTCATAATGTTAACAATATTTGAATTTTCATTGATTTTAAATTTAAAAATTATTATTAATTGAAAATAACAATTTTTATATTATTGAAAAGACACGATACTAATATTAGTTTCCTGATAGTTAGTGATATTATATCGTATGATATTAAATTTAAGATAATGTGTTTCTATACATTTTTCTATATTTGTACTATGTATGAGAAAATAGAAAAAAGATATATGAAAAAGTTTGATTGGAGAATTGGAATATTACTCATTAATCCGTCCTTGGAGATAAATTCATGATTTATTATATGTATTTCTTCATCTATTCAAATATTCAGGTCTCAGTCAAGTCCTCGCGTCCGATTCTCATTTTGGACCTGTTAAATATTTAATTTATGGAGGACCCAAATCCATTGAAAGAGATCTAACTATCCATGAGGTCAAGCCTCAATCTCTCCCAAATGAAGTGTCTCGACATTTCTGTGTTCCACATTTTGATTGTTTGGGGATTGCAGGGCCTTTCCGAAAATTTTAATATTATTTTTTTCCCAAATTATTCAAACAATAGTCGATAGAAAATTCTTTGGTTTTCATTGTTATTAGTTGGTCAGTTTATAAAGTATTCAAGTATTATTACACTTTGGATCAGGAATCATAATTATATTGACAACATTCGAATTATTTAAATATTTTGTTCCAGTATTCTACAATTTTTATACAATTTGTAAAATGAATTTGACAATATTGCTTCTGAGATTATCTGACATTTATCACATATAGGAGATGTTTTTGGAAAAATATTATTTGATTTAGATTTGGAATTAATGTAATATATGTAGTATTTTAAACTGTATAAGGGTATGTTTAGCATTTTAACGAGCAATGATGTCATATGTTGTAAGCTTTCATCCCATATTTCTGGTCTTATTATTTGGCCTAATTCATTTTCCCAAAGACTGTCTATGTGTGTTTTACTGTTGATGGGATATCACTTTCCAATAAAATATTGAATATATATGATATCATTTTTTTCCGTATTTGGATGTTTATTCAAGCATTCATCTAAAATTTCTGTCTTTCTATTTCTAAGTTCTTGTGTATTTGCAGAAACATCTCGTTTTCTGATTGTAAAATATCTAAAATATTCCTTATTGTGTAGTCCATAATGAGTTTGATTGGTGTAACTCTTGAAATGAGAGAAAAGAGTTTTCCTTATAAAAGATCACCCATCTTAAAAATTCCTTTATTTTTCCATTGTAAACAGCCTTATCCATCATTGAAGGTTTGAAGAGCGTTAAAATTGTTGGCAATGGTAAAGACCTAATGGTATAAAATTTTAGTTTTAATGTTTTTTTTATTTGTTTCCAAATGCGGATTCCGTTTTCTATTATCGGATTTTCACTATAAATTTTCTTAGCTACGTTAGTGTATTGCAAATATTATAGAGCTAATTCAAATGGAGAACAATCTTCTTTTTTCCATATTTAACCAGTTTGGTTTATTATCTATTTCTTCTAGCCAAAAATTCATATTTTTAATATTAACTGCCCAGTAATAAAACATAAGATTTGGTAATGCTAAATCCTCCATTTATCTTTAGATTTACATAAATGTTTTTTATTTATTCTATGGCTTTAATAATCCCAGATAAAGAGAGGTCTACTTTTTTGAAAAAATTTTAGGAGATATATCGAATTAATTGAAATAAATATAATAATTGTGGAGAGAAAAATCATTTTTATTGCATTAATTTTAACCTAAACATTGAAATAGGTAAGATGTTTTTCCCTAGTATATAATATTCTTATTTAATTTATTCAGTAGTAATTAATGGGGGGGAAATTAAATTTAAATAAAAGAATCAAATCTTTTTGTAACGAAATCCAAGATATTAATTTTTTCAATTTGTTATCTTGTAAGGGAAATTGTTGTAATACATGTAAATTATTCATCATTATTGGCATAAGTTCACTTTTATTCCAATTGATACTGTATCCTGAGATTGATCGAATTCCGTTATTAGTTTTAACAAATTTCGGATACTTGTTTCCGGTTCAGTGATGTAAAGTAATACATCACTACCCGCATATAAGGAGATTTTATTCTTAGTATCTCTAGTTTCATTCCATGTATTTCGGGTGTAATCTCACCTCTGGGCGAGTGGTTTTATATTGCTAGCGCAAACAATAAAGGTGATAGAGGAAAACCTTGTCTACAACCTGAGATTAAATAAATCTAGTTGATAGCAGCTCACGTTTGTTGTTATTCTTAGCTATTGGGTTTGCATATAGCAATTTAATCCACTGTAGTTAACTTCTCTCCCAATTTGATAAGCTTCCATCACCGAAATAAATTAAGGCCCATTCACTTGGTCAAAAGCTTTTTATGCACCAAAGCGAAATGACTACTAATCTTTTTTTTTATCACTTCTTTTGAATATATAATATTGAATTAACCGTCTTGATTGTATGAGGATTATCTTTTGGTATTAAATCCTGTTTGATTGGGGTGGATTAAATCGTTAAATAACACACGACTGACTTAGTCTATGTGCTAATATTTGTTGTTAGTGGTCTTTTGATCCGTATTTTAATAGAGCTATTGACTCTATATGATTATGGTTCCTTCAAGTCTTTATTTATTTTGGGTATAAGTGTTCAATAGAAATTCATTCAAACGTATCTGGTAATTTTGTTTGTGTGTATATCTGTTCATATAATGTATTTTCAGACGGTGGAACCCATATGATCTGAACTATTATATAAAATTCCGAACTATACCATCAGGTCCGGTGTTTTACCATTTTTTATGATTAATAGATTCTAGGATTTCTTTTATGAAATTGTCAGCATTTATATTTCCCTTATATTTTGTAAATCATCCTTTCAGGTTACATTTTTTTTAAAAATGCATCTATTTCTGTTTTATTTACTGTTGCTTTTAGCAGTGTATAGATTTTTAGAATATTGCATTAAATCTTTTCATTACATATTCTTTAGGTTGTATTAATATTCACCGTGTTGTGTTTTAATCCTATGTATGATTTTTTTCTGCTTCAATTTTCCTTAACTTGTCGAGGCCAATATTTTTTGGGTTTTGTCCTCCAAATTCAAACTGTATTTGTTTAGTATGTTGATAAAATTTTATAACTTGATCTGTATATATTTTATTTTATTTATATTACAATGCTTCCAAAATTTTTATTATGTAATATTATATCTGGCTTTGTTGACGTTTCTGTATATCTAATTGTTTAATCTCCCTTTCCAATTCTTGTTGTTACTCGAATCTTTTTGTTATGGAATGATGTGAAGTAATTCATGATTGTCCCGGAGATATCTTTAAATGTTTCCCATAATAAGGATAGGAGTGATATTTCGGGTGATCATTTTATTTCAAGAAAAATTTATTTGAGATGATAATATTTCCTGAGTGGTTTTATTTTAAAATTTGTGGAAACCCCTTTTTTACGTTCTCCACTGTCCTGAAATTTTCTGATTTTGCCATTTATTTTAATTTTATTGTTAATGGCGATGGATCTGAGGATTAATTAAATATTAGGTTATTTGGGTTTTCATAAGGTAAGTGAAATAAGTTTTGCATACCAACCAATAAAAATAAATTCTTTTTCTTGTGTAAGTTTTTTGTTACTGGCGAGTAAAGAGTATTCTCATCCCGTAGGGGTTTTCTGTGCTCCTTAACATCTTTAATGTTAGTTTTGCATTATATGCGTTTAGTAAATCACTAGAATGTGATTTTAGTTTTTCTTTGTTTTGTAGATCTGTCTGGTAAGGGTCGAATGTACAATTAAAATCTCCTCCAATTATCAAATTATATTTGTAGTTAATTCCAGAATATTGTTAAGTACTTTCTTAAAAACAATGGGCTATCAAAGTTTGGTCCATATATATTACAAAAATCATTTTTTTCTGTGTTTAATTCTCCTATCACAATAATGTATCTGCCATCTTTATCAGTTATGGTTGATGTATGCCTAAATAAAGTACCTTTCGAAGTAATATTGCTACCTCTTTGTTTTATATTGCGTAAAAGAAGAGTGATATATTTTATCTATCCATTTAGCTTTCAACCTGTTTTCAGCGTCTTTTTTTAAGTGAGTTTCTTGAATGTAAATTACATCAGCTTTACTTGCCTTTAAATGTGCCAATACTTTTTCTCTCTTTATCGGTTCCTTTTAATACCTTTAACATTCCAAACTACAAAACGTTAAATCCTTCATTCCCCGTATTTCTTTTTAAGTCTTGCATTTTAAGTTTGTAGAGATCTACAATAGAGTCTAAAGATCAGCGTGGCAGACCCAACTTACACCCGAACATTGAATAGATGAATTTTAAATCTCGTTTATGTCCCTCACGATAGATATTTTCTCCATTGGTCCAATGTGTAACTCCATTCAAACTGAAAAATACAATAGATATAAAAGAAGAATAAAGAATAGTTAAAGAAGCTAGTGATGTGTGTAAAGGTTAGAAAGAACTACCAAACTAGAATAGTTGTAGTTTGTGCTAGCCATACTAGCATGGCTATCCATCTAACGACTTCCGTCATTGATGTTATTAACTTGGCCAGCTCCTAGATTTATGGAATTATTATTCCATAATAATATTTTAGCGGGGGTATAATATTAAGGGAGAGAAAAAAAAAGGGGAGGCAATAGAAAAAAAAGGGAAAAGGGGTAGGATTCATCATATAAAAGTATCTATATCTAGAATTAACTTAGAAATCTAAGTAATATTAAACATAAAAAATATAAAGGCTATATAAGAAAGAAAAATGGGATACAAAAATACTATAGAACAACAAGGAAAAACTAAAGTACAAAGTAAATAAAAAATTGTTATTATAAAGAAAGATCTCCAAATGAGATCCATCGCTATATTTAACTATTCATTAAAGGAGCATTAGTTGTTAATTATTAGTAATAGTGATTAGCAATAGTGAGCAATCTTAATTGATAAAAATAATACTAATAATAAACCGCGTTGTGATTTTAATATATGTGTTATTTATTTATGTTAGTTATATGTTAGGACTAATTATCAATATCCAGATAAAACGCTTTCCAATCCAGTTTTTTTCCTCTCCATTCCATTCGACATTGTCATTCCATCTAGTCCAATATTATCTTGTAAAATTCACAGGGTGTTGAGAGTCGTGTTGGATCTCTAAAAGTAGTAAGAGTCAGTATATTTACTTGTAGATACTTTTCAGGTCTTGAGCTGCTTTGCAAATTCCAATGCTGCTGCTGGGGTATTAAAGAAATGTTCCGCGTTGTTAAAAGTAACTCTTAAAATAGCTGGGTAATTCAAACTGTATCTCAGGTTTTGTACTCCCCTCATAAGACTTTTGGCTTCATTAAATGCTTTCCGTTTCCTAGCGACCTCTGGTGGGTAATCTCGGTAGATACTAATCCTTTGTCCTTCAAATGTCAGGTCTTTGATTCTCGAAGCTTTTCGCATAATCTCATCCAGAACAAAGTCATATTGTAGCTTTATAATCATTTGTCTTGGAGGGGCGTTTATTCTGGTCTGACGTCTGCTGACTCTATGGGCACGAGCTAATAAAGGCATTTCTTCCAGAGATAGAAACATCTTGGAGTATTAGCAGTAAAAATTCTCGAGGATCTTCGTTTTTCTCTCGACCTTCAGGAATCCCTGCAATTCTCAGATTTTGTCTTCTCTGATGTCCTTCTAGCTCAGTACATTTCTCTGTTGTTTTAGTCAGCAAGTTCATTAGACGTTCATTTTCTGTAATCAGCTTTGCTGTAGTCAAAGCACTTGCCTCAGCTATTTGTTCAAGGTTCTATATACCAGCCGTCTGTTGTTCCAGTACTCTCTCGATAGGATTAATCCTATTTTGAAAGTCTTTTTTAACCTTTTCAAGTTTTTTGTCCATCTTATTTTCCATTTCATTAAACATTTCAATGAATTCATTCTTCAAATCTTTCCGATACTTTCTTGACTTTTTTTCAATATTTAACTTTGTTTCTTTGTTGGAATTCTTTCAGTTTGATTTTTCATCTGATTCATCTGAGTATCCATCTGGCTGTTCATCTGGTTTATTTCTTCCTTTATATCCTTTATTTCTTCCTTTAAGCAGCCATCTGTGAGAAATGAAAGTTTTCAATTCCTCACCTTCCGCTTTTGTCCCTGTTTTTTTTTTTGGATACATCTTCCAGGGAGCGGTCCTACTCGAGTCCCGAGGCTTCAGTTTGGCCTTCTACCGGTCTCTGCCGGGTTTGTCGACCTTTCCCCTTGTCGGTAGGGCTCCGTGCTGTTGACATAATTAGTCGCGCGCCTGATGACGTCACTCGCCACACTCGGTGCAGAAACGGCAGGCAGTAAACAGCAGACAGCGGGTAGGTCCCTTAATCCCCCGTTTTTTTCCCGATTTTTTCGCGGAGCTGGCTGGCGCTATCCTCTAGTCATCCATAGCGCCACCGGAAGCACTTCACACTTAACAGCATTAAACTCCATCTGTCATCTTTCAGCCCACTTTTCCAAATGGCCCAAATCTCTGTGTAGACTTTGAAAATCTACTTCATTATCCACAACACCACCTGTCTTAGTATCATCTGCATACTTACTTATCCAATTTTCCACCCCATCATCCAGATCATTGATGTACATGACAAACGACAGTGGACCCAACACAGATCCCTGAGGCACCCCACTGGTCACCGGCTTCCAACCTGACAAACAGCCATCCACCATCACTCTCTGACATCTCCCATTCAGCCACTGTTGAATCCATCTTGCTACTCTGCCATTAACACCCAAAGATTGAACCTTCTTAACCAACCTTCCATGGGGAACCTTGTCAAAGGCCTTACTGACGTATGGAATGACTCTACGACATAAAATATACAGAAGCTACAAAATCTTCACGTAGTCACTCACGTGACTCCGAAGTAAAATAGTAAGATTAAACGAGAACTTACCAGTTCGAAGTTTGATCGTTATTTTATGAGGAGTAACGATGAGGGATTACGTGCCCTCCCGACCCTCATAAAATAAATGATCATCTGGTAGTTCTAAATAGTAAGATTAAACGAGAACTTACCAGTTTGAAGTTTGATCTTTATTTTATGAGGAGTAACGATGAGGGATTACGTCAAGACACTAGACTGGCACTAGAACGGCATACTTCAAAGCAGCGGCATGAAAAACACAGAACGTAATAGCCGGAGTAAGATAGTAAGGCTTCTCATACATTTAGAACTACCAGATGATCATTTATTTTATGAGGGTGGGGAGTGGAGGGCACGTAATCCCTCATCGTTACTCCTCATAAAATAAAGATCAAACTATTTTACTTCGGAGTCACGTGAGTGACTACGTGAAGATTTTGAAGCTTCTGTGTTTTCCATGTCGTAGAATTCTTCCATACGACAGTCCGGCTAGGTCAACACATACATGAGTAAAAACCTTTTACCAGACCAGTTTCAGTTCTTTCCATAAATCTTTTAATGATAAAAGAACATATAATAACCCCTTTTTTAAATCTGGGGAAAACCATTACAAAGTGATAAAAGATATAAGTGATAACATAATCAATAATATCAATTAATAGTGAAACAAAGCAGGTGATTATCGTGAACCCAACACCGCGTGTCCAAAGCCTGTCATTGTGTGAACAGCTTTATTGTAGAACTTTGAAAAAGTTTCTTCTTTCACCACCCTGCGGTTTCTAAAATATGTTCGAGTGGCATGTCCTGTAACTTCGCCGCGGACGTAGCTGCTGCCCTGGTGGAGTGAGATTTGAACACATCAGTGTCTACTCCTGCTAAAGGTAACACCTGTTTTAACCACCTCGAAATTGTTTGCACTGAAGCTTTTGTGTGTGGTTTCTTATGCGTAATCATTGATGTTTTTTCATTACCTTGAAGAGTTTTGTAATTTTTATATATTGGTTCAAATGTTTAACTACACACAATGTTGGATCAATAGGGGTAAGCTTAAAACGTTACCTTTGCTCCACTTCTTCCTGGTCTGCTTTGTTTGATCAGATCGTAAACATTAAAACACAATGTTATTGTAGCCACATGCATACAGTCTAAATGTAGCAATTGTAATGTTTGCACCCTTTGAGCTGAAACCAATGCCATAACATTACTTAATTTAAATGTTAACTTTTCCAATGATAAAACTTCGATTGGAGTCCATTGCCTGAGTAGAGTAAGTACAATGCTGACATCCAAATTTCTGTATATCTTGGTTTGGGTGGATTTTTGTTAAAGATTCCTTTCATAAATCTCGATATTAATGGATGTGATCCAATTGATTTTTGATCAGAGATTTGTCCTAAATAGGATGACAATGCACTACGTGCACTATTAATAGCACTATAACTTAAGTGCTGTTCAAAATGCAGCTCGGCAAGGAACTCCAATATGTTTGCAATGTTCACAGTATGATAGGATATATTTGATTGTCTACAACATTTTTCCCATTTCTTTATATGTGTCATATATTGTCTCGGGGTGCTATCTCGCCATGATGCGACTATAATATCCATAGTCCTATCCGACAATCCAAGCTCTTGTAGTGGTCTGGTCAAAACCTGCAGATTAACAAATTCATATAAGCATGTAATGGATGAATTTCTTTGGTCACCGGTTTTATTAACAAATCACTGCTGCTAGGAATTGACATATGTGGTTCTTTAATCATGTTTAACATTAATGGGAACCATGGTTGTGTCGGCCAATTTGGAATCACCAATAATCCCGTGGCAGAATCTTGTTCTATTTTCTTCAGACATTGCTGAACCAGAGCAAATGGTGGAAAAGCATAAAAGAACATATTCCCCCAATGCAGTGAAAAAGCATCTACTGCTACTGCATCTGGATCTGGTTCCCAAGACACATATTTAGGTAATTGATGATTTAATCTTGATGCAAATAGATCAATGTCTGGTAACCCATATTGAATCACAATTTTACTGAAAATTACTGGGTTCAACATCCATTCTGTGTTATCTTTAAACACCCTTGATCTATTGTCTGCCACCACATTGTATTTACCTGGGATATAATTCGCCGAAATCCAAATTTGGTGCTCAATACACCACTGCCATATCTGATTGACCAGACAATCACATGATACTGATCTGAATCCCCCCGTGATTAATATATGCAACAGCTGTTGTATTGTCTAATTGTATTAGTACATGCAGATTCTTTTTTGTAGAACAATAGGCTTTTAATCCATAAAATGCCCCCAATAACTCTACATAGTTAATACCATATGTTTGGAGAAATATTTCCTCTTGGACAGTCCATCTGCCCCCACAGCTGGTAAATGAATCTGTCGCCCCCCATTCGAGAGCACTAGCATCTGTTTGTAAAATTACTTCAGGCTGTTGTATCACAATGTTTTTAGCAGCTTGTGGGACATTTTCAATCCACCATTGCAATTCCAATAAGGCATTTTTTGTTAATTGCATAGGCCTATCAAAATGGCCTGCTCTCTTTTTTAGAGCTTTTATTTTATCTCTTTGCAGGTTTTGGTAATGTAATGGACCAAATTCCACTGCAGGAAATGCTGCTACTAATTTCCCAATAACTTTTGCTCCCCTCTTTCCTTGCACTTACCTGCGGGTCCGTTCCAACCGCTGCGAGGAGCTGCGCTCTGCAGCTCTTGCTTCAGCCGTCAGCATCGACGTAAATCCGTTCTAGCGCCAGGCGGGGCTTCTTCACGTAGTCACTCACGTGACTCCGAAGTAAAATCTATGTTGATCCTTACTATCTTACTCTGGCTATTATGTTCTGTGTTTTTCATACCGCTGCTTTGAAGTATGCCGATCAAGTGCCAGGCGTGGCTTCTTCACGTAATCCCTCATCGTTACTCCTCATAAAATAACGATCAAACTTCGAACTGGTAAGTTCTCGTTTAATCTTACTATTAAACAATACATCCTTCAAATAAGATCTGAACTACATAGACTTCAGAACATCGGTTTTGTTTTTTTGCATTATTATTGTTTGTTGGCTAATTTTGTTGGCTAATTTTATGATATATATATTAATGCTACTAATTTCCCAATAACTTTTGCTACTTCCCGGATGGAGGGATAAGGTTTGTGCATAAGACCCCTGCAGGTCATTATAATATCATCAATCTTATCTGTTGGCAAAGTTACTAACATAGTAACTGAGTTGATCACAAACCCCAAATAGTTAATTGACTGTGTTGGCTGCAGCTGGGATTTAATTGGATGAATCAAGAACCCTAATTTCTCAAATAAGGTTTTAGTTGCTGAAACTGATTTTTCAGCTGATTCCTGATTACAATTGATGATTAAAATGTCATCCAGATAAGCCATAACGATGTGCTTTTGTGCTCTTAATTGTGCTAAAGCTGGTTTCAATAGCTTTTGTAAAGAGCCTGGGGAGCTGAACTTAACGCATTTGGTAAAGCTTTAAATTGCCACAGCTTTCCCAGCCAATTAAATTTTAAATATCTTCGAAAAATTTGGTGTATCGGTACTGAATAGTACGCGTCCTTTAAATCAATTGTGGCCATATAACAACCTGCTGACATCAAATGTCTCGTAGTATTGAATGTTTCCATCTTAAAATGTTTATACTCGACAAATGTATTAAAATTTGTAAGGTCCAGAATAATTCTGCAACCACCATCTTTTTTACTTCTTAGAAATATATTTGACACAAATTGATGTTCATGTTCAACAGTTTTTTCAATAACACCTTTTTTAAACAATTTGTCAATTTCCACATTAATCTCTGCCTCTTCAATTGCAGAAAACATGAAACCATAAGCAGGTTTATTTTGTACCGGAGAGTAACACCTTCTTTAAATGTTATACCTAGCTCCTGAAACTGTTTGTAAAATAAACCGATCAGATGTGATGGCAAAGCCACTCATCATAAAACATTTGTAATCTCCCTCCAACTGGAGATTCGTCCACAGTTTCTTTAGGAATTGAATACATTTTTTGTACCTCTCCATATGAACGTAGCCGTCTCCTTCTCCCCGTATACAGGTGAACATTAGGCTGTGTCGGATGGTAATATTTTCTTATCATATTCTTGCCTCAGTTTCCGAAATCAATCCCCTTCTTGAACGAAAAATACCTTTTTTGTCCAAAAATGAAAGGTCTCATGTGGCTAATAGATTTAGCCTCTTCATCCATTTCTCTTATTTGTTTAGGCAGGTTCTCTCCAAACAGATAACTAGGAGCTTGAACACCACTTGATCGACACAGACCTGCAAATCTTGGATGAAATATGGGACGAATCGCGATTTTCCTCATACAATTAATTTCATAGAAGGAATTGCACAATAAGCCCAAAGTATCTTTTTGGATTTTAACCATTTCCGACCCTTCCATTTGCCTTCCATAGGCAGTAAATGGCAGCTGAAATCAGTTTGAGGATTCTTTGAAATCTTATTTCTTGTCCTCTCATGCCTGGAGACATAGGCGTCCATATAGACGGATTAAACCGTAGGTCCCTTCAATGAGGTGCAATTATCCGGTGTTTTATATAATTCTGCTGTTTCAACCATCACAGAATCTTGAAGTTGGTGAGATACCATAGAGTTAATATTGGCAGCTAGGTTTTCTTCCATAGCCTCACCACTTCCTTCCGGTATAGCAAATTCTTTTGCCACATCAGGCACATCTGGCCTTTTCTTTTTTATTCGTGGTGGTGCACTCATAATCCACATCACCACTTGCAGGGTCTGACCTTTGCAGCCCTGATACACTTGGAATTATATACAATGAGACTTCCTCCGCCCTTAATCCTGGGTCTGGAGTTTCAAATTCCCAATTTGGCACATAGCCATATTCTGGATATTCAAACCCCTCAGGGTCATTTTGGGAAAACATCTGGGTACTGTGACCCTTGTCTCATTATATTCTGGAGTTACTTTCTCATATGCTCCATTTTAAGCCATATAGCTTTATTATCTGGAGGACTTTCATTATCAGAGTCATTATCAGAAACCACGGGCCTCACGGATTTCTTTTTGCTTTTTCTAGGAACATTTTCCTCCGTGGTTTGTATTTCTGGAGAAATTATAGTCTCACTAACGGGTAAATCAACGGCCACCGGTATCGGAACCGGATCCGCACTAAACTCTTGTCCCGACTCTTTAGCTTCACCACGGGACGATCTTTTTACCCGTGAAATATTTCTTTGAGACTTCTCCATTTTTCCTTTTTTATTATCTGGCTAAATCATTACGCCAGCGTGACTCTGATTTTACTTTCGCTTTTGCTGGTTCTACCAGCGTAGCGTCTTTTTTCAGAACGTCCCCTCTTTCCTTGCACTTACCTGCGGGTCCGTTCCGACCGCTGCGAGGAGCTGCGCTCTGCAGCTCTTGCTTCAGCCGTCAGCGTCGACGTAAATCCGTTCTAGCGCCAGGCGGGGCTTCTTCACGTAGTCACTCACGTGACTCCGAAGTAAAATCTATGTTGAGCCTTACTATCTTACTCTGGCTATTATGTTCTGTGTTTTTCATACCGATGCTTTGAAGTATGCCGATCAAGTGCCAGGCGGCGCTTCTTCACGTAATCCCTCATCGTTACTCCTCATAAAATAACGATCAAACTTCGAACTGGTAAGTTCTCATTTAATCTTACTATTAAACAATACATCCTTCAAATAAGATCTGAACTACATAGACTTCAGAACATCGGTTTTGTTACCATATAACCATATAACCATATAACAATTACAGCACGGAAACAGGCCCTCTCGGCCCTTCCAGTCCGTGCCGACCATTTGTTTTCCCCTAGTCCCATCTACCTGCACTCAGACCATACCCCTCCATTCCCTTCACGTCCATACACCTATCCACTTTACTCTTAAATGTTAAAATCGATCCTGCCTCCACCACTTCTGCTGGAAGCTCATTCCACACAGCCACCACCCTCTGAGTAAAGAAGTTCCCCCTCACCTTACCCCGAAACCTCTGTCCCTTAATTCTCATGTCATGCCCTCTTGTTTGAAACTTCCCTACCCTCAATGGGAAAAACGTATCCACGTCAACTCTGTCTATCCCTTTCATCATTTTAAAGACCTCAATCAAGTCCCCCCTTAACCTTCTGCGCTCCAAAGAATAAAGACCTAACTTGCTCAACCTTTCTCCGTAACATAGTTGCTGGAACCCTGGCAACATTCTAGTAAATCTCCTCTGTACTCTCTCTATTTTGTTGACATCCTTCCTATAACTAGGCGACCAAAATTGTACACCATATATACTTGACGATTCTCCTGTGTACACTATACTTGACGATTCTCCTGTGACAAGATATGTAACCATTCCATGGGTCTTTAACTGATTGCACCCTCGTCACTAACATATTCCATCATCATAATGTATCAACCTGAGCATCACAATATGCACATTTGTCCAATCACTCTTTAACCCATATACGATGCCCGTAGGGTCTATAGATAGTTGATACCCACAACAGACATTTTTTGCAAATCATGCAAATCTGCTCCACCTCCAGACTCAAGATGATATTTGCAACTTGGAATCTGCCGTAAACAGCAACTGGGGCCCGATTTCCGAAACGGTCTTGTGAGACAATCTTGGTCCTTCTACTGAACCTGCGCAACTCTAACCTGCTTGAAAAGCTAGAACAGACCATTTTACATGATTAGACCCCTCAAATAGCTGATAATGTCTCAATCATTTGTAACGTATAACTAAGTGTACACCTTACCAAGCTGTAAGTGGTCCCTTAATTGTAGAGTAGCAATGAATCACATCTATACTATTAACAGGTACAGTGCGTGGAACCTCTGGTCAGCCTTCATGCTGCCACCAACTTCAGTGAACCTCTTACTGCCAATAAAGACGTGGGGCGCATAATCACCAAAACTATGAAACCTTGCTCGTTCCAATAGCTTGCGCTTTGTCCTTCAGGTTTCGCCTATGGAAAGGTCTTACCTGAATAGAAGATTTCGACGGCCAACTGTAATGCCCCCCTTAGAGCGGTATTCACTGCATATGTGTTTGGGATGGTAACTTTCTGGCCAGGCATAGACCTCTGGGCATATGCCCTGAATCCCTTGGGCATGCTCTATGGCTATACCCTCAGACTCGGCATTAGACTATACCGATCCCACATGCTCTCCTCTTACGTGAGGGAGCCATTAAGCAGCCCTGATGTAAGGTGCTGCTAGCGCAGCTTCAGCAATACGCCGACTTTGCCATGGCCCCAGCGTCAGAATAATACTGACGCCCTCCTCCTTCATGAGGGAGACCTTAAACACGCCTGCTAAAAGCACTGCTGACACATTTTCCTATTTAGGGCCATTAGCACCATATTGTAATATAATTGAAGATTTACTTAACAACAACTGGAGCAGTAATGAATACCGTTTGTCCATCCTTGTGACTTTATTAATTTCACCTGAAGAAACAAGGTGTGTTAACAATGACCTATAAGGCACTTAATAGTTAACCATTTAACAAGATAAGTTGTCTTACTTGCACAGCTGAATCACATCTATACTATTAACAATTAATCTAATGACTAGTAAACCTGTTACCAGAGTTTATTGACAGCCATTTGTTGCCCCGGCCGGCATCACAGCCAATTGAATACCTAAAAATGAACCCAACATCCTACAAGTCTATTTGATAGACTTAATCTAGCTGGATGGAGGAGCCCAATTTCTCAAATATAGTTTAAGACTTAACAGATCCTGTTATATTAAAATTGGTGTACAATTTTGGTCGCCTAGTTATAGGAAGGATGTCAACAAAATAGAGAGAGTACAGAGGAGATTTACTAGAATGTTGCCAGGGTTCCAGCAACTATGTTACAGAGAAAGGTTGAACAAGTTAGGTCTTTATTCTTTGGAGCGCAGAAGGTTAAGGGGGGACTTGATTGAGGTCTTTAAAATGATGAAAGGGATAGACAGAGTTGACGTGGATACGTTTTTCCCATTGAGGGTAGGGAAGTTTCAAACAAGAGGGCATGACATGAGAATTAAGGGACAGAGGTTTCGGGGTAATGTGAGGGGGAACTTCTTTACTCAGAGGGTGGTGGCTGTGTGGAATGAGCTTCCAGCAGAAGTGGTGGAGGCAGGATCGATTTTAACATTTAAGAGTAAAGTGGATAGGTATATGGACGTGAAGGGAATGGAGGGGTATGGTCTGAGTGCAGGTAGATGGGACTAGGGGAAAACAAATGGTCGGCACGGACTGGAAGGGCCGAGAGGGCCTGTTTCCGTGCTGTAATTGTTATATGGTTATATGGTTATATGGTTATATTGCCTTATCCTAACATGACCCCTCATCCCCCATGATCACTGTAAATGGGAATACCCTACTAAACAGCTATTCCCATAAAGCAGCCCTGAAGAAGGTACTGCTGGTGCCCATAAAGCAGCCCTGAAGAAAGGTGCTGCTGGCACGGCCTTTCCCATAGACCAGTATTTGCCATAGATTTGGCGTTCTCATGAAGCAGCCCTGAGCAAAGGTGCTGCTGACAATAGGCTAGCCTGCCATAACTTGGCATTCCCATGAGCAGTCCTGAGCAAAGGTACTGCCGGCACAGCCTCTCCAATAGGCTAGCCTGCCATAGATTGGCATTCCCATGAGCAGTCCTGAGCAAAGGTACTGCTGGCACAGCCTCTCCAATAGGCTAGCCTGCCATAGATTGGCATTCCCATGAGCAGTCCTGAGCAAAGGTACTGCTGGCACAGCCTCTCCCATAGGCTAGCCTGCCATAACTTGGCATTCCAATGATGCAGCCCTTCCCAAAGGTACTGCTGGTACAACCTCTCCCATAGGCTGGCACTGCCATAACTTGGCATTCCCATGATGCAGCCCTTCCCAAAGGTGCTGCTGGCTCAGCTTCTGCCATAGGCTGCCATTGCCATAACTTTACTACTGATCCACCTCCTGCCTAAAGGAGTTTCTCTAAATTCATTCCCAGAGGTGAACCTACCAAATCTTTCTTAATTACTCTGACTATTTTGTCAACTGTCCCATATCCTGGGGATTATTGTGGTTAGGGAACCCCATAAGTGAATTTCCCCTCCCTGGGAATCAATCCCCGGGCACCCGGGCTACTCATTTACTTGAATTAAACCCCATTTCTTGGGGACTACTCCGGTCTGGGAACCGCAAACACTTGAGTTTCCCCACCACCGGGAACCCAGGCTGACCTTTCAGGCCCGTTAAGCCCCATCCCCTAGGGACTACTGCGATCTGGGAACCGCATACAGTTGAGTTTCCCCACCACCGGGAACTCAGGCTGACCGTTGAGGTCCGGTAAGCCCCATCCCCTAGGGACTACTGCGGTCTGGAACCGCACTATTCTCGGGTATCCCCTCCCGGGAACCCAACATGTGGAGTCACTGACCGCGTTATCAGTGACTCCGATCGCAAACCCGACATTCGCCAGCTCCCCGCTCCCGCGGTCGGGCCAGGGTTTCCACCAAAGCCCTAGGCTGGTTCACTCGTCGGCCTCGCGACCATCCCGCAAGAACCCTGGAGGTTCCTGAAGGAAACCTAGAACAGGTAAGAAATAGCACTTACCTGAAACTTTTTTAGACTTACCGTTGGAGGAGCTGCGCTGCTCCACAGTCGTCTGCACGAGCGTCTGACGTAATGACGCACGAACGGCTGTACGGGGTTCTTCACGTAGTCACTCACGTGACTCCGAAGTAAAATCACATTTTCATGTTGCGAAATGGGACCAAAAAAAATATATGAACCAGCAGTATTTTTCCTGCCGACTTCACCGCAAACCGCAACGTTCTAATCCACTGCATTCCACTAAAACCCACTCGCAAGTTGATTTAAATGGCCATTCATTTACAGGAATTAAACACTAAATTGCTTCCATTTGGCCTATAAATTCATGAAAATGAGATTTTAAAAATCATGTTATATTGTGAATTATTGTGTGAATGTTATTTGGACACTTAGGCAATTTAAAAATGTTTCTCTTTTCTTAAGAAATGATAGATATTTAGATCTAGTAATTGAATTTAGATGAAACTGATTTTTTTTTTGTTGAGTATTTACTACTTGTTTTAGCATTTAACTTTATCATTTTTTGCTGAAACTGCAAATAATAACTTGAGGAAGGACATTCTTGCTACTGAGGGACTGCAGCATTATTGAAACATATAAGATTATTAAAGTTTGGACATGCTGGAGGCAGGAAAAATGTTCCCAATGTTGGGAGAGTCCAGAACATGAACTTAGTCTAGTGTGTGTATATATATATATACATACATACATATATATCTATCCATGTATGTATACATATATATCTATCCATGTGTCAGTCTGATGAAGGGTCTTGACCTGAAACATCACCTATTCTTTTTTTCAGAGATGCTGCCTGACCTGCTGACTCTAGAATTTTGACTCTCTAAATAATTTTAGCATGCATTATACTTTTAATGTGCCACTGCCGACAGCTGCATTCTACCACTACTATTTTATGATTGAATTTTCCTGCAGGCTCACATCTATCCCATGTCACTTACTCTTCAGAAAGGGGTTCTACACGGAATGGAGTGAGCAGTGAAATGTAGGGAAGCACTCCTTCATACAGTTGAGCCCAGATTAAAAATCTACAATGTACATAACTAACTGAATTTTTTTTTTTTTAATTTGGTTCCCATAATGCTTCAACAGCTCACGGAATAACATACCATCAAATTTCCTTTTTTTTATAAGATAAAGTCATTTCGTTCTAGGTAAATGGCAAACAGATTAATATTCAGTTAATCGTCACCAGGAGCAAGGGATTTTTATTTGGGGTACCTGTACATTGGCGAGCTCCTTTTGAATCTGCTTGATTTTCCATTTGAACGAAGCTGCCATTGTCATGAACCTGGCCTCTGATTTTTCAGCCTCTTGTGTCATAAGCCTCACTTGTTCTTTAAGAAAGAGAAAGGAAAAAACACCCATAATTATCTGATATTTGTTGCAAAAAAAGCAACACCTCCACAATTTGCAATTTTTTTCCACCACAGATAATGGCAATCAGTGAAAATCATATGTTCAAGAAGGAACTGCAGATGCTGGAAAATCGAAGGTAGACAAAAGTGCTGGAGAAACTCAGCTGGTGCGGCAGCGAAGGAAATAGGCAATGTTTCAGGCCGAAACGTTTGAAGAAGAGTTTTGGCCCGAAACGTTGCCTATTTCCTTCGCTCCATAGATGCTGCTGCATCCGCTGAGTTTCTCCAGCACTTTTGTCAACCTAGTGAAACTCATATGCTCTACTAATTACCAGCATTTGAAATCATAAAATATCCTTGAAATGCTACAATTCATTAAGCTTGAAGATTTGTAAGGCAAAATGGTAATTCCATTTACATATTTATCCAATGATAAATTCCTTAACTATCACTAGTGAGAAAAGATTAGAAGCTTCAATAAACTCCACAGAAAATGTGTCTCCTCAACATTTTGGAAATTAAGTTATACAGTTACTTAATCCCAAAACAAACAAAATGATCATTCTCCACTGGCTCCATTAAAACCCTGGGTAGACAAAAGTGCTGGAGAAACTCAGCGGGTGCAGCAGCATCTATGGAGCGAAGGAAATAGGCAACGTTTCTGGCTGAAACCCTTCTTCAGACTGATGCATTAAAACCCTTATATATTTTAAATTACTGTAATTAAATATCCTCTTCTGCTGCTGAATATAGACTCTCTACACCATCATTGTATCTTCTCCCTGGTTTCACCCTCTCTTCCGTAAACTGTCATGCAAACACGGCTCAAGTCTCGCAGAGAGAAGACATCCATGGAGTTAATGACATGAGAATTAAGGGACAGAAGTTTAGGGGTAACGTGAGGGGGAACTTCTTTACTCAGAGGGTGGTGGCTGTGTGGAATGAGCTTCCAGCAGAGGTGGTGGAGGCAGGATCGATTTTAACATTTAAAAGTAAAGTGGATAGGTATATGGACGTGAAGGGAATGGAGGGGTATGGTCTGAGTGCAGGTAGATGGGACTAGGGGAAAACAAATGGTCGGCACGGACTGGAAGGGCCGAGAGGGCCTGTATCCGTGCTGTAATTGTTATATGGTTATATGGTTAAGTGTCCTGGTTGCTCTGTGGTCTTCTCATTAAAAGCTATGTGAAATGAAAATACTTTGATGTACTATTTCCGGCAAGGGCATTGTGAATGGTAAAATGTATTTAAATTATTTTATTTAGAGATACAGCTTGGAAACAGGCCCTTCGACCCACATGTCGGTGCCGACCGATGATCCTCGCACACTAACACTATCCTACACACACTAGGGATCATTTACCACTAACACAAGTCAATTAATCTACAAACCTGTACGTCTTTGGAGTATGTGAGGAAACCGGAGCACCTGGACGACAACCCACAGGGTGAACATACAAACTCCGTACAGACAAGCACCACAGTCAGGATCAAAGCCAGGTCTCTGGCGCCGAAAGGCAGCAACTCCACCGCTGCACCACCAGGCTGCCCTTCACGATGTCAATGTTTGAACTGTCAGCATCCTAGAAAACTAACACTCAGTGATAGCGATGTTTAAAGGATTCAAGAAGAGAATGTTTTGAAAAGCATCTGTACGAATCTGTCCAAATGACTACCGTGTGTTCCCGTCAGCCATTTGACAGACTCTCACAAATGCTTCTCAAAGAAATATTTTCTTGAATCCTTTAAACATCACTATCTTCTGATCAAGGAATCTGACCAGAATACCCGAGTGAAAAAAAACTTAGATTACACGCTACTTTTCCTGATCACTGAATGTACAAACCCGTTTACCAACCAATGAAGTGTATTTTTAAGTGTGATCAGTGATAAAATATGGGAATTACAGCAACCAATTTGCATACACAAAATCTCATGAGGTTGCAGGGACGAGATAATTACACGGCAAAACAAAAATTAAGTGATGTTTTGTCATAAAATCCACTCCATTCCTCTAAATGCTAGAATATTTTAAGGCAAACCTACTCCCTAGCACGAGACGACAGATGTACAAATCCGTGGTAGGAACATTTATGGCCACAAACATTAACAGGTCAACTTTGAGTAATTACCTTCCAGTTCTTTAACCTTCACTTCGGTGAAATAATTGAAAGAACTAGTTGCCTTTTCAGCATTTTGGATTGAGATTTTCATTTTCGATCTCAACCTTCCTCAAATCTTCAACCAACACCTCAAAAATTAAAAATAGCCAAATTAAACTAAACAGACTTTCGTGAGCCTAATGGGCCTGTTCCACTTAGGCAATTTGTCAGGCGACTGTCAAGTTGCCGGCAGTCGCCTGAAAAACCGGCAACTGGAACGGCGACTGTCAGAGTGGAACACACACACACACACATCGCTTCCTTCACCAGCCCATAATGCAGGTGGGAGACAGGGCAAGCGGGGGAGGCGCTGTCTGAATGAAATTCACATGATGCAAAGCCAAGGTGATAGACGCACAGCGCGATGAACAGGAAGGTTGGCACTGTAATTAAGACGGCAAAAGCACAGTGTACGGTAAGTCCTTTAAAAGCAGGGGGGGGAGAAGGGGGAGAAGGGGAGAAAAGGAGTGGAGACAACTTTTAAGAAGCCAGGGATCCACAGCTGTGAAGCTCGGCGGACATTAACATTACCGGATGGTTATCCTTGGTTGTCAAAACTACTGTTTACGGTTTTATTTCCCAAATTCACCGGTCAGCACCGGCTATAACCTACGTGAACCTTTGACCCCCTGGCAACCCATTAGGACCTCCTGGCGACCCACCTATGGCACGAGAATTCTCGGTACTCTCGATGGCAGCTTCATTCTAGTCGCCGCTAATTTTACAACATTTGAAAAATTTGCGGCAACCATAATGAGGCGGCAACTAGTTCCCAGAATGCGGGAACTCCTCACGACCATGAAGGCAACTCCCCAGCAACGTCCCGCGAACATGTGGCAACCATGTAACGACTGAATAGTCTCCTGCAGTCGCCTAAATAGTGGGACAGGGCCATTAAGCTTGAAATAATGCAGCTTTCCAAAGTAACATTAAATTAATGAAATGAATAAGCCAAGCAGATAAGTGAGAAAAGTTGAACCTGTCAAAATGGAATTGTCAAGTAGTCATCAAAATTAAAACAGTTATCATAAGGTCATGTGATAGAAGCAGAATTAGGCCATTTGGCCCATCAAGTCTCCTGCGCCATCCAATCATCTATCTCTCCCTCCTGTTCTCCTCCCTTCATCTCTGACACCGTACTAATCATGAATCTATCTATCTTTGCATTTAAAAATATCCACTGACATCCTACACAGCGTTCTGTGGCAATGACCTCTCAATGATTCACCATCCTCCTACTAAAGAAATTCCTCCTCATCTCCTTCCCAAAGGAACATCCTTTAATTCTGAGGCAATGACCTCTACTCCTAGACTCTCCCACTAGTGGATGGGAAAATGAAGAACAATATAATCAATGGTGACACTGTTGCATTATAATCAAGAGTTCATGTGTTGTTGGCATCTTAAATAGCAGATCTCTCCTGATCTTGGTCACTGCTGAAAATAAAATGGTGGTTCCGATCAGCAATTCCAACAACCTGTCATAACCAGAATGACAATGCTGCAAGGCTCCACATAAACTGTGATTCTGCACTTTAACAGATCATAAAAGGGTTGAAGGGCTGATTTAGAAAAAAAAGAATGGGAAGATTTATACAAAAGAAAATCTTCAATTTTTTTCATATTTACAGATTTATTCCAAGGCTCCCTGCTATTTTTATTTCACTGCCAGTAACAACAGAATCTCTTAGCTGGTTGCAGAGATCTTTCCCTGTAATGGAGATTCACACAGCAGCAAACAATCTTTTCCTTACTGCTAGCTCCCGATTCTTCCAATCAAGCTTTTCCTGCAGCATTTCCACAAGTTGTGTCTTTTCATGGAGATCTTTCTTGAGGTCTTCCAGCAACTGAATAAGTTAACAGGTGATTAATACCTCCTAACAGTGATAAAAACTGGGTAACATAGAATGGAAATCACACAACGCAACATTTGTAATTCAAGTGGCCCTTGTGGCTAAGGGGATCAGAGGGTATGGAGAGAAGGCAGGTACGGGATACTGAGTTGGATGATCAGCCATGATCATATTGAATGGCGGTGCAGGCTCGAAGGGCTGAATGGCCTACTCCTGCACCTAATTTCTATGTTTCTATGTTTCTAAGTGCACCAATTCTTCAATTCCACCTTGGTATTAAGATATTTCATCACACGATGAAGTCATTAGTTTGCATTCATTGGTTTAATGGTCCTTATTGTCAGGTTTACTGAGATACAGTGAAAATTGATTTACCACACAGTCATACCAAGAAAGCTACAAGACACAAAACGGCATAAAGATTAAACATAAACAGCCACCACAGCGGGATTGGGATTGAACCCGGGTGTCTGGCGCAGCAAGTCTACCGACGTGCCACCCAACACAGTGCAACCTCACCCAACCTCTCAAAATCTGTCAGAAACTTGTATTATTTAATAGTTTACTCAATACATGTGACAATTAACTAAACTAAAATCCCATCTACATCTTCTCCTGTACAATTTCATCTTTGCTATTATATAATAACAGGAACCACTCCTCGACAATTTGAACAATTTTCTGGCACCATTGCTTTGGCAAGGGAAGACTGAAAACATTTAGTCAGAACCTCAGCTGTTCCCACCCTTGCTTCTTTTAACTGGCTGGGAAACGTTTCTGTCGGACTTGATGATCTGTTCACCTTCAGAGATGCCAACCTCACTAAATTAATGCAGTAATCCAGACATGGCTGCAATTGCACTGCAAATTTAGCAAACCTCACAGCCTGTATTTGGAATCTAGCCCCAAAATGATTCAGTGGCAACACAAACTCTCTCATGCTCAAGGGCCGAGGAATCATTACTGGATTTAAACCCTTTCTGGCTTAAGTCCTCCCTCCACCACCTCCAGTTTAAATTCCATTTGGAATATTTTGGAGGTCCAAGAAACCAAGAACCAAGAAAACAATGACTTCCTCAGAGTGTCTAACATTTGTTTGCAGCCAACATTGCTTATAAGGTTGTGAGATACCCTTTATGCTCACAATTAATACTCAAAGACTAAATCCTGGAAGCAAGAGATTTCTTTATTTTACGAGTCTGCAGACCGGGTGCCTCTCCAACTCGAGACACACCGAAGCCAGAGAGACCATCCCCCTTTATACACAAAATCTTACATTCAATCTCCCCTCCGGACCTTTCTCCAATCAGGGTCGGAGGTGCACAATCTGTGGGTACCTCCCACCGTACATCCCCTCGCACCTCCCATATCATACATTGCATGTTCAAACATGTTCATGGTAATGAGCAATTTCTTGACCAGGGGTGTGTTGTAATATTCATTTATTCTATTAAGCATGCTCAATTGCTCATGACCTGGCCCAGTTTTACTCACCTCCTAGTGAACCCTCTCAGTTTTCCTATATCAGTACTAAAGCTAAGCTATAGTGACAAGGGTCCCATCTATCACTCCTTTCCACTGATAGGGATCTCTCTACATCACCCCCTTCTCTAGCTTATACAATGCATCTCTTCTTACTCAAGGCCTCAAGGATGGGTCTGGCAACCTTCAGACACTGCTGTGTCAGAATCCTCTCTCCAGCCCCTCTCTGTTTGAATTCTCTTTAAAACTCCTTTCTTTAATAGGGTTTTATAGTAAGATTAACCGAGAACTTACCAGTTTGAAGTTTGATCGTTATTTTATGAGGAGTTACGATGAGGGATTACGTGCCCTCCACTCCCACCCTCATAAAATAAATGATCATCTGGTAGTTCTAAGTCTATTATGAGCCTTACTATGTTACTTCGGCTATTTGGTGTTCTGTGTTTTTCATGCCGCTGCTTTGAAGTATGCCGTTTGCCAGCGCCAGGCGGGCTCTTCACGTAATCCCTCATCGTAACTCCTCATAAAATAACGATCAAACTTCGAACTGGTAAGTTCTCGTTTAATCTTACTATTTTACTTCGGAGTCACGTGAGTGACTACGTGAAGATTTTAAAGCTTTCTGTGTTTTTTATGTCGTAGAATTAATCAATACGACAGTCCGGCTAAGTAAATACATACATGAGAAACCAGACTAATTTTAGTTATTTCCATAATTAATTTTTTAATGGTTTAAAGAACATCATAATAACCCTGCTTATATCCGAGGGAATCATTACAAGTGATAAAAGATATAAGTGACTACATAACTGATTATAGCAATCAATAGTAAACAAAGCAGGTGACTATAGTGATCCCAACACCGCGTGGCCAAAGCTTGTCATAGTGTGAACAGGTTTATTGTAGAACTTTGAAAAAGTTTCTTCTTTACTCCACCCTGCGATTTTTTAAAATATGCTCGAGCGGTACGTCCCGCACCTTCGCCGCGGACGTAGCTGCAGCCCTGGTGGAGTGAGATTTGAACACATCAGTGTCTACTCCTGCTAACAGTAACACCTGTTTCAACCACTTTGAGATAGTTTGAACTGAAGCTTTAGTGTGTGGTTTTTTATGCGTAATCATTAACATTTTTTCATTTCCTCGAAGAGTTTTGGTACCTTTTATATATTGGTTCAAATGTCTAACCACACACAAAGTAGGATCAATAGGATAAGCTTGAAAGGTTACCTTTGCTCCAGTTCTTCCTGGTCTGCTTTGTTTGATCAGATCGTAAACATAGAACACAATGTTATCTGCAGTCACATGCATACAGTCTCTAAACGCAACATTTGTAAAGTTTGCACTCTTTGAGCTGAAACCAATGACATTAACATTATTAATTTGAATGTTAATCTTTCCAATGACAATCCTTCAATTGGAGTCCATTGTCTAAGTAAGGTAAGTACAATGCTCACATCCCAAATCTCTGTGTATCTCGGTTTGGGTGGATAAAATGTTAAAGATTCCTTTCATGAATCTAGATATTAGTGGATGTGATCCAATTGATTTCTGGTCAGACATTAGCCCTAAATAAGATGATAAGGCACTGCGTGCAGTGTTAATGGCACTGTAACTTAAATGTTGCTCAAAATGCAATTTAGCAAGGAACTCCAATACATTTGCAATATTCACAGTATCATAAGAAATATTTGACTGTGTGCAAAATTCTTCCCATTTCTTAATATGTGTCATATAGTTTTTTGTGTGTTATCTCGCCATGATGCGACTATAACTTCCATAGTTTTGTCCGACAATCCCAGCTCCTGTAGTGGTCTGGTCAAAACCTGCAGATTAATAAATTCATATATGCATATAATGGATAAATTTCTTTGGTTACTGGATTAATCAAAATATCACTACAGTTAGGAATTGACATATATGGTTCTTTAATCATATTCAGCATTAATGGGAACCAAGGTTGTGTTGGCCAATTTGGAACTACCAACAATCCCGTGGCAGAACTTGTTCTATTTTCTTCAGACATTGCTGAACCAAAGCAAATGGTGGAAAAGCATAAAAGAACATATTCCCCCAGTTCAATGAAAAAGCATCTACTGCTACTGCATCTGGATCGTGTTCCCAAGACACATATTTAGGCAATTGATGATTAAGCCTTGATGCAAACAAATCAATTTTCTGGTAAACCAAATTGAGTTACAATATTCTTAAATATTGCTGGATTAAGCATCCATTCTGTGTTATCTTTAAATATCCTTGATCTTTTATCTGCCACCACATTGTCTTTACCTGGAATGTAGTTTACTGAAATCCAAATTTGGCGATCAATACACCATTGCCATATTTTCATTGACCAGACAATCACATGATACTGATCTGACTCCCCCCATGTGATTAATATATGCAACAGCCGTTTTATTGTCTAACTGTATTAATACATGTAGACCCTTATTTGAACAACAATATGCTTTTAGACCATAGAAAGCACCCAATAACTCTAAATAGTTAATACCATAAGTTTGAAGAAACGTTTCTTCTTGGACTTTCCATCTACCTCCACAACTGGAGGATGGATCTGTTGCCCCCCATCCGAGAGCACTAGCATCAGTTTGTAAAACCATTTCAGGCTGTTTAATCAGAATGTTTTTTGCAGCTTGTGGGACATTTTTAACCCACCATTGTAATTCCAACAAAGCTTCTTTGTTAATTGCATAGGCCTATCAAAGTGGCCTGCCCTCTCTTTGAGAGCTCTTATTTTGTCCCTTTGAAGATTTTGATAATGTAATGGACCAAATTCTACTGCAGGAAATGCTGCTACTAGTTTACCAATAGTTTTCGCTACTTCTCGGATGGAAGGATAAGTTTGTGAATGAGATTATTACAAGTCACCAAAAAATCAACTTTATCTTTGTTGGTAAAGTTATTAACATAGTCTCTGAGTTATTTACAAACCCCAAATAGTTAATTGATTGTGCTGGCTGCAGCTGGGATTTAATTGGATGAATCAAGAACCCTAGCTTTTAACAAAGCTTTTGTACTGAAACTAAATTCTCAGCTGACTCTTGATTGCCATTAATGATTAGAATGTCATCGAGATAAGCCATAACGATGTGTTTTTGTTACTCTTAATTGGGCTAAAACTGGTTTCAACAGTTTAGTAAAGAGCCTGGGAGCTGAACTCAATCCATTTGGCAAAGCTTTAAACTGCCATAATTGTCCCAGCCAATTAAATATTTAGGTACCTCCAGAAACTGATGTATTGGTACAGAATAATAGGCGTTTTTCAAATCAATCGTAGCCATATAACAACCTGCTGATATTAAATATCTTGCAGTATTAAATGTTTCCATTTAAAAAATGTTTGTAATCTACCACTTATTTAGATCTGTAAGGTCCAGGATAATTCTGCAACCACCATCTTTTTATGTCTTTTGAAAAATATTAGACACAATTGATGCTCGTGTTCATAAGTTTTTCAATAACCCCTTTTCAGATAATTTGTCAATTTCCACATTAATCTCTGCTTTTCCAATTGCAGTAAACACGAAAGCATAGGCAGGTTTATCTGTACTGGAGGATTAACCCCTTCTTTAAATGTAATAGTGGCTCCTGAAACTGCTTGTAAAACAAACCGATCAGAAGTAATAGTAAGCCAGTCTTTATAAACTTTTATAATCTCCCTCCAACTGGAGATTTATCCGCAGTTTCTTTAAGGATAGAACAAGTCTTTAATACCTCTCCATATGAGCGTGATGGTCTCCTTCTCCCCGAATACGGGTAAGTATTGGGCTGTGCAGGACGATAATATTTCCTTGACATATTTCTGCCTCTATTTCCAAAATCAAATCCCCTTCTGGGCGAAAAATACCTTTTTTGTCCTAAGACGAAGGTTTCATGCAGCTAAAATTTTTAGCTTCTTCATCCAATTTTTAATAATTTAGGCAGATTTACTCCAAACAGATAACCAGGAGCTTGAACACCACTTGCTCGACACAGGCTTGCAAACCTTGGGTGAAATATGGGCCGAATAGCCATTTTCCTCATAATTTCTTAGAAAGAATTGCACAATAGGCCCTCTTTTTTTTAAACTTATCCATCTCCCCAAAAGCCATAATGGCAGCAGAATAATTTGTGAGGATTTTTGAACCTCACTTCTTGAGCTCTCATATTTGGGGTCATGGATGCCCATATCAACGGATAAAACCGTAGGCACTTCCAATGAGGCACAATTTCCTGTGCGTTTATAATTCTGATGTTTCAATCATCACAGAATCATGAAGTTGGTGAGATACCATATATTAATGTTGGCAGCTAGGTTTTCTTCCATAGCCTCACACTTCCTTCATATATAGCAAATTCTTTGCTATCCCAGGCACATTTGGCCTTTCTTTTATTTTGTGGTGTGCTTTCAAATGCAAATCACCATCAGCAGGGTCTGCCTTCTGCAGCCCTAAATCAATTGGGATTTCATCCCATGAGACTTCCTTCGGCCCAAATCCTGGGTCCGGAGTTCCAACTCCCAATTAGGCCCACAGCCATATTCAGTAATAATTAAACCCCTCAGGGTTTTTTGGGAACCTTCTGGGTACTGTGACCCTAGTCTCATAATCTTTTGGAGAACTTTCTCCATATGCTCCATTATTAGTTCCACATAGTTTAATTATCTGGAGGACTTTCAGTATCAGAGTCATCAGAACCACGGGCCTCTCAGATTTCTTTTACATTTTTAGGAGCATTTCTCTCCGTGGTTAACTTCCGGAGAATCTAGAACTCGCTAACCGGGTATATCAGCAGCCACCGGTATCGGAACCGGATCGCACTACTTTTTTCCCGTATTTTTTATTTTCACCCCGGGAAGCTCTTTTTACCCGCGAATTTTCTTTGCCGATTTCTCCATTTTTTTTTTTTTTTTTTTTTTTTTTTCATTAATCTGTGCTAAACAGCACTTTAACGTGACTCTGACTTTTATTTTACTTTACTTTTACTGCTGGACCCACCCAGCGTACTCTAACGAACGTCCCGACTTTGCCCCACTTACCTGCGGGTCCGTTCCGACCGCTGCGAGGAGCTGCTCCTTACTGCAGCTCCTCCTTCCGCCGTCAGCGTCGACGTAATGCCGTTTGCCAGCGCCAGGCGGGCTCTTCACGTAGTCACTCACGTGACTCCGAAGTAAAATCACTTTATCCCTCACAATCCTCCCTTTTTCTTTTGCTATGCATACACTGATTAAACCCTCATTTTAAGTTCCTTCAATTCGAACTGACGTAACATCGTCCTAACCTTCTCCTCCTGTAAATCATAAACTTCCCTTGGCCGCATTATCATTATTTTCTGTATTTCCCCTTTCTCTCCCATAGGCATGACTACAGCCTGCATCTGACTTATACTTCTGGTAATAAGTTCCCTAAAACAAGGGATACAACAGGGGATAAAGATCAGTCCAGCCACTGCACATAGAAACACAAGTCCCACCGTTCTCCACCATGTTCCTCCGAGGATAGAATCCCACCATTGGGTTCCCATAATCGAATTCCACATTTGTATTGGAACATGCGCCAACTTCCGGATCCCTTCTGATATGTCCATCACTGCCTGTCCATTATCATCGATGTTCAAACAGCAATTAGAGAGGTTGAATTTCCCGCATACCCCTCCTTCTTCTGCCAGGAGATAATCTAGGACTAACCTGTTCTGGTATATCGCTGCTCTCATCTGCGTCTGCTGCTTTGCCAGCATCTCCAGCGCCCCCGCAGTTTGGTTGGTAATTACCTCCAGTACTGCCTGAAGCCTTATGATCCGGTTTAACATGTATACTGGTGTTCGGTAGCCCCAGGATTCATCCTGTGCCCAGGTGGCTGGTCCGTAGTATGAGATGATTCTTGCTGGTGGCCACTCATCATCTTCCCATTCTCCAATGTCTATTTTCCTCTTTTTCCGATATAGGTCATCAAATACAGGTGTTCCTAACGACCGGCCTTCTCTGGGGTTTAACAGGAAGAATCCAGGTTGTACCAGTCCAATAAAACAAGTCCCACTCCAATTCATCGGTAACACCGAGTATGCCTTGTATCCGCATATCCATAACAATCCTTCAGGGGCCGGTCCACTAGAGGCAACCTTGTTCCATATATCTCGCAATACTGGGATCCCCTGATAAGGGTTATTCCGGTGCATATTCCATAGTCCGGCTGATTCCACTCCATCAATTTCCATCCGGATAGCGCAGTTTTTCCCTATTTCTTAGTTAGATACCATTTAGGCTCCTCTGGCCACCACACTCGGGACTGATTTGGCCACTGGGTGATGATGCGCTGGCAGGGGCTGCTGCCTACTAGGACGGCATCCTTTGCCCAGGGCCTAGCGATACACTCAGTCCCCACCGGAGCGTCTGTCAGGACCCATACCTGGGGATCTCGGTCTTGTCCAATTGTCAGGTTCCACCCCATCAGGTCCCATATTTCAACAATGGATCCTCTCCACGGCCAGCGTGAATTCATCAGTGGTCCTCTGCAGACCCAACAGTTAGTCACATTCAGGATTCCAGCTATCCGGGTGGCCAAGTCCACAAACAGGTTTTTTTCTCCTTCAGGGATTTCGATCTGCTTCTTGATTTCTTCGTACAGTGTCTGGTGCACTTGAGGCTGAGTATGTGGGGGAGGGGGAGGCTTAGTGACTACTACCTTAGTAACCTCTTTTTATTACTTCCTCCTTCGTCTTATCTATTGCCCCTTTTTAACGATCTGAGAAGGGAAAACTAACTGTACACAAACCCATCTCTCTCCCCATTGGGCAGGTAACAGCCCCAAACTTCCCCTATATACCCCCTATTTGCCTTGCCATCAAATACTCCTTTCCCCCCTCTTTACAAATGATTCTAGTCTTTCGGTCATGGCATACTTTGTTCACATGGGAATGATAGGTAAAAATTGGTTATTACCCTCTGTATTGAATAGGATGAATAACATTTATCACAATTATTAATACCTTTTACAACAATTACATACAAAGCAAACAATACCCACGACTGCTGCTCCTTTCATACTGTCAGCTTATACATTCAATGCTTTTCTTTTTAAAAATTACTGTTAGGGGGTTTACTTCCCGGCTTCACCGTCCACTGTTCCTCCTCCTCAGGAACGGGTGGTCGACGGGTCCTTTAACCAGATCGCGTGGGTCACCCCTTTTTCTTTTGTTCGTATTGCTGTCTCGGTTGTCAGCAATACTAGGTACGGGCCGGTCCACCTGGGCTGGAGTTTTCTCTCCTTCCAAATTTTTGACCAGTACCCAGTCGCCGCCTTTATAGCATGTATTGGAAAGTCAAGTGGCGGGCTTTGAGCCAATAATCCTTTCGCTTTTAATTCTGTAAGGGAACGGGACACTGCCAGTAAATAGTTCCTCAAGAATACATCACCTCCCTCAAAGGTTGGTGTGCCTTCCACCTTCCCAAATAAGATAACCCAAACAACATTCCATAGGGGGACACTGCTAACTTTGCATGGGGTCTCCGTTGCTTTTCTCAAAGCCTTTCTGTTTCCCTACTGCTCCAAACGTATGCCAGACTCCATGTACATATGCTGCTCTTAAAGCCTTAATTTCTGCCAATTGAGCTAAGCAAGATTGCAGGCAAGCTTCACAATTTGATCCTGCGCTATAGCTTTTACTTCTTTAGATATTACTCGTCCTCACTTGTGGAACAAACCAGCAAATCATTCACAGACTATATCAACACCTTCCAAATCTGCCTACAACATCTGATTAAAAACACGGCGCTAGTATTTAAAATGCTGCCGCATCCTAGCCTAGGTGTATTTAATACCTCTTCTTAATGTTCTTACCATAGCTATGTTCACCATTATCTTAATATTAAAAATTATTAAGATCAAATCATTATTATCTATTATTATTATTATTATTATTATTATTTATTTCCAGATTATGTACCTGTACACATCCCCCACACACCTTATCCATACCATCTCCTTACTAGCCTTGTCAGGGCTGAGATCCAGATTTATTTCACTCCCGATAGGGCTTTTGAGAGAAAAACACTCTCCCAAATACATTTATTATTGGCATGGAGTCTCTGGCCCCTGTTTGGCTCTGTCATAGGATCACTGTGTGTCGGTGCATCACTCTATTTCAGACTTTTCAACCAGGGTCGTTGTTATTGACAACTTTGTCTTTCTTTTCACACTCTTTTCTTTCTAAAGCAGTCTTCATCAATTATCCTCTGCTTCCCACTTTAATCTTTCTGATCGGCCTTCTTTTCACATTCTAAAACTCAATGTTTTACTTCTAAGATAGTAATAAATCGCTCCTCAATACTGATACAGCTGTGTCTCATCAGTCCTCGGGACGTCCTCTAAGACTTGTTCTAATATCTGTCAAAAACAGGTCAGGGACTCTGTAATCCCTGAGGGTGTTATAGTCCACCAATACTGCTGTTTCTTTGGGTCTCTGGGTTTTCCCATTCAAACGCAAACAAAGGTCCCTGTCTCTTCTAGACAGGACAGCTCAAAAAAGCGTCTTTTAATCTACCACACTGAACCACTGGTGATTCGGGGGATCCGTTCCCATTATGGTATACGGGTTCGGGACCACGGGTGTCGCGTTCTAACTACCTTTGTTAATTCCCTGAGATACTGGGCCTTCTGAACGTCCGTCGGTTTTCCTTACGGGGAAGTACGGTGGGTGTTTATATGTGGGACATTTACTACTTCTAATATTACCGTCTTTAGTAAGTTTCTCTATAATGGCTGAGTACTTCCTTCCTTCATAGAAATTGGATATTGCCCTTACCCGTACTATCTCACATTCTTTTTTCAGAAGCTAATTTTCAAGGGTGGGTTCTGCAGCCCACCCCCGGTTTCCTTCCTTGGCCCACACCTGCGGGACTATTCTTCCCTCGTCCTCCGTGGGTCAATTTATACAATTGGACTATTATCTGTCCCCCAACGGGGGCTGTTCCCATTCCTAATTGAATTTGTAAGTCTCTTCCCATCAAATTTATCCTGCCTGGGGTACCATAGATTAAATCTTCCATAGTTTCCCGATTCTCATATTTCACCACCACCCCCTTCTACCTCGGGTAATGTCATCACTTTCCCTTCTACCCCTGAGATTATAACTTGTTTTTTTTTACACCCAATCTCATTACCTTTCTGGTACCTTAGTTACACTTGATCTCTCTGCTCCCGAATCTACCATAAATATCATATCCTCTCCCTGGGGTCCTAATCTCAAGTTTACCAGAGGTTCCCGTGTGTATCCCATACACCCCAGGGAGTGGAACCCCTGACTCCCCTATTCTTCCTCCATGAGTGCGTACGACTGCACCTCCCGTCGTAGCTTAGGACATTCCCTTTTGAAATTACCCGGCTCTTTACAATAATAACACCGGGGTGGCCCCATATGCCATTCTTCTGATCCTCGTTCCTTGTTTTCCCGGGGACCCCAACTTCGGTCCCTCCATTCACCTCTTCCTCGTCCTCCAATACTACCGCTTCCCCTTCCCCTTCCCCGGTCTCCATGAGCACCTGCTTTCTATCACCTTCAATTCCCCCCTTCTGTACTACTTGCGTATGCTTGCAACATCATTTTTGCCTTTCCCTTCTGTTTCTCCTCATCCCGTCTTACATATACCTTTTGAGCCTCTGTTAACAACTGATTCAGTGATTTTTCATTCCAACCTTCCAATTTTTCCAATTTTCTTTTTCTAATATCCGGGGCCATGATTTTGTTACAAAATTAACCTTCAACAACTGCTGACCTGCGGTCGTATCAGGGTCTATCCCCAAATACTGCTGACATTTTTACCTTAACCTTTGTAAAAAACACTGTCGGAAGTTCGTCCCTTGTTCTGTGATTTTCAAAAGCCCATTCGAAATTCTGTCCCTTGGGAACGGCTTCTTCTCTAATTCCCTTGATTATTATCTCCCTGAGATTCTCTCATACTTTTTCTTCTCACTTCCTCTGTTTGGTTATTCCAATTTGGGACAGTTAGTTATGGGATTATTTACCTGCTCCCTGCATCTCCTGCTCCGTCAGTCAGCCGACAACGCTCTTATCCCAAACCTTTATTCCCGCCTGTTTTGTCGACCATCTGCCTTTCTTCTGGAGTAAAAAAAAAACTTCCCAGTATCGACATCATTGTCTGCCAACTCCTTTTTTTTTCCAGGGCCCCATTAATTTTATTACCCTTCTCCAACCAGAATGTTTTATCTAAACAAACCATAAAAGCTCTTGTTGTTCAGCAATTAACTTATTTCTAATTTTGTTCAAACCATTCGCCCTACAATTCCCAAATTCCAATTCCTAGTTTAAATACATACGACTTAACAATTTTCCAAATTAACTTTACTGAAAAGAAATCGATAGAAGCCAAGCAACCTACATTTTCCAACTTCCCCTTTTTTTAAGTTTGCGATGATACAAAGCGTTGTCCGTTACCTTACAATAACCTCCCCCATTGCTTACAATTCCTTAAAGGAACACACACAACCCTTTCACAACATGTGGCCCACAGCAAACACAACCTATCACATATACAAACTTCCTCATTCATCACAAAACCGGTTTTTTACACACACATTACTTAGTTCCATTCGTTACTTCAATGAGATTGTTTGGAAAAAACTCAATATTTTTCATAAAAACATTTTTGGCCCTAGGAACTGATCTATTGTTGCAGCAGTCCCAAGGGTCTTCCAATAAACTTTTCATCTCCTTTTTAAAGTTCCTCACCCCCATACTGGTAGAGGCACATAGTTTCCTTACTCTTACCCGGGTGTTCCCTTCACCCCATCCAACATTCACCGCAACGGACTATCGGCGGAATGTTAGGCTCCCATATCAAGTATGAGCCTATCCCGGTTCCCGGACCCTTACTTCTCCCATTCCGGTTTCCCATTACCTTGTCGGACTATTCCCGTCCGACAAACCCCGGTCGCCCAGGTAATACTTAATAGTCTCGTTATTCTTGACCTGTCCTGTGCACAAGAATCAAACTCGACCGTACCCCGTACGTATTTACCTTTACCTCTTGCTTCCTGAGTCTTTTCCAGCGGATATCACTCTCTCAACTGCTGATGGCAAGCAAGAAGATCAGAGACTGCTGAAAATCAAGCAGGGTGCAACCTTCCCCTCCTTCCTTGACTCCACCAAGCAGCCGAGTGGCATCGCGGACAGAGCCCCAATTTGTGAGATACCCTTTAATGCTCACAATTAATACTCAAAACCTAATCCTGGAACAAAGATTTCTTTATTTTACGAGTCTGCCAGACCGGTGCCTCTCCAACATCGATGGACACACCAAAGCCAAGAGAATCATTCCCCTTTAATACACATAATCTTACATTCAATCTCCCTCCGACTTTTCTCCAATCAGGTCGGAGGAGCACAATCTGTGGTACCTCCCAACCGTACATCCCCTACAGCACCTCCCATCATCATACATGCATGTTTCAAACCTGTTCATAGGGAATGAAAGCAATTTCTTGACCAGGGGTGTGATGTAATATTCATTATTCATATTTAAGCATTGCTCCAATGCTCATGACCTGGCCCAGTTTTTACCCCACCTCCTAGTGACACCCTCTCAGTTCTCCTATATCAGTAACTAAAGCTAAGCTATAGTGACAAGGGTCCCAATCTACACAAAACTCCTTTCCCACTGATAGGGAACTCCCCCCCCTCCCCCCCCCCCCTAAAAAAACATCACCCCTTCTCTAGCTTATACAATGCATCTCTTCCTACTCAAGGCCTCAAGGATGGGTCTGGCAACCTTCAGACACTGCTGTGTCAGAATCCTCTCTCCAGCCCCTCCTCTTTTGAATTCTCTTAAAAAAAACTCCTTCTTAATAGGTTTAATCACTTTATCCCTCACAAGGTACCTTTGTTGTTCAATTAACATTGGAATGTCGTAAACCATGTAATATTTCAATTGAAAGTTGGCACTTCCGGTGCAGCATTCTCTCAGTAACCATATAACCATATAACAATTACAGCATGGAGACAGGCCCTCTCGGCCCTTCCAGTCCGTGCCGACCATTTGTTTTCCCCTAGTCCCATCTACCTGCACTCAGACCATACCCCTCCATTCCCTTCACGTCCATATACCTATCCACTTTACTTTTAAATGTTAAAATCGATCCTGCCTCCACCACCTCTGCTGGAAGCTCATTCCACACAGCCACCACCCTCTGAGTAAAGAAGTTCCCCCTCACGTTACCCCTAAACTTCTATCCCTTAATTCTCATGTCAAGCCCTCTTGTTTGAATCTTCCTACCCTCAATGGGAAAATGCTTATCCACGTCAATCCTGTCTACCCTTTCATCATTTTAAAGAGCTCAATCAAGTCCCCCCTTAACCTTCTGCGCTCCAAAGAATAAAGACCTAACTTGTTCAACCTTTGTTCATCCACTGCTTTACCCTCATCAATTTCCCTAGTTACCGCTTCAAAAAATTCAAGAAGGTTTGTCAACATGACCTTCCAGGCACAAATCCATGTTGACTGTTCCTGATCAGACCCTGTTTATCCAGATGCTTATATATATTATCTCTAAGTATCCTTGTCATTAATTTGCCCACCACTGACGTCAAACTAATAGGTCTATAATTGCTAGGTTTATTCTTTGAACCCTTTTTAAACAATGGAACAACATGGAGCAGTATACGCCAATCCTCCGCACTATTCCCACGTTTCTAATGACGATTTTTGAAATATTTCTGTCATAGCTCCTGCTATTTCTACACTAACTTCCCTCATTTGTCCTAGGGAATATCCTGTCAGACCTGGAGACTTATCCACCTTTATATGTTTCAAAAGTGTCAGTACTTCCTCCTCTTTGAATCTCATAGTTTCCATAGCTACTCTACTTTTTTCCCTTACCATACCTCACAGAGGTCAATATCCTTCTCCTTGGTGAATACCGAAGAAAAGAAATTGTTCAATATCTCCCCCATCTCTTTTGGCTCTGCAATAGCTGTCCATTCTGGTTCTCTAATGTCCCAATTTTATCCCTCGTTTAATCCTTTTGCTATTAATATAGCTTAGAAACCCTTTGGATTTACTTTCACCTTTCTTGCCTAAAGCAACCTCATATCTTCTTTTAGCCTTCCTAATTTCTTTCTTAAGATCTTTTTACATTCTTTATACTCCTCTAGCACCTCATTTACTCCATGCTCCTATAATTCTTGTAGAATATATCTCCTCTTTTTTCGAAACAAGTTGTCTAATTTCCCTTGAAAACCATGGCTCTTTTCTTTCCAATTTTTACTATTTCCTTTCAACCTAACTAGGGAACATAAAGATTCTGTACTCTTACAATTTCCCCTTTAAATGTCTTCCATTTCTCTCTACATCCTTCACATGAAACAAAGTGTCCCAATTCACTCCTTTAAAATCCTCACGCATTCCCTCAAAGTTAGCCTTTCTCCAATCAAAAATCTCCACTCTATGGTCCTGTTCTGACTCGCGATCCATAATTAAATTGAAACACTAATGTATGTGATCACTGGTCCCGAAGTGCTCACCAACGCATTCCTTCTCCTCCGTCACCTGTTCCCTGCCTCATTTCCTAACAGGAGGTCCAGCACTGCCCCTTCTCTGGTCGGTACCTCTATGTACTGCTGCAAAAAACTATCCTGCACACATTTTACAAACTCCAAACCATCCAGCCCATTTACAGAATGTGTTTCCCAGCCTATTTTTGGGAAATTTGAAATCTCCACACAATCACTACCTTGTGCTTACTACTAATATCTGCTATCTCCTTACATATTTGCTCTTACAATTCTCGCTCCTCACCCCCATTTGGCAGGCGTCTATATTAACACCCCTAAAAGTGTTGCTACAACCGTTCCCACTTCTCAGTTCCACCCCAAATAGCCTCCTAGACGAACCCTCTAATCTATCCAGCCAAAGCACTGCTGTAATATCCTCTCTGACAAGCAATGCAACACGCCACCTCTGGTCCCCCCAATTCTATCACCCCCGGAAGCAACGAAATCCTGTAATATTTAGTTTCCAATCACAGCCCTCCTGCAACCATGTTTCACTGATTGCCACAACATCATATTTTCCAGGTGTCAATCCAGCTCTAAGTTCAATCCACCTTACTTACAATGCTCCTAGCATTAAAATATGCACATTTTATAAACCCACCATCCTTTATTCTCTGTCTATTATCTTTTCATCTTTCTCGACTACATTTTGGATCCGAGTGCTTCCCCTTCTCTGCCTCTTGCCCCACACCCTGACCCCTAGCCCCTCTACCCCAGTCCCCTCCCCCCAGCCTTTCTAGTTTAAAGTCTCCCCAGTAGCCTTTGCAAAATCTCCCTGCCCAGGATATTCGTCACCTTCGGGTTCAAGTGCAACCCGTCCTCTGCGTACAGAATCATGCCTTCCCCAAAAGAGGTCCCCAGTGATCAAGAAACTTGATCGCTGCCCACGGTACAAACTAAGATACTGCACAGTCCCTCAGCCACGCATTTAGCCGTCCCACCTCATTTCATTCCTACTATCACTATCACGCGGCACAGGCAGTAATCCTAAAATCGTTACCCTTTTTGGTCCTTCTCTTTAACTTTCCCCCCCCAACTACCCCTAAATTCCCTTCCCTTCAGGACCTCGTCCACTTTTTCTGCCTATGTCATTGGTACCTATGTGTACCACAACATCAGGCTGCCCTCTCCCTCCCTTAATCAAAATCTTGTTGGACACGTTCTGACACATGCGAGACCCTGGCACCAGGGAGGCAAACTACCATCCGGGTCTCCCGACTGCGTTCCACAGAATCGCCTATCCGCCCCCTAACTATAGAGTCCCTATTGCAATTGCCCTCCTCTTTTTGCTACCCTTCTGAGCATCAGGGCTGGTCTCTGTGCCGGAGGCCCGGCCGCTGTTTGTTGCCCCCCAGCTAGGCTGTCCCCTCCCAATCGTACTCAAACCCGAGTACCTATTTTCCAGTTGTACGGTCACAGGGGTACTCTCTAGCCCCTGCCTCTGCCCCTTGCCCTTCCTAACTGTGACCCACTTGTCTGCCTCCCGTGGTCTGGGAGTGAACTACCTCCCTGTAGCTCCTCTCTATGACCTCCTCACTCTCCCTGACCAGACGGAGGTCGTCGAGCTGCTGCTCCAGGTTCCTAACACGATCCTTTAGGAGCCCCATCTCGACACACCTGGCGCAGATGTGTACGTCTGGAGGGCTATCAGATTCCCTGACCTTCCACATCTGACATCCAGAACAGTACACTGCCCTGGCCTTCATACTGCCCCCCCTTACACAGGATACAATAGCAACACAATATAAAATCACTACAAACTGTTGGTTGATCTGACTGTAAATCAGCTGCTTTCCCTAGTCCACTTCCCACCAATCAGCTGCTTTCCCTAGTCCACTTCCCACCAATCAGCGGCTTCCTCAAAAAAAACCCACTTCTCCAAATGGAATGTTATGGATTTGGGTAAAAAACAAGCCCCGCGCTTGATTTTATAGCTTACCGGTCGGGTGTCGCTCCTCCCCCTCCTCCTCTTCCAACGGCTCCTGTGGGCCTCTGAAAAAAACAAGCCCCGCGCTTGATTTTATAGCTTACCGGTCGGGTGTCGCTCCTCCCCCTCCTCCTCTTCCAACGGCTCCTGTGGGCCTCTGAAAAAACAAGCCCCGCACTTGATTTTATAGCTTACCGGTCGGGTGTCGCTCCTCCCCCTCCTCCTCTTCCAACGGCTCCTGTGGGCCTCTGAAAAAACAAGCCCCGCGCTTGATTTTATAGCTTACCGGTCCGGTGTCGCTCCTCCCCCTGTATTGTACGGGAAGCATCAGGCATGACTTTATGCTTAAATCATTTGAGTAGGACTTTTAAGTAACATTTTGTAGTCTATTTTGAGGTAGAATATTCAACTGGAATTGATGTTACCTTAAGCTGTTGATCTCTCATGAGAAGCTGGTTCTCTTTGTCTTGAATTTTGTCTTTGAGCTGCACTACTAGCTGTTCACTCTGAGCCAGCTGCTCAGTTAAATCAGCCACTGTATACTTACCTGCAGACTTCTGGCAGCTCAGAGCCTGCAGAATAATTGGTCACCATTAGTAACTGCATCACAGTGAATCGGACTTCAGAGAAAACAGTATTGAAATATTCTGTGATTTGAGAAGTGCATTAATGTGGAATGCATGGAAGCCAATGTGTTTTTTTTATTGCAAGGCCACAACTGCAAAATACAGTCACTCTGGGGACCCAACGTAATTGGCCTTGTGTATTTTAACATGCTCAAAGGCTTGCCCACAATGAATTATATTGAGGGGTAAAAAATAGGATAGACAGACACAATGTGCTGGATTAACTCAGCAGGTCAGGTGGTATCTCTGGAATCTCTGAAAGGATGGTTGCTGATTCGGGTCAGGACCCTTTTTCAAATTTGTCGTGGTCTTTCTTGCTTCCAGATCCATCCCCTGCAATCAGTCTAAAGAAGGGTCCCAACCTGAAACTTCACCCATCCTTTTTCACCCAAGCCACTGAGTTAGTTTAGTTTAGTTCAGTTTAGTTTAGAGATCTGCGCCAACCAGCAATCCCTGCACATTAACACTATCCTACACACTAGGGACAATTTACAATTATACCTAGCCAATTAACCTACAAACCATTGCGTATTTGGAGTGTGGGAGGACACCCGAGATCCCGGAGAAAATCTACGCAGGTCACGGGGAGAACATACAAACTCTGTACAGACAAGTACCTGTAGTCAGGATCGAACCCGGTTCCCTGGCACTGTAAGGCAGCAACTCTACCGCAGTGTGTCCATTTTTGATATAAACCAGCATCTGCATTTCTTTGTATCTAGGATACAAGTCTGATTTGCTAGTAATACTGGGAAAACGGGAAGTGTCCTGGAGAGCCACACACGGGAAGTGGGAGTGAACCGAGGAGCCGCACGGGCCTAATCCACCCACCGAACAACTGCTCCGCTGACCGGAACATGCACTGGTAGGCTAGACTCACCCCACAGGCCTCCCAGGGGATCGAGGTGAAGCCGGTTGGCGAGGTCTGCCTGGGCTGTGGGAGCCTCAGCAGCGGCGGTGATGGAAAGCCTCAGCAACAACGGGAGCTTCGGTGGTGGCGGGAGCCTCAGCAGCAGCGTGATCCTCGGTGGCAGCGGGCTCCTCGGCGTCGGCCTCACGATCGACCCGCAATCAACGTTCAATTAGAGTGGGCAGGGAAAGACAATGGGGACTGGCCGTGGGGGACCACCTTGAAGAATAATGGGGGCACAGCATGGGGGACTGCCGTGAAGAACAATGGGGATCCAGCGTTGGGAGACTGCCATGTGGGTAGAACAATGTGGGTCCCGGTGTGGGGGAGTACTCTACTTTTAGAGGGATAAACCTGGGTAGAGAACAAATTGTTTGTTTGTTTGTTCGCTCGGTTTAAGGCGTTGTGCACACGGCAGCCAGCCAACAGTCGCATATCTTTTTCTTTTTATTTGCACTTTTAATTTCAAGTTGTCGTGCACTTTGTGTGTTGTGACTGTTGGCAGACCAATTTCCCTCCGGGGATGAATAAAGTTATATTGCATCGTATCGTAAATGAAAACCAAGGGTCAATTCAGGCTTCAGTGAGGGCCAATAGCTCTCTGATGACTGTGCGTGAGTAGTGATACGTTGGAGCGGAGGAGTTTAGAGTTGGTGGTCAATGCTGTCCACAAGGTAAGGTGTTATGATGAGCAGCTGACTCCTAGTACCAAGAGCTTGGGTCCTGCTCAGTCCAATCCCCTTTATCTTGGAACAAACAGAATGCCCATGCCCATCTTTTCCAGAGGCAAAATATAACAGACAAATTAAGTTAAGCACAGGAAAAGCATTTTCATGAAACATTTTGCAAATTGAAATCATAAGCAAGTGATTGTAGTCCACACATTATTTTATACAAGGAAAGACAAAATTCCAAAATATATCATGAATACAAATACAAATTTTGTAACTGCAGGAAATTATAAAAATACTTACCCCCGCCGACTCAAGGGGTGTTTCATTTGCACAAATGCACCTCTACATGCTTCTATTTTAATGTGGCTGCAAATTAACCAAAATAATAATTAAATAGAATTGGTACAGAGCAGACAAGCAGAGAAGCTTAGTTTAACTGGGCATCATCCTTGGCACGGACATTGTGGACCAAAGGGCCTGTTCCTGTGCTGTACCGTTCTATGGTCTATGCTTGAGCTTCCGTTTAGTTTGTTGTCACGTGTACCGAGGTACAGTGTAAAGCTTTTGTTGCGTGCTGACCAGTCAGCAGAAGGACAGTACACGTTTACAATCGACCCATTTACAGCGCAAGGTAAACCCAGCAAAGACTGATCAAGGATAGTCTGAGGGTCATCAAAGCGGTAGCTAACAGTTCAGTACTAATGATGCGAATGATGAGATTAGCAAATGCCAGAGGGTTCAAATGAAGAAAGTGACACCCAATGCAAAGCTGATCAGTGGCAGATAATAAAGAGACATTAAAGTGAATGGAGAGGAGGAATTTCTTAAATCAGAGGTGGTGAATCTATCTAATTCATTGCCACAGAAGGATGTGGAGGCCAAGTCAATGGATATTTGATGGCGGAGATTGATAGATTCTTGATTATTGCGGGTGTCAGAAGTTATGGGGGAGAAGGCAACAAGCATGAAGGCAGCTGGGCTCTAAAATTCAGGTAGTTCCAATGTGTTAAATGATCATACATCTAAATTCCTTACAACAAATAAGTAGAGCAGGATTAAGGGTTCAAAGATGCCTCGATAATGCTCAATAATGGGGAGTTGCAATAATGGACCAATTATGATGCAATGCAATGCAATACACAAAATATTTCTGTTAGAGTGGATACGTGGAACTTGGGACCTCAATTGTTTTGGAAGCAGGGTCAAATTTCAGTTGACTTTTGGTCATTGAACATGTACATGAAAGTGAGTAGCTCCAACAATTTGTGCTTCTCTACAGCACAAATATATATATATGATGTTATGTGTTTGTGTACATATGCATATATATATATATATGCATATGTACACAAACATAACATCATATATATATATACATAACATTATATATATATAATATATATATATATATATATATATATATATATATATATATATATATAGTGGCTTGCAAAAGTATTCATACCCCTTGAACTTTTCCACATTTTGTCACGTTACAACCACAAACGTAAATGTATTTTATTAGGATTTTATGTGATAGACCAACACAAAGTGGCGCATAATTGTGAAGTGGAAGAAAAATGATACGTGGTTTTCAAATCTTTTTACAAATAAAAAACTGAGAAGTGTGGCGTGCAAAAGTATTCAGCCCCCTTTAATCTGATACCCCTAAATAAAATCCAGTGCAACCAATTGCCTTCAGAAGTCACCTAATTAGTAAATAGAGTCCACTTGTGTGTAATCTAATCTCAGTATCAATACAGCTGTTCTGTGAAGGCCTCAGAGGTTTGTTAGAGAACATTAGTGAACAAACAATGTTCCTTGGGCATCATGAAGCCCAAGGAACACACCAGACAGGTCAGGGATAAAGTTGTGGAGAAGTTTAAAGCAGGGTTAGGTTATAACAAAATATCCCAAGCTTTGAACATTTCACGGAGCATTGTTCAATCCATCATCCGAAAATGGAAAGAGTATGGCACAACTGCAAACCTACCAAGACATGGCCGTCCACCTAAACTGACAGGCCGGGCAAGGAGAGCATTGATCAGAGAAGCAGCCAAGAGGCCCATGGTAACTCTGGAGGAGCTGCAGAGACCCACAGCTCAGGTGGGAGATTCTGTCCACAGGACAACTATTAGTCGTTCACTCCACATATTGGGACTTAATGGAAGAGCGGCAAGAAGAAAGCTATTGTTGAAACAAAGCCATAAGAAGTCCCATTTGCAGTTTGCCACAAGCCATGTGGGGGACACAGCAAACATGTGGAGGAATGTGCTCTGGTCTGATGAGACCAAAATTGAAGTTTTTGGCCTACATGCAAAACGCTTTGAGTGGCGGAAAATTAACACTGCACATCACCCTGAATGCTCCATCCCCACTGTGAAACATGGTGGTGGCAGCATCATGCTGTGGGGATGCTTTTCTTCAGCAGGGACAGGGAAGCTGGTCAGAGTTGATGGGAAGATGGATGGAGCCAAATACAGGGCAATCTTGGAAAAAAACCTGTTAGAGTCTGCAAAAGACTTGAGACTGGGGCGGAGGTTCACTTTCCAGCAGGACAACAACCCTAAACATACAGCCAGAGCTACAATGGAATGGTTTAGATCAAAGCATATTCATGTGTTAGAATGGCCCAGTCAAAGTCCAGACCTAAATCCAATTGAGAATCTCTGGCAAGACTAGACAATTGCTGTTCACAGACTCTCTCCATCCAATCCGATAGAGCTTGATCTATTTTGCAAAGAAGAATGGGCAAAAATTTCAGTCTCTAGATGTGCAAAGCTGGTAGAGACATACCCCAAAAGACTTGCAGCTGTAATTGCAGCGAAAGGTGGTTCTACAAAATATTGACTCAGGGAGGCTGAATACTTTTGCACGCCACACTTGTCAGTTTTTTATTTGTAATAAAATTTGGAAACCATGGCTTAAAAAAAAATGGAAAAAGATTCCAAAAAATAAAAATAAAATAAATAAAAAATTCAACCAAAAAGGGTTTAAAAGACCCAAAAACATTCCCTAACCTACCCTAAGGGGGTTTCATATATTAATATATATGATGAAATATTGTGGGAATATCTACCTCAGATATGTTTGGAAGTAGTCTCCTTGAGGGAAAAACTCAGGAGTAACAAGGGCAGTAAAAACAAAATGGAAAGCTGACCCTAAAAGTGCACTGATAGTGGTGGCTGGTCATGAAGTACCCACCACAGCAAAATAAATATATATAACCATATAACCATATAACAATGACAGCACGGAAACAGGCCCCCTCGGCCCTTCCAGTCCGTGCCGACCATTTGTTTTCCCCTAGTCCCATCTACTTGCACTCAGACCATACCCCTCCATTCCCTTCACATCCATATACCTATCCACTTTACTCTTAAATGTTAAAATCAATCCTGCCTCCACCACTTCTGCTGGAAGCTCATTCCACACAGCCACCACCCTCTGAGTAAAGAAGTTCTCCCTCACGTTACCCCCGAAACTTCTGCCCCTTAATTCTCATGTCATGCCCTCTTGTTTAAATCTTCCCTACCCTCAATGGGAAAAACGTATCCACGTTAACTCTGTCTATCCCTTTCATCATTTTAAAGACCTCAATCAAGTCCCCCCCCTTAACCTTCTGCGCTCCAAAGAATAAAGACCTAACTTGTTCAACCTTTCTCTGTAACATAGTTGCTGGAATCCTGGCAACATTCTAGTAAATCTCCTCTGTACTCTCTCTATTTTGTTGACATCCTTCCTATAACTAGGTGACCAAAATTGTACACCATACTCCAGAATTGGTCTTACCAATGCCTTGTACAATTTTAACATTACTTCCCTACTCCTATATTCAATGCTCTGATTTATAAAGGCCAGCACACCAAAGGCTTTCTTTACCACCCTATCTACATGCGATTCCACCTTCAGGGAACTATGCACAGTTATTCCTAGATCCCTCTGTTCCACAGCATTCCTCAATTCCCTACCATTTACCATGTACGTCCTATTTTGATTTGTCCTGCCAAGATGTAGCACTTCACACTTAACAGCATTAAACTCCATCTGCCATCTTTCAGCCCACTTTTCCAAATGGCCCAAATCTCTCTGTAGACTTTGAAAATCTACTTCATTATCCACAACACCACCTATCTTAGTATCATCTGCATACTTACTTATCCAATTTTCCACCCCATCATCCAGATCATTGATGTACATGACAAACAACAGTGGACCCAACACAGATCCCTGAGGCACCCACTGGTCACCGGCTTCCAACCTGACAAACAGCCATCCACCATTACTCTCTGACATCTCCCATTCAGCCACTGTTGAATCCATCTTGCTACTCCGCCATTAACACCCAAAGATTGAACCTTCTGAACCAACCTTCCATGGGGAACCTTGTCAAAGGCCTTACTGAAATCCATATAGACAACATCCACTGCTTTACCCTCATCAATTTCCCTAGTTACCGCTTCAAAAAATTCAAGAAGGTTTGTCAAACATGACCTTCCAGGCACAAATCCAGGTGTACTAGGTACAATTCCTGAATAAGGAGTGAGGAAATGGAAAATAACCATGGAAACCAAAACTAGTTGCTCTCTCACTAAAGCTGTTATGGTTAAAACAGCAGAATAATAATAAAACTTTTATGTTTTATTCAGGTACACCACAGCACAAAATATATATAGAGGTGTACTAGGTATGATACCCGAATGAATGAGTGAGGCCATGGAAAGTAAACATGAAAACCAAAAATTAATTGGTCTCACCAAAACAGTTATGGTTGAAACAGCAGAATATGATAAAACTTTTATGTTTTATAAAGATATCAACGGTGAATCCGTTTATGATATCCATGTCTCAATTATATGAGATATAAGGAAATACGATTTCAAAGTATTTCAAACTGGTGCATAGCATCACTATTCAATGGAAAACAAATAAAACATTGTGCAAATAACCAATACATTTAAAATAAAAATAAATTGGCATCAGTTTGTGGAGCTCAATGGGAAGAAATATATAATATTAATTTTAGTTATATATATGTAATTGTAAAGTGACCAAATTTGCACTCTAGATTTGCAGATCAATACAAATCAGGTTATGTTAAAACTCCTGATTATTATGGAATAAAACCTGCCTTATGATAAATCAAAACATTTATTACAAAATAACAGACTATTGGTCTTTAAACTTTGGGAGAAAAAAATTATGATCCAATATAAAGATTTGATAATGGATCAAAACAAAGGCAGAAGTATGATAAATAAATATTATCCAACATAGCCTTATCTGAACCCATATAATTGGGAAAAGAAGGCTTGAAGTACGTTGAAGAGGTGCAAACAACTTGTTACAAAATAAGTTGATGAAATCTCTGATTGTGGGGGATTACAGGTGTATTATGATCATTAATTTAATATAACTAAGGACTACAAAAAATTGTAAAATGAATTGGTTCACCTGTATAAGAAAACCTAAAAAAATGATTTTAGGTTTGCACCCAAAGTAACTCCAATAAAGAAGGGGTACGTACATATATATATTATAAAAATTACCTCAGTGTAAAGATGTGATGGTATAAACCATACAATACATCATGTTATATACACTTTCACAGTGTAAAAACATTTTATTAAAATGGAAACATCTTCAACATTAAAATACAGTTGTTATTAACAAATTGTTAATCAAATATTACAGGTGCTTGAAATTAATTAAAATGGGTCAGCTGTGCAAGTTAAAACATTGTCTAAAGGATTAAAACCAGTTCTAGGCTGTTAAACAGAATACTGGAAGAACAATTGTACTGATAAAAAGATCAGCACTTGCACTAATGAGGACATGGTCATGGTTTATCTTGATCACGTTTAAATTGGAAGGTTATAAAGAGTCAGCTGCAAATTAACTATATAACTATATAACAATTACAGCCAGGAAACAGGCCCTCTCGGCCCTTCCAGTCCGTGCTGACCATTTGTTTTCCCCTAGTCCCATCTACCTGCACTCAGACCATACCCCTCCATTCCCTTCACGTCCATATACCTATCCACTTTACTCTTAAATGTTAAAATCGATCCTGCCTCCACCACTTCTGCTGGAAGCTCATTCCACACAGCCACCACCCTCTGAGTAAAAAAGTTCCCCCTCACGTTACCCCGAAACCTCTGTCCCTTAATTCTCATGTCATGCCCTCTTGTTTGAATCTTCCCTACCCTCGATGGGAAAAACGTATCCACGTCAACTCTGTCTATCCCTTTCATCATTTTAAAGACCTCAATCAAGTCCCCCCTTAACCTTCTGCGCTCCAAAGAATAAAGACCTAACTTGTTCAACCTTTCTCTGTAACATAGTTGCTGGAACCCTGGCAACATTCTAGTAAATCTCCTCTGTACTCCCTCTATTTTGTTGACATCCTTCCTATAACTAGGCGACCAAAATTGTACACCATACTCCAGAATCGGTCTTACCAATGCCTTGTACAATTTTAACATTACTTCCCTACTCCTATATTCAATGCTCTGATTTATAAAGGCCAGCACACCAAAGGCTTTCTTTACCACCCTATCTACATGCGATTCCACCTTCAGGGAACTATGCACAGTTATTCCTAGATCCCTCTGTTCCACAGCATTCCTCAATTCCCTACCATTTACCATGTACGTCCTATTTTGATTTGTCCTGCCAAGATGTAGCACTTCACACTTATCAGCATTAAACTCCATCTGCCATCTTTCAGCCCACTTTTCCAAATGGCCCAAATCTCTCTGTAGACTTTGAAAATCTACTTCATTATCCACAACACCACCTATCTTAGTATCATCTGCATACTTACTTACCAATTTTCCACCCCATCATCCAGATCATTGATGTACATGACAAACAACAGTGGACCCAACACAGATCCTGAGGCACCCCACTGGTCACCGGCTTCCAACCTGACAAACAGCCATCCACCATTACTCTCTGACATCTCCCATTCAGCCACTGTTGAATCCATCTTGCTACTCCGCCATTAAAACCCAAAGATTGAACCTTCTGAACCAACCTTCCATGGGGAACCTTGTCAAAGGCCTTACTGAAATCCATATAGACAACATCCACTGCTTTACCCTCATCAATTTCCCTAGTTACCGCTTCAAAAAATTCAAGAAGGTTTTGTCAAACATGACCTTCCAGGCACAAATCCATGTTGACTGTTCCTGATCAGACCCTGTTTTATCCAGATGCTTATATATATTATCTCTAAGTATCCTTTCCATTAATTTGCCCACCCACTGACATCAAACTAATAGGTCTATAATTGCTAGGTTTATTCTTTGAACACTTTTTAAACAATGGAACAACATGCGCAGTAGGCCAATCCTCCGGCACTATTCCCGTTTCTAATGACATTTGAAATATTTCTGTCATAGCTCCTGCTATTTCTACACTAACTTCCCTCAATGTCCTAGGGAATATCCTGTCAGGACCTGGAAACTTATCCACTTTTATATTTTTCAAAAGTGTCAGTACTTCCTCCTCTTTGAATCTCATAGTTTCCATAGCTACTCAACTTTTACCCCTTAACTCACAGAGTTCAATATCCTTCTCCTTGGTGAATACTGAAGAAAATAAATTGTTCAATATCTCCCCCATCTCTTTTGGCTCTGCAGATAGCTGTCCATTCTGGTTCTCCAATGGTCCAATTTTATCCCTCGTTATCCTTTTGCTATTAATATAGCTGTAGAAACCCTTTGGGTTTACTTTCACCTTTCTTGCCAAAGCAACCTCATATCTTCTTTTAGCCTTCCTAATTTCTTTCTTAAGATTCTTTTTACATTCTTTATACTCCTCTAGCACCTCATTTACTCCATGCCTCCTATAATTATTGTAGATATCTCTCTTTTTTCGAAACAAGTGTCCAATTTCCCTTGAAAACCATGGCTCTTTCCAATTTTTTACTATTTCCTTTCAACCTAACAGGGACAAAGATTCTGTACTCTTACAATTTCCCCTTTAAATGTCCTCCATTTCTCTTCTACATCCTTCCCATGAAACAAAGTGTCCCAATTCACTCCTTTAAAATCCTTACGCATTCCCTCAAAGTTAGCCTTTCTCCAATCAAAAATCTCCACCCTAGGTCCAGTTCAGACTCTCTCCATAATTATATTGAAACTAATGGTATTGTGATCACTGGTCCCGAAGTGCTCACCAACGCATACCTCCGTCACCTGACCTGCCTTTATTTCCTAACAGGAGGTCCAGCACTGCCCCTTCTCTGGTCGATACCTCTATGTACTGCTGCAAAAAACTATCCTGCACACATTTTACAAACTCCAAACCATCCAGCCCATTTACAGAATGTGTTTCCCAGTCTATTTTTGGAAAATTGAAATCTCCCACAATCACTACCTTGTGCTTACTACTAATATCTGCTATCTCCTTACATATTTGCTCTTCCAATTCACGCTCCCCATTTGGCGGTCTATAATACACCCCTAAAAGTGTTGCTACACCGTTTCCCACTTCTCAGTTCCACCCAAATAGCCTCCCTAGACGAGCCCTCTAATCTATCCTGCCAAAGCACTGCTGTGATATCTTCTCTGACAAGCAATGCAACACCTCCCCCTCTGGTCACTCCAATTCTATCACACCTGAAGCAACGAAATCCTGGAATATTTAGTTTCCAATCACAGCCGTCCTGCAACCATGTTTCACTGATTGCCACAACATCATATTTCCAGGTGTCAATCCAGGCTCTAAGTTCGTCCACCTTACTTACAATGCTCCTAGCATTAAAATATACACATTTTAGAAACCCACCATCCCTTATTCTCTGTCTATTATCTTTTTCATCTTTCTCGCCTACATTTTGGATCCGAATGCTTCCCTTCTCTGTCTCTTGCCCCACACCCTGACCCCTAGCCCCTCTACCCGAGTCCCTCCCCCCAGCCTTTCTAGTTTAAAGTCTCCCCAGTAGCCTTTGCAAATCTCCCTGCCAGGATATTGGTCCCCCTCGGGCTCAAGTGCAACCCGTCCTTTGTGTACAGATCATGCCTTCCCCAAAAGAGGTCCCAGTGATCAAGAAACTTGAATCCCTGCCCACTGCACCAGTCCCTCAGCCACGCATTTATCCTCCACCTCATTTCATTCCTACTATCACTGTCACGCGGCACAGGCAGTAATCCTGAAATTGTTACCCTTTTGGTCCTTCTCCTTAACTTTCCCCCCAACTCCCTAAATTCTCCCTTCAGGACCTCGTCACTTTTTCTGCCTATGTCATTGGTACCTATGTGTACCACAACATCAGGCTCCTCTCCCTCCCTTATCAGAATCTTTTGGACACGTTCTGACACATGCAAGACCCTGGCACCAGGGAGGCAAACTACCATCCGGGTCTCCCGACTGCGTCCACAGAATCGCCTATCCGACCACCTAACTATAGAGCCCCCTATTACAATTTCCCTCCTCTTTTTGTTACCCTTCTGAGCATCAGGGCCGGTCTCTGTGCCGGAGGCCCGGCTGCTGTTGCTTCCCCCAGCTAGGCTGTCCCTCCAATCGTACTCAAACCCGAGTACCTATTTTCCAGGTGTACGGTCACAGGGGTACTCTCTAGCCCCTGCCTCTGCCACTTGCCCTTCCTAACTGTGACCCACTTGTCTGCCTCCTGTGGTTTGGGAGTGACTACCTCCCTGTAGCTCCTCTCTATGACCTCCTCACTCTCCCTGAACAGATGGAGGTCATCGAGCTGCTGCTCCAGGTTCCTAACACAGTCCTTTAGGAGCCCCATCTCAACACACCTGGCGCAGATGTGGATGTCTGGAGGGCTATCAGATTCCCTGACCTCCCACATCTGACATCCAGAACAGTACACTGCCCTGGCCTTCATACTGCCCCCCTTACACAGGATACAATATAAAGTACACAGCATACTGCTGGGATCTGACTACCTATCAGCTGCTTACCCTGCTCCACTTCCCACCAATCAGCGGCTTCCTCAAAAAAACCCACTTCTCCAAATGGAATGTTATGGATTTCGGCAAGCTCCTGTGGGCCTCTGAAAAAAACAAGCCCCGCACTGGATTTTATACCTTACCGGTCGGGTGTCGCTCCTCCCCCTCCTCCTCTTCCAACGGCTCCTGTGGGCCTCTGAAAAAACAAGCCCCGCGCTGGATTTTAAAGCTTACCGGTCGGGTGTCGCTCCTCCCCCTCCTCTTCCAACGGCTCCTGTGGGCCTCTGAAAAAACAAGCCCCGCGCTGGATTTTAAAGCTTACCGGTCGGGTGTCGCTCCTCCCCCTCCTCTTCCAACGGCTCCTGTGGGCCTCTGAAAAAACAAGCCCCGCGCTGGATTTTAAAGCTTACCGGTCGGGTGTCGCTCCTCCCCCTCCTCTTGCAACGGCTCCTGTGGGCCTCACATGTATTGACATGGAAAGAGAATTGGTTGGCAGACAGGAAACAAGGAGTAGGAATGGCAGAATGGCAGACAGTGGCGAGTGGTGTGCTGCAAGGCTCGGTGCTGGGACCGCAACTATTTACAATACATATGAATGATTTAGATGATGCTATTAAAAGTAACACTAGCAAATTTGCAGATGAAACAAAGCTGGGTGGCAGTGTGAACTACGAGGAGGATGCTATTAAGTTGCAGGATGACTTGGACAGGTTGAGTAAGTGGGCAGATGCAGTATAATAGTAAGATTAAACGAGAACTTACCAGTTTGAAGTTTGATCTTTATTTTATGAGGAGTTACGGTGAGCGATTACATGAAGAAGCCCCGCCAGGCGCATGCACGTCATACTTCAAAGCAGCGGCGTGAAATCACAGTAACTACAGTCGAAGTGATATAGTAAGACTCAGAAGACTAGAACTACCAGATGATCTTTGCGATTATGAGGGCCGGGAGTGGAGGGCACGTAATCGCTCACTGTAACCCCTCATAAAATAAAGATCAAACTTCAAACTGGTAACTTCTCATTTAATCTTACTATTTTACTTCGGAGTCACGTGAGTGATTCCGTGAAGATTTCAAAGCTCTGTGATTTCATGCCGTAGACTCATTTACATACGACACACTGCTTCGGTTGACACAGGATGAACAAAGAATGTATTGAACATTGTTTAAATTATACAATGAACATTTTAATAATAAAAAGAACAGTAATAATTCCTCTCTTATTTTACAAATCAAATTACAAATGAAATCAAACGGAACCCAAAACAGCATGCCCAAAACCTTGCGCTGCCAGGACAGGTTTGTCATAGAATCTTGAAAAAGTTGATTTACTAGACCCCGAGGATTTGATCTAGAGGCTCGTCCTGTGCCTTCGTTGTGGATGTTGACTCCGCCCTGGTGGAGTGAGATTTAAACACATCAGTGTCTACTCCAGCACTATCCAAAACCTGTTTCAGCCACCTAGAAATAGTTTGTACTGACACCTTTTTATGAGATTTTTTTTGTGGCTGATGAGCATCACTGTTTCACAGCCGCTGAGACTCTTGGTCATCTCGATACATTGACTCAGGTGCGTAACTACACATAGCCTTAGGTCAATGGGGTATGCTTTAAAGCTTATTTTGGTTCCAGCCATCCCTGGCCTGCTTTGTTTGATTAAATCATACACATAAAATGTAACACTATCTACATAAGAATGCATGCTATTCAGCCGCAGCTTTTGCAATGTCTGGACCCGTTGCGCTGATACTAGCGCCATGAGCATAACCACTTTAAGTGTTAACTTCAGAAAAGATAGCGATGTGATTGGAGCTCATTGCCAAAGCAGTGTGAGAACTATGCTCACATCCCAGATTTACTTATATCTAGGCTTAGGAAGGTTTTTGTTAAAAAATACCTCTCGTGAATCGGGACACTAACGGATGAGACCCAATAGATTGTTGTCCCGACACTTTACCTAAATATGAGGACAAAGCACTATTAATGGCACTATAGCTCAATTGTTCATCAAAATGCAATGTAGCAAGGAACTCCAATACATCCAGTATTCTTGCAGTATGATAAGATATATCTGACTGTAAACAAAACATCTCCCATTTCTTTATATGAGATACATATTGTTTTTTAGTACTATCTCTCCAGGCCGCAGTAATCACATCCACGGTCCTACTCGATAGTCCGAGCCCCTGGAACGGTCTGCAGATCAACAGATGAATATGATCATGTAAAGGATGACTTTCTCCTGTCACCAGATGAACCAACAAGTTGCTGCATTTGGGGACAGTCATGAATGGCTGTGTCATTAGTCTCAGCAGCAAAGGGAACCATGGCTGTGTAGGCCAGTCAGGAACCACCAAAATGCCTGAGGCGGAAACATGCTCTATTTTAACCATATAACAATTACAGCACAGAAACAGGCCCTCTCGGCCCTTCCAGTCCGTGCCGACCATTTATTTTCCCCTAGTCCCATCTACCTGCACTCAGACCATACCCCTCCATTCCCTTCCCATCCATATACCTATCCACTTTACTTTTAAATGTTAAAATCGATCCTGCCTCCACCACTTCTGCTGGAAGCTCATTCCACACAGCCAACACTCTCTGAGTAAAGATGTTCCCCCTCATGTTATCCCTAAACTTCTGTCCCTTAATTCTCATGTCATGCCCTCTTGTTTGAATCTTCCCTACCCTCAATGGGAAAAGCTTATCCACGTCAACTCTGTCTATCCCTTTCATCATTTTAAAGACCTCAATCAAGTCCTCCCTTAACCTTCTGTGCTCCAAAGAATAAAGACCTAACTTGTTCAACCTTTCTCTTAGTTGCTGGAACCCAGGCAACATTCTAGTAAATCTCCTCTGTACTCTCTCTATTTTGGTGACATCCTTCCTATAATTAGGCGACCAAAATTGTACACCATACTCCAGAATTGGTCTTACTGATGCCTTGTACAATTTTAACATTACTTCCCTAGTCCTATATTCAATGCTCTGATTTATAAAGGCCAGCACACCAAAAGCTTTCTTTACCACCCTATCTACATGCGATTCCACCTTCAGGGAACTATGTACACTTATTCCAAGATCCCTCTGTTCCACAGCATTCCTCAATTTCCTACCATTTACCATGTACGTCCTATTTTGACTTGTCCTGCCAAGATGTAGCACTTCACACTTATCAGCATTAAACTCCATCTTTCAGCCCACTTTTCCAAATGGCCCAAACCTCTCTGTAGACTTTGAAAATCTACTTCATTATCCACAACACCACCCATCTTAGTATCATCTGCATACTTACTTATCCAATTTTCCACCCCATCACCCAGATCATTGATGTACATGACAAACAACAGTGGACCCAACACAGATCCCTGAGGCACCCCACTGGTCACCGGCATCCAACCTGACAAACAGCCATCCACAATTACTCTCTGACATCTCCCATTCAGCCACTGTTGAATCCATCTTGCTACTCCGCCATTAACATCCAAAGATTGAACCTTCTTAACCAACCTTCCATGGGGAACCTTGTCAAAGGCCTTACTGAAATGCATATAGACAACATCCACTGCTTTACCCGTGAAACTAACATGTCTATAATTGCTAGTTTATTCTTTGAACCCTTTTTAAACAATGGAACAACATGCGCAGTACGCCAATCCTCCGGCACTATTCCCGTTTCTAATGACTTTTGAAATATTTCTGTCATAGCTCCTGCTATTTCTACATTAACTTCCCTCAATGCCCTAGGGAATATTCTGTCAGGACCTGGAGATTTATCCACTTTTATATTTTTCTAAAGTGTCAGTACTTCCTCCTCTTTGAATCTCATAGTTTTCATAGCTACTCTACTTTTTTTCCCTTACCTCACAGAGTTCAATATCCTTCTCCTTGGTGAATACCGAAGAAAAGAAATTGTTCAATATCTCCCCCATCTCTTTTGGCTCTGCAGAGCTGTCCATTCTGGCTCTCTAATGGTCCAATTTTATCCCTCGTTATCCTTTTGCTTTTAATATAGCTGTAGAAACCCTTTGGATTTACTTTCACCTTTCTTGCCAAAGCAACCTCATATCTTCTTTTAGCCTTCCTAATTTCTTTCTTAAGATTCTTTTTACATTCTTTATACTCCTCTAGCATCTCATTTACTCCATGCTTCCTATAATTATTGTAGATATCTCTCTTTTTTCGAAACAAGTGTCCAATATCCCTTAAAAACCATGGCTCTTTCCAATTTTTACTATTTCCTTTCAACCGAACAGGGACATAAAAATTCTGTACTCTTACAATTTCCCCTTTAAATGTCCTCCATTTCTCTTCTACATCCTCCCCATAAAACAAAGTGTCCAAATTCATTCCTTTTAAATCCTTACACATTCCCTCAAAGTTAGCTTTTCTCCAATCAAAAATCTCCACCCTAGGTCCAGTTCTGACTCTCTCCATAATTATATTGAAACTAATGGTATTGTGATCACTGGTCCCGAAGTGCTCACCAACGCATACCTCCGTCACCTGACCTGCCTCATTTCCTAACAGGAGGTCCAGCACTGCCCCTTCTCTGGTCGATACCTCTATGTACTGCTGCAAAACACTATCCTGCACACATTTTACAAACTCCAAACCATCAAGCCCATTTACAGAATGTGTTTCCCAGTCTATTTTTGGAAAAATTGAAATCTCCCACAATCACTACCTTGAACTTACTACTAATATTTGCTATCTCCTTACATATTTGCTCTTCCAATACTCGCTCCCCATTTGGCGGTCTATAATACACCCCTAAAAGTGTTGCTACACCGTTCCCACTTCTCAATTCCACCCAAATAGCCTCCCTAGATGAGCCCTCTAATCTATCCTGCCAAAGCACTGCTGTAATATCTTCTCTGACAAGCAATGCAACACCTCCACCTCTGGTCCCTCCAATTCTATCACACCTGAAGCAACGAAATCCTGGAATATTTCGGTGAGACATTGACTGATGAGGCGGAATGGGGGAAAAGCGTAAAAGAATGTATGTCCCCAATGTAGCGAGAATGCATCCACCGCTACCGCCCCTGGTTTCCGGCTCCCATGAGGCGTATTGAGGTAACTGGTGATTTAGCCTGGATGCAAACAGATCTATGTCTGGCAATCCATACTGGCTGACAATCATTTTGAAAACCTTTGGATTCAGCATCCATTCTGTTGTCATTAAATTTGCGTTACCTGGTGTCTGCCACCACATTATCTCTACCTGGTAGGTAGATAGCTGAGACCCAGGTATTTCTCGTAATGCACCAGTCCCAAATGAGGTTAGCCAGATTATCACATGATACTGACACAATATCACATAATTCCTCCCATGTGATTGATATATGCAACAGCTGTGCTATTGTCAATCTGGAGCTGAACATGTAAATCATTCATTGTTGGACAATATGCTTTTAGGCCATAGAATGCATCCAGCAATTCTAAGTAATTTATCCCATGCCTCTGCAGGATTAATGCCTCTTGCGCACTCCATCTGCCACCACAGCTAGACTCGGTATCAGTGGCTCCCCATCCCGAGGCGCTTACATCTGTTTGTAATTTAACTGAGGGTTGTTGAGTCAAAATGTTTTTAGTACTTCGTGAGACATTAATTATCCACCATTGCAACTCGGCGATAGCTTTGGCTGGCAACTGCATTGGTCTGTTGAAATGACCTGCATGTTCTTTAAGTGCTTGCTTTTTAGCTTGTTGCAGACTCTGATAGTGCAGCGGTCCGAACTGCATTCCAGGGAAAGCCGCCACTAATTTACCAATGACACTGGCTACTTGTCGGATGGCGGGTTGTTGTTCCTCTACCAGATTGCTACAGGCCTCCATAATTTCAACAGCTTTGGCCGTAGGCAAAGTTACTGACATATCAATCGAATCAATGATGAACCCCAAATAGTCAATTATTCTGGATGGTACTTATTTGAAGTTAGTTGGATGGATGAGGAAACTTAACCTCTCAAACAGGTGTTTGGTCACTGAAACCAATTCCTCAGCTGCCTCCTGAGTGTTGCTTATAATCAGAATATCATGCAGATAAGGCATCACAATGTGATTCTGGTCACGGTGTAGCGCCAATACTGGTTTCAACAACTTTGTAAATAACCTAGGGGCTGAGGTTAACCCATTGAGCAACCCTTTAAATTGCCACAGCTGTCCCATCCAACTAAATTTCAAGTATCTACAGTACTGGTGATGAATTGGTACTGAATAATATGCATCTTTCAGATCTATGGTTGCCATATAACAACCTTTTGAGATCAGTTGCTTAGCAGTACTGAAAGTTTCCATTTTAAAATGTCTATACTGGACATAAGAGTTTAGTCGAGTTAGGTCCAGAATGACTCGACACCCACCATCCTTCTTCTGCCTGGGGAATATATTGGACACAAAGTGATGAGGCTGATATGCCGTCCTTTCAATGACCCCTTTTTGGAATAAAACCCCAATTTCATAATTTACCTGAAGAGTATCTGGTCTTGAAAAAACCAATACCCGCATAGGTTTATTTTGTGCGGGTGGATGTATTCCTGACATAAACTCAATTCAAGACCCCAGGATACTGTCCAGTATAAATGGATCTAATGTTATGCACCATTCATCATAATATAATTGCAACCTACCCCGGACCGGAGACTGTTCCCCAGAGGATATATCCTGGACTGAACCAGTTACTCATATCTCCATGGTTGATCTTGGATTTCCAACTTCCTGGCCATGTTGGGGGTGTGCAGAGGTGCGTGACAACAGCATGTAGCTGGAAACCCCCTGCTTGGTCCTTGACCTGCTCCAGCATCTGTAGCTCTGCAGAAGGTGAATGGCTTGCGAGGCGGTATCCTGGCCGGGGATGTATAAGTTTTTATGAGGCTGATGGTTTTCACCTCCTCTTCCAGATTTTTGATTTGCTTCGCCAGATCTTCCCCAAATAGAAAGTTGGGTGTCTGGACATTTGAAGACTCGCAGAGTGCCGCAAAGCGTGGATTGAGGGTTGGCTTTATGGCGATTTTACGGATGCAATTAAGCTCAAAATGAGCATTGCACAGCAGGGTACCATTCGCCCAAACGCTGTTATCCCTGCCCCCACCAATATGAGGACTTACTGAAATCGCAGCTCTTGCCCCCTCATGGATGCGCTCAGATGGCCGAGTTCACGGTGGGCATCTTCAGCGACGCACAGTTAACAGGTGTCTGGTAACGCAAATAAATCTCCTCCATTATGGAGTCCTGGAGCTGGTGAGAGGCCATATAATTAATATTACTGGCCAGATTGTCATCCATGGCTTCACCAGTCCCCTCCGGTATGGCAAACTTTCTGTCCACATCCGGCACACCTGGAGCATGGCTCATGTGCTTTGGTGTATGCACAAGAGCAGTGACACCAACTTCAGGGTCAGATTCATACTGCCCTGGCTCTCCCGCGGAAGGACATCCTTGCTATTGAGGCAGTTCAGCGTAGGTTCACGCGGGTATTCCTCGGGATGGAGGGACTGTCCAATGAGGAAAGATCGGAAAGACTGGGCTTGTATTCACTGGAATTTAGAAGGATGAGAGGCAATCTTATTTAAACGTATACAATTGTAAAAGGACTGGACAAACTAGATGCATGAAAAATGTTCAGAATGTTGGGGGAGTCCACAACCAGGGGCCACGGTCTAAGAATAAAGGGAAGGCCATTTAAAACTGTGATGAGAAAAAACGTTTTCATCCTTAGAGTTGTGAATTTGTGGAATTTTCTGGCACAGAAGGCAATAGCGGCCAATTCACTGGTGAGTTACTGTAGATAGAGCTCGCGGGGCTAGCGGAATCAAGGAATATGTGGATGATCAGGTTCAACTCGCAAATGCAGTATAGACTTTCTGAATAGAAAACTGCTATACTGTCTAACAACAGGAGAACAGTTTCCACTGGGCTCACCTAAGATATTATTTTATGGGCTATCTGGATGATGTTCTGAAACACTGTATTTTGCCTAATCAGCAGTATCAGCAACAAACCATTCTGCAGGAATTGGATTCTTATCCATCCAGTAAATTTAAGTTGATACCAACTGAAATTATAAATTGTCTGGGATTGATATATATTGGTCAGCTGTGCTATTGCGCCTTCTGCACCATCAGAGCTTTACGGCGTGCAAAGGAGCAAGCTCACAGGCTATTCCCAGCTGGTAAAGTCACCATTATAACCATATAACCATATAACAATTACAGCACGGAAACAGGCCCTCTCGGCCCTTCTAGTCCGTGCCGACCATTTGTTTTCCCCTAGTCCCATCTACCTGCACTCAGACCATACCCCTCCATTCCCTTCACATCCATATACCTATCCACTTTACTCTTAAATGTTAAAATCGACCCTGCCTCCACCATTGTGGACAAACAGTATTCAGCATTGCCCCACTAACCTTCATCAATACTCGTCAGTTAATTACTAACTGATGCTATGTTAAAGATGGATTATTACTGTATACCATCTTTAGTTACGGAGGCGGATGCGGTTTGCATGAGTTACCTATTCACATTAGGAGCATTCTGTGGATAATGGTTGTGCGAATATGCATATCTGCATGCTCAAGTCTAAATTGATACACTCTGGTGCTATTATATGTAAATCACATGGGTGCAATCTAGTAAAAGTATCTGGTAATAGTTTACCTAACTTCATTGGCAGGAAAACGAGAATGGATGTGGAATCGCCAGGATTTAAGGTACATGGCGATGGATGCATTTCTCGCTACACTGAGGGGTAATGTTCATTGTGTCCATCCATTTACCTTACCAGACAGGTCTTACTAATTCAGCTTCCTGCTTCAGACATTTCGGAGTGCCTGACTGGCCAATACAGCCATGATCCCGCTGATGTTGGGTATTATGATAGAACCTTATATGGATTGCAGGCACAAAATGGCTGGTTAGCCATGACCAGGGAACCATCCCCTGCATACTTTAATCTAGTCATTGACTTGCAGACTGGGAAGACCGCTCCTGCAGCTTACTATTGTCAAACCAAACTAAGTTGCCACGGATGACTGACGTCTTAAGTTCAGTTCCATATGGGGTTGACAATCATACTAGAGTGCCATTACTGTGCTGCACGTGCCTTCTCAGCATTTTGGCTGCGAGGAGCAGAATCCATTTATCGGGTCACCTTCTGTTCGAGATAGGGTCTGAAACTCGAAAACACCCAGGGAGGTACGCAGAGATATGGGATGTTAACATTGGAACATCCCTGCCCTGGGCTCACTATACCAAGGGTTATGCTCATGACACTGAGGCAGCACTATGTGTCCAGTTGCTTAGCTGTGACTGGACAAGATGAATATTCTGCATGGAATTACATTTATGTTATCACTAATCAGCAGAATACGCCAGGGACATTAGGTCTCAAACTAGTATTGCTGGCATATCCCATGGACCTTCGGTTGCATGTGGCACACATCTACACCAGTTTGCTAAGGTCTCTAGAGCCTTGGGGACTGAACTAGCAATGATTGATAGTCACATGGAGCCTCACGAGAGAATCACTACAGACCATCAGCCGGTGGTTTATATGGGTTCTGGGGGGCAGGAGTGAACATTGACATACAAGTCTCACTCCACCCAGGCTGCAACTATATCAGCAGCAGGGGATGGACTATCACGGGACCACATCCTAGCAGGTGCAAGATGGTCTAAGGACGATTCCAAACATGTAGAAATACCCTTGCCAGACCAGGGGTATTTGCCGACTTTTTAAGTCTGTGTTATAGTTCCTCCCGAGTGCAGGAGGTACTATTATCACTAAGTGTACATTATAGCATCAACATGTTTATTCCTATGTTATGTCTGAATGCATTATTAAAATTAGCTCTTCACTGTTGCAGTGTGTGATGCATGGACTAGTCCACGGCATGAAATCACAGAGTTTTAAAATCTTCACATAGTCACTCACGTGACTCCAAAGTAAAATAGTAAGATTAAATGAGAACTTACCAGTTTGAAATTTGATCTTTATTTTATGAGCAGTTACGATGAGGGATTACGTGCCCTCCGCTCCCAAACCCTCTATTATAAAGGGCAACTGGTATATATAAGTTCTCTCTTATCTTACTATGTTAGTCAACTCTGGTATCTGTGATTTCATACCGCTGCATTGAAGAATGTCACGCATGCGTGCTGGCGGGGTCTTCAGGTAAACCCTCATTTAATTCAATTCAAGTTCTCATTTAATCTTACTATTTTACTTCGGAGTCACGTGAGTGACTAAGTGAAGAAGGCCGTCCCCATGCATGTGCGTCATTACTTCTGACACGTTGTGCATGAACTGACTGGTGGGCGCGTGGCTCCTGCCAGCGGTAAGTTTTTAAAACTGGAAGGTAAGTTTTAACAAATTTCTAGGGCTGTTTTTTGTATTGCAGGATTGCCTGCTGAATTCAGGGCGAAGTTGGACGAGTTGCGGGAAATCGGTTATGGACCGTGGGGAAATCCCGATCCGGACCGCGGTATCGCGGGTAGCCGGCGGCCGTCGGGTTAGCTCCCATGTTGCTGACAAGGAGGTGATCAACACCCAGGAGGGGAATGCGAGTGGGGGTTCTCCCAGTTGGGCTCCCAGACCGCTATGGTCCCCCAGAGAAGGGGGATAGACTGGCAGTTAGCTGGTCTTACTACCCCAGTCTCTGTTAATGGGGTTAGCAGCTCCCACATTGCATGGTTCCCCCAGAGAAGGGGTTAGACTGGCAGTTAGCCGGTCTTGCAACCCCTAGTCATTCACAATGGGGTCGGCAGCTCCCCCACCGCAATGATTTGCCAGGAAAAGGGGTTAGACTGGCAGTCAGCCGGTCTTGCAACCCCAGCCATTCACTATGGGGTCTGCAGCTCCTACACCATTATAGTCCCCAGAATAGGGGTTAGACTGGCAGCAAGCTGGTCTAGCTACCCCAATGGGGTCAGCAACCCCCAGACCGCTTCGGTCATCTGAGATAAAGCGGTTAGACTGACAGTAAGCCGGTCTCGCTACCCCTGTTGCGGACTATGGGGTCAGCCCCAGACCACTTAGGTCTTCCTAGAGAAAGTGGTCAGACTGGCAGTAAGCTGGTCACGCTACTCCAGTCGCGGACAATGGGGTCAGCAGCCCCAGACCGCTTAGGTCTTCCCAGGAAAAGCAGTTAGACTGGCAGGCAGCTGGTCTTGCTACCCCAATCTCTGTCAATGGGGTCAGCAGCTACCAGACTGCTTAGGTCTTCCTAAATAAGGGGAAAACTGGCAGTAAGCTGTTCTCGAGACCCAGTCACTAACTATGGGGTCAGCAACTCACAAACCGCTATGGTTCCCCAGGAAAGGGGTTAAACCACGAGGAAGCCGGTCAGGCCTTGGGACTCGGTCGAGTCGGGCCAGGAGGTCCCCCCCTCCTTCTATGGGTAGCATCTGTGAATGCCTAAAACCAACCTGGAGGACCTGATGGAGGTTGCTCCAGAGAGATATGCTCCAGAAGAGGGCTATCTGAACCCGGGTATTATGAAAAACCCGCTGGCAGCGGCACCTGTTTGGGCTGCACAATGTCTACCTCTCTGAGGAGGGGAGCATCAGGGGTCAGTTTCGCTCTGGCCCAGTGTCATATTCTGATATAGAAGGGGCCATGTCAGCGCAGGTATCCTCAGGGGCCTGCGGCAGCACCCGTCTCAGGGCTGTCTACGAGTCTCCCTCTCGGTGGAGGGGAGTGCGAGGACATACTCGCAAGGGAAGAGGCAAAAAACTCCGGCAGGGGCCAGATTCCCTGACACTACAAGTGCCGGCAGTGCACAGAGCGATCAAATGAAACCATCATGTCGGTGATGACACCTCATGCCTCAACAGCAGTAGCAGTTCACTGAAGTTGATGGGCGCTTGAAAGCTGGGCCAAGCTGGTCTCAGGAAGAAAATCAAGGATGAGAATGGAATCCACACAAGGGCCTTTGGGCTTACCGTAAGACCACCGGTAGCCATGGAGGTGGGTGGGTCGTTCTAAACATGGGGTAAGTGGACCATTTTCAAGTTCGTTATATTTACACTTGTTTTTGTACAAATGAAAATTATAACATGTGATGGGTAATTATTACACAGTAAACAAGGGTACCACGCATGGCTTGGAATTGGGGCCAGAATTGTCTTTCGAGGCAGGCTCAGGATTACGGCCAGTATTGCCTTCCACGACAAGCTCGGTAATATGGCCAGAGTTGTCTTTCGAGGCAAGCTCAGAATTACGGCCGGAGCAGCTTCAAGGCAGGTCCAGTAGTATGGCCAGAGTTGCATTCAAAGCAGGCATGGAAAGATGGCAGGCGTGGCCTGTTCCTTGTGAAAGATGGAGAAATGTCGGTTCATATTTCATTTACTCCCATGTGCAACATAGCTTTTCAGTACATGGAATTTCTCTACTGTCTAACTATTCATTTCCTTTGGATCTTTATGGCATGCATCAATCTCATAGATGCATACTATTTAGGACCCATTCACAGGAGATCACCGGAGACATTTCAAATTGATCTGGAGGATATTCCTTATGCTATGTTTGCTTAAATCAACTGTTTTCAGCCATCCAGTCAAATTTAAGTTGATACCAACTGGAAGTTGTTGTTTATCGGATATACCTTTAACAATAATATTAATTACCTGTCTATTATTTGCCTAATTCCGCCCTGGGGCAACAGATTTGGAATCTTTAATTGCCCATAAAGCCTGTAATAACCTTGTTATCAAGCAGTCTTCTATTTATTAAGTGTAATTGGCTATGGCAGCATTAATATTGTGTTTCAGCTGTTTATTGCAATTGGGTCTTGCATTATTAGAACTTTCAACGTGCAAGTACTAACCTCTCAAGTGCCATATAAGTCATTGTTAACAGGCCTATGCTATTAACAGCTGAAGCTACCAAAGTCACAATGGTGGTCGAACTATATTCTGCATTGCTCCAGTAATTTTGGTCACATACTCTTCAGTTATATTACTTACACGTGCTAGAGCTCAAAGATGGAAAATCATGAATGCCATCTCTAGTAACGAAGGCGGATGGGATTTGCATGAATCACCAAATTTTCAGTTATTGGTATCAGCTACCTATAGACACTAGGTGCATCATGCAAAGTCAATGACAACACAGTATGGATGTTGGATCACAAAGCATTTTAGGATCTATGGCTCTGTGGCACCCAATATCGATATGTTTCCATGCAGGCTCATTCTCGCTACACAGGGGAGGAATGTTCTTTTATGTGGTTCTCCATTTTGCCTCATCAGTCGGGGCTTGCAATAATTCAGCAAGATTCCACATTCAGGGTTCTCGTACTGTCTGACTGGCCTAAGCAGCCATGGTTTCCCACAAATGTTGGGAATAATATAGAACCTTATATGGGGTTCTAAACATAACATTTGCTGGTTCAGCCTGGGATTCGGGGAACCAGCCTCTACATGATTAGTCAATTCATTGCTTTACAGAATCTTAGAAGACCGCTCCTGCGGCTAGGGATGTCAGACTGATCCATGTATGTCTCACTGCAGTATGCAGGGATAGCAACCAAAAAAGCAGTACTTTGCCTCTTCAGGAGATGGGAAGTGTTTTTTCTGTTAAATGTTATGTTACATATAGTACGGCACGGACACTGATGTCTTAGAGTTCATTTTCTACGGGTCTTTGACAATAAATTATGTTATAGTCCCAACGTGCTTCTCATCATAGTTGCTGCAGCAAGTGGGACCCGCTCTCTCGGGTTTCACCATCTGGTGTCCAGTATTTAGGATATCATTAACACAAGTTCTTCCAGACCCAAGTACACGTAAGTATCGGATATTGACATTGTGTTAACATTTATTCACCATGGGGCTCCAGCTATATCTTGATCTTTGGTTTGGCTCTCATAGGTAGGTTATTCCCTGGCGCTGCCCTCAGCACACGGGCCCAGTCATTACATAAATTGCGAATGGACAGGATCATTACACCTGCAATATCATAATTCATGTTTACATACTTCATGCACCTTTGGTTACATGTGGTCACACGTTTACATCATTACGTCAAGTTCATCTAGAGCCTTAGAGGCTCTGATACTAGTTCAGACCATCTCCAGGTGGTTATGCAAGGTTTGGCTTATACAGGAGTAGATACTGCTTTCTAATCTCACTCCACCAGGGCTGCTACAACACAAGCAGCAAGGGTTATGTGCGGTCCTCTGGACCACATCCTGTCTACTGCAGGATGGTCTAACAAACGAGGTGTCCAACATTTATTTTAACCCATTGCCAGACCAGGGGTATTTGCCAACTCTATTTAGGTTCAATTTATAGTTCCCCTCGGTTAAGAGGGGTTACTGCTATTATTGTTTGTTCTTTATCAGCATCAGCATCGTGTTTTTAAACCTATGTCATGTCTGTATGCATTATGATGTTTCCCTCATCTATGGTCAACTGATGCAGTCGTGCTTGTGCTTGGCCACGGCATGAAATCACAGACCTTCAAAATCTTCACATAGTCACTCACGTGACTCCAAAGTAAAATAGTAAGATTAAACGAGAACTTATCAGTTTGAAGTTTGATCGTTATTTTATGAGGAGTTACGATGAGGGATTATGTGCCCTCCGCTCCCTACCCTCATAACATAATGACCATCTGGTAGCTCTAGTCATCTATAATCTTACTATGTTAGTTCAACAACTGTTATCTGTGATTTCACACCGCTGCTTTGAAGATTGACGCACATGCGTGGTGACGGCCTTCTTCAAGTAATCCCTCATCGTAACTCCTCATAAAATGACAATCGAACTTCAAACTGGTAAGTTCTCGTTTAATCTTACTATTTTCCAGCAATCATTCACATTGCAATCACTTAGCTGCGGTTGTGTGTTGTACAAGCGACCATAGATAGAAACGTAAAAATAGATGCAGGAGGAGGCCATTTGACCCTTCGAGCCAGCACCGCCATTCATTGTGATCATGGCCGATCGTCCCCAATCAATAACCCATGCCTGCCTTCTCCCCATATCCCTTGATTCCACTAGCCCCTAGAGCTCTATCTAACTCTCTCTTAAATCCATCCAGTGATTTGGCCTCCACTGCCCTCTGTGGCAGAGAATTCCACAAATTCACAACTCTCTGAGTGAAAAAGTTTTTTCGCACCTCAGCCTTAAATGGCCTCCCCTTTATGCTAAGACTGTGGCCGCTGGTTCCGGACTTGCCCAACATTGGGAACATTTTTCCTGCATCTAGCTTGTCCAGTCCTTTTATAATTTTATATGTTTCTATAATATTCCCCCTCATCCTTGTAGCATGTCTGCTGATGGTGAAGAAGATGAGAATAAAGAGGAAGATGGTGAAGAAGAGGAGAATAAAGAGCAAAATCTAGTAAAATGTGAAAAAGCAAATGAGATGGCATTGATCCTTGACTGCAAAACAAGTTGGGATTTAATGCTGGCTATGCTGAGGTGGTTTTTGGAACCGAAATATGTCATACCAACAAGTGCTTAGTGAGCTTTCAACCAGCCACCATTTCCCGTGTGAAATTCAATTACAGCCGACATCCGCGTTAGCTGAATGTTTGGATTTGATTGAAATGAATGTCCTCACCCTTCGACAACGTGATTGCAATTTAGTAAAAGCTGATAAAATATTTGACTTCATGCTGACCAACATGGAGCAACAGCCTGATGAAATCGGCAGGAAACTGCATGAAGCTGTTCACGCCAGGATCGAACAGAGAAGAAAACCAGGCATTTCAGGTATCCTCAGGTACTTGGATGATAAAATGGATTATGACTCTGCCTGGAACTTCTGACCAACAAATGATCTTGCCAAACTTCCAAGTTTGCATGTGGCTGTTCTCAAATTAAGACGATGAACTATTTAATGACAATGGTGAAGAAGATGATGATCACGCTGAGACCACTGCAAAGCAAAGCAAAGAAACGCTTGATGGAGTCACATTCAAACCTGCAAGACATTTTGATGGTATTGAAATGAGAAGTTGTGCATTAGGAAGCATGTTGAAATGCCAAACACACTTTAAAAAGTGTACGGAGCACTCATGACAATCCCTTCCAGCCCAGTTGAATCAGAAATATATTTTAGTGCTGCTGATCTTTTTGTCACAAAATTGCACATATTGAGTGATGAAACCGTTTATACCTTACAATTTTTTAATTTAATGACAGTCTAAAGGTTTCTGTTTGTGAAATAAAGGCACATTTGCCAAGAACGATCAAGTTTTAATTTGAAAATCAAGAACATTTAATTTTTGAAAATTAATCATTTTAATTGGGCAAAATAATGGTTAATCACTTTTTCAAATTGAATAAATTAATCAGTTAATCAGAGAGCGGTCAAAATGGGGAGAGATAACGTAAATTGGGAGACTCCTTGGCCTCTTTGCACAATATCTCCAATCAGTACCCTGCTGTGATTTTGTTTCCATCCAAATATTGCTATAGATGTCTATCGCATTCCCATTCACACTACAACCTTTCCCATTTCAATTCCCCTTTAAATCTTTGTGCCACTGTGGATATGCAGGGATTTGGGTACTTTGGAAATGGCAAGGTGCTGGAGAACCATGTAACCTGAGCTGTCGCCAGTGCGTCTGGACCTCTGAAGAAGCTCCTGGAAGCTTCTGCCCATGTGACCCTCCTGCAGCCACCAAGTCTGGGTTCTGAAAGTGGTTTCTGTCATGTTTCAATACACTGATGCATGTTCTGTGTTGGTGATTGGTTTAGCGGGGTCACCTCAAAGTAAAATATATTTTACTTTGATTCCGTGCACTAAATAGGCACTATGATTGGTTTGTAGCTGCCCCCCCTGTACCTTTTAAGCCATTAGCTTTCCAGCCGCTTTATAATGGGTATAACAGGGTGGGTAATTCATTGTCGGTTGTCTTTCTTCTGTTCTGTATAGTTGAGGCTGCTGTGGGCTCGGGTGAGTGGATCCGAGGCCGGCCCTGCAGTGCTGTATACAAATAAAGAAGGGTTTGGACTCCAGTATTCGACTCAGTAGTTTTACTGAACCAGACTATGGAGAGAGTATTAGATCCAGAATCAACATTCGGGGGCTCGTCCGGGATCTCAACGGCTTGCCAACGCGAGTCTGCAGCCGAGGAGCTACGTCATCTCGGATCACGGGAGAAGAAATTGGGCCCCCGATGTGGGTAGTTTTTGGTGCAATGGTTTTTGCCGCTCCGCTAATCGGACGACAAATTGGTAATTCGCTGACATGTGCGTGGAATCCCGACGAGATTGATTAAGGTTAATAGTCTGGCGAACACTGGGTGACGGTTGGAGTCCCTGTAGGGTTCGAGTCCCCACCTTGAAGGGGTAAATGGACGGGGTTGGGGTACGAATTGACAGGGTACCTTGAAAGACAATACAGGGAAGGTTCAGTAGGGAGCCGGGTAAGCACTGAGAGCTAGCGCTGAGGTGAGATTGGCAGATTCACTTTAAAGATCGGCATTGAGAACCAGCACTAAGCGGTGCTGAGGATTGGTATCTTATAGGTAGGAGGGTTATGGGCCTCTCCCACAGGCGATTTTTCAGGCGACTGCTGGCGATGGTCAACTTGAAAAAATGGCAACTGGAACGGAGACTGTCAGAGTGAAACACACGCACACATACATCACTTCCTTCACCAGCCCATTATGCAGGCAAGGGACAGGGCAAGCGGGGGAGCGCTGTCTGAGTGCAAAGCCAATGTGATACAGACACACACACTGCGATGAACGAAGGTTGGCACTGTAATTAAGACGATGAAAGCACAGTGTACGGTAAGTCCTTCAAAAGAAGGGGGAGAGGGGGAGAGGGGGAAGAAGGAGGGAGAAGGAGTGGAGAAAACATTTAAGAAGCCAGAGATACATGGCTGTGAGGCTCGGTGGACATTAACATTACTGGTTCCAAAAACTACTGCTTACGTTTTTTTTCCCAGTGAGCCAATGAAATTCACTGGTCGGCACTGGCTACAACCTATGAGAACCTACGACAACCTTCGACCTCCTGGTGACCCACTAGGATATCCTGGCGACCCACCTACGGTTCGAGAATTCTCACTACTATCCACGGTGACTCGTTGTGGTGTTCCCTCACAGGTTGGTGGGACTTCTACCATCATTGGTGTACACGTACAGATGGGGAGAGCTGGATGATTTCCTAAATCGTGTTACAATGAAGCCAGTTTCTTTGCAGCTCCATCGCACAACTGAAATGTTGTCAGAGGCAAAATATCTGGAGAATTTCATTATTCGCCATTTGCCTTGTGAAAGAAAAAGTCCATTGAAAATGTTACATGCCCAATTTCTAAATTAAAATCAGTCTGTCTGTCTGTCTACCTCTAAAACTCTGATCTTGTTATCTTCCAGCTTGCGTGGTTTTTCTATTTGTGCAAAAACGGTACGTGATAGCACTGTGATTTTTCGCCAGTCACTCACCGTTCTCCTGTACTGCGAGTGCACAAAGTTTTGTTCCAATCGGTGGTCGACTGTAAAAGTCAGCGAGGTTTAAAAATCTAAAAAACCGCAGGTGGGTGTATATACCTCCTTTCCTGCTAGTAAGTGCCGCGCGGATTAGTCTCTTCTCCTGTCACTCCATGGGACGGTCCACGACCATGGATTCCCGGGCCATCGTGTCTTTACTGGAGCTGAGGGTCGCTCTGGATGACTGGCGGAGGTCTCCAACCAGATACAATTTCGGAGGGCTGCCTCAGCCCAAGCAGCCCAGCCCAGCCCAGCCAGCCCAGCTCAGCCCAGCCCAGCCCAGCTCAGCCCAGCCCAGCCCAGCCCAGCCCAGCCCAGCCCAGCCCAGCTCAGCCCAGCCCAGCCCGGCCCGCTCAGCCCAGCCCAACTCAGCCCGCCCGGCCCAGCACAGCCCAGCCCAGCCCGCCTGGCCCAGCCCCTCGTGGAGTCGGAGATGTCGTCAAACGGAAAGCAGAGACTTTGATCCCGGCAGAGGAGATCGACCAGCACCGCCATCTCCAGCCCCCTCCCCTCTGGTCCCCCTTGCTGACTCCTGCCTCCCTACCCCGTGATACCGCCTTATCCCCCATTGCTCTTCCCTGTCTTTTCTCCAAGCTCTCCCCCCACACATCCTGTACCACCATAACCCCCCCACCACCCCCCACCACAAACCCCCCTCCCCCACACACCCCGCCCCACAAACACCAGCCCACACCCCCTCCCCCACACCCCCTCGCCTGCACACCCCCCTCCCCCCCAACCGCTCACCCACAATCCACAACCACCCCCCACACCTTCCCCTGCCCCCATACCCCTTCCCCCTGCCCCCACAACCCCACCTACACACCCCTGCCCCCTCCCACACACCTCTGCCCACCAACCCCCCCGCCACACACCCCTCTACCTCCACAACCACCCTGCCCACACCCCCTGCCCCGCACCTACACACGCACACCCCCCTCCCACACACACCCCCGCCCACACCCCCTCCCCCCCACAATACCCCCTCCACCCACAACCCCCCCCATCACCACTCCCTCCTCCTCTCAATCCCCCCACCACCACTCCCCTCCTCCCCACAATACCCCCCCCACCTACACAATGGGTAGCGTTGGGGGACCAGGCCCCAACAAGTCGCACTTAGTCTAGTATTTTGCTAAAATTAACTGCATGAATTTGAACACTAACATTCCGCAAACATAAATATTTTTATTTTCTTTACACATGCACTTACTTTGAGCACAGGTTTTGAAATAGAATTATTAAAATAAATGTTTTCCCACTTCTCCTTCCAGTTGCATTTCAAGGGAACTGTTGCTTCTGGGATGTTTTTCCATCACCCTGTCATCTCCACCAACACCTACTCTTCTTCTGGAGATATCTTCAAAAACATCCTCGAGAGATGAAACAGAATTCCAATTACTTTTCCCAATGGTATTCCTTCCAAATTGATAAACTATATTTGTTGTTCATACAATGGGGAGAGATAATGTACACTACATAGAATGGGTGATTCTTTGACCCTTTGAACAATACCCACAGTGGGTCCCAAGCAGTGGATTTGAGTTTCCAGACTACTGGAAATACTGAGATAGTTTCTTATCTCATTCACATTTACACTTTGACTTTCCTGTCACCAGGATCCTATATGTCCAATAAACTGACCCTCATCTTCTGATGACACATTATAATGTAACTAACAACATGGGGATGAATTCTGCACTTTCATCTCTTCTGCCATTTAACCTGTCTCACTTTCCACCCGATCATCTCAACCACTTCGTCTTCACTTTGGACAATCAATTATACACCACCATCCACCATGAGGAAGATCTTGGGCTTCTCCACTACTTACTGAAAGAAAGACCCAACTAGTTACCCTTCAGGTAAGCTCTCAGCCACCAGGGTGTCCTTACACTCAACAACTTCTTCCTCCCATTTTCTACACATCAAAGGGTTAGCCACATGCACTTGTATCTGCCCAAATTACACCTATCTTTTTGTTGGCTACTTGGAATAGTTGTTTTTCCAAATCTAAGCCGCCAACTCTTTCTCAACTTCTGAAGAAGGGTCTCGGCCCGAAACGTCGCCTATCTCCTTCGCTCCTTAGATGCTGCTGCACCCGCTGAGTTTCTCCAGCTTTTTGTGTACCCTCTTTCTCAACTTAATTGATGACTGCATCGGTGTTCCTTCCTATGCTCATGCAGACCTTGTCAATGTTATCACTTTTGCCACCCATCTCAACGAGTTTCACTGTACCCTAACTGGTACGCGTGACAATAAACAGACCTTTGACCCTTTGAACAGTACCCTCATATTCTGGATCTCTCTGAATGCATTGCAGGCGACAAAATCTTCTCATTTACTGCATTTGGTGTTCCCGATGTGTCTGCTTTACATCAGTGAGATCAGGCAAACACTAGGTGATGCATACTACTCTCGGTCCATCCACCAAGGCCTGTTGGATCTCTTGATTGTTAACCATTTTAACTCCCCTTTCCACTGGCATACTGTCCTTTCTGTCCTTGGCATTGCCAGAGTGAAGACATACTTAAAATGAAAGAACAACACCAAATATTATAATCCAATGGTATGAACATTGAAGAAAGAAACATTGATAATAGGTGCAGAGCAGGCCATTCGTATATGATCATATACCGCCATTCACTATGATCAGGGCTGATCATCCAAAATCAGAACCCCGTTCCCGCCTTTTCCCCATATCCCTTGATTCCGTTAGCCCTAAGAGCTAGATCTAACTCTCCTCATATAGTTTCTCCTCATCGTTCTTCAGTTCACATTCCTACACAATCCTTTGAAACCCTTCAAGGCTTGAGAGGGTGCAGAGATTTATGAAGATGTTGCCAGGAGTCGAGGAGCCTGAGCTACAGGGAGAGGTTGGGGAAGGCTTCCCACTCCCCTCTCCTCCTCCCTCCCATCCCCTGCCCTCCTGGATCTATCTGCCCATTATTTCCCCCCCCACCCCCCCTTCCATTCCACCCAACTGCTACAGCACCCCTTCTCTGCATTTCTATATACTGGCCTTCGTTCCTCTGCCCCAACCTTAGTCCTGATGCAAGGTCTTAACCCAAAACATTGACCATTTCGTACCCTCCACAGATGCTGCTTTACCCTTGGAATTTCTCCCAGTAATATATATTTTGCTGTAGTTTCTTGCGGTTCCTCAGATTTCATTTTCTGTTCTTTCCTTCCCTCCTTCACTTTCTCCATATTTTAAATTATGCGTCTTAACTATTCTCATATCCAATGAACGGTCATCAACAGTTCTGCTCATCCTCTTGTAAATGTTGTCCAATGCACTGAACTTTTTCAAAATCTTCTTTTTATTTCAGATTTCCTACGTGTAGACTGTTTTGCTTTTGCTTCATGACCTTCTCACTTAATACTGAAATCCTTTGGTCATTTAATCTCTATTACCATGCAACAATCCATAGTACCTTTAGTCCCTTTTCTTTCCCTCATACCCCTGCAGAGTAGAATTTCCTTATCACTGACTTCTTCTGTTCAAATAAAAGGACATTGACCATGGAAATATTAATTCTATTAATATTCACCACAGATATTGCATAACCTGCTGAGTATTTCCAGCAGCCAGTATTTTTGCATGTGTTCTGATTATAACTAAGTTGATCAATTACTAAAACACCTTAAAACAATAGAAAACTTTCCTTATTCAAATACAAATTTTATTGTATTGTTTCACTGCAAACAAATAAATATGGTATCTGTGCATTTTTAAAAAACTACGTAGTTAAGGAATGCGTACATTAATTATAATGTTTACTGTATGATTTGCTTTGTATCCGTAGAACCATTCTACGGGCATAAAAGTCTCTGTATTCGTCAGGAAGTTCGTCGAGCGCCTTGAGTGCTCGGTCCAATATCTGCATGGCTCTTGAGGCTGCGATGGGATCCTTGTTCCCATACGTGTCTGTTGTATTGTAACAGTCTGCTGGAAGGTGTTTCCAAAAAACATTCACCCCCACCCCAAACACTTTAGCCACGGTGTTATGAAACCACAATGCTGTAAAGAATAAAAAGGAATTTAGAAGATTAAGATATTCTTACAAAGTACCGGTAACTAAAAGAACATTTCATACTTTGGATATTTCCAGCATGCGAAGCATGTATAAGTCAAGAACTTGAAATTAAAGTAATATCCAATAAATTTTGTGGTAGACACAAAATGCTGGAGTAACTCAAATTAGGCGACATCTCTGGAGAGAATGAATGGGTGACCTTTCGGGTCGAGACCCTTCTTCAGACTCAACCCGAAACGTCGCCCATTCCTTCTCTCCAGAGATTCTACCTGTCCCGCTGAGTTACTCCAGCATTTTGTCTTCCTTCAATTTAAACCAGCATCAGCAGTTCTTTCCTAATAATCTAGTCTCTAAATATTTAAAACGCTCTTGGTTCGGATGTTTGTTCGCATTCTAGTTCGCGAATATTGCTTTTAGCTGTCATGGTATCTCCTCCTAAACCCGACGCGGTAATGGAGAATTTTTTACATATTCCGGTAGTTTTTCCTTGTGAATCCAGCTATTTGAAAATTTGGTTAATTTTCCCCCTACTTTTTTAGTAAAAAACATCACAATTTTTAAAATCATACTGTGCGCCCGCTGCGCGCTCACTTCCTCCTCCTCCTACTCTTCTCCCCTCTTTCCCCCCCAACCGTTCATCCCCACTGATAACCGTTCCCTCTGTTGTTAACCGCTCCTAACCTCCTGACGTCGCTCAACACTAAGAACTCTCGCGCCTGACTCCCGCAGACCCAGCCCCGAATGGTCGAGCTTCGGTTCGGCGGCCGTCGCCGTCGCGCGCTCGCACAGCGCGATGGGAAAGTGGCCCTGGCTCTTGGACAGGCCGGCTGGAGACCTGCGATTCCTCCGTGGATCGCAGGGACGCAGGGAATCGTGACGCCTTTTCTTTGTGGTACGTGCTGCCTCTACCCCCCTCCCCCTTTACCCCATCCCTCTCCCTCTCTACCTACTGCTCCCTTTATACCCATGGCAGGCTCCGGGGGCAAGGAGAGGCCGCGCTCGTGGACCCCCGAGATCCTGGGGAGGGGAAGAGGGAGAACGGGGAGATTGAGGGACAGGAGGGGGCAGGGAGGGAAGGGGGGGAAAAATGGGGGAGGTGAGTGGGGGAAGAGGGGGATAGAGGGAGAGGAGTGCGGGAGATATGGAAAGGGGAATAGAGGGAGAGGCCCTACCCCTCTCTCTCCACTCTTCCCCCTCTCTCCCCCCACCTCCTCCCATCTCCCCTGCTCCCTCCCCCCTATCCCCCCTCCCTCACATCCCCTATCTCCCCCTTCCCTCTCCCACCTCCCTTACCCCTCTACCCCACTTCCCACCCTCCCTGCAGGAGGTAGCCAGCCTTCCTGATGAGTTTGTTGATGATCCTATTGGCAACCACAGCCTTCGCTCCTGTGCCCGGCAGCAAAGAAGATGGCACTGGCTACCACCGATTGGTAGAACATCTGCAGCATCTCACTGCAGATGTTGAAAGAATGGAGCCTTCTCAAAAAATACAGCCAGCTCTTCCCCTTCTTGTACAGGGCATCAGCGTCCCTGGATCAATCCAGTTTACTGCCCAGGTACACTCCTGAGTATTTGTACTCCCTGGTAAACTGCACATCCATACCATTGATGGAGACAGGGGACATGGGTGTTCCTCTCCTCCTAAAGTCCACCACCAACTCCTTACTCATTGGTGTTGAGATGCAGGTGATTCAGCCCACACCACTCAACTAATATTCAGCTGTATTCAGCTTCCCTCCCCTCACTGATGCAGCCCACAATTGCAGTCATGTGAAAACTTCTGTAGGTGGCATCTGAAGTCCAAGGTGTAGATGTATCTGAAGTCCAAGGTGTAGATGGTAAACAGAGGTTTATGCCAATTGGTAAATTGAAGTTTAGGCCTATTTTAGATTAATTTGCAAATGAAATTGCTGGAGGAACTGAGGATCATAACAATTCCAGAAATTGCAGTTTAATCAATGACTTAGTTTTTAGTTTTTGAGGAGAGACAGCTAGGATTCAAATTTGATTTCTTGATGTTATATTTTATACTTATGAAAGCAAAATCTATTACAACGTGAATGTGTGTCGAAAGAATCACATACAAATTGCAAAACTGTGACATATACAATGCAAGGAGAAAATGTTAGCAGGATTGTTATCCAAACTACGTGTTTTCTTTCTAAATAGTCCCAAAGAATTTTCATCTCCATCCAAGAAGGCTATTGGCCTTAGTGTAACATCTCACCTGAAAGACTCCACTTCTGATATCTGAATCTGACCTTTCTGTCCTGGGCCTCCTTCATGGCTAGTGTGAGCAACACCGGAAATTGGAGCACCTCATATTCGGCTTGGGCCGTCTGCACCCCAGTGGCTTGAACATTGATTTCTCCAATTTCCGGCAGCCCTTGCTGTCTCCTCCCCTCCTCAGCCCTCTGGCTTTTCCTCTTCCTTTCGTCTTCCCGTCTCCCCCCCACCCTGCATCAGTCTGAAGAAGGGTTTTGGCCCAAAACGTTGCCCATTTCCTTCGCTCCATAGATGCTGCCGCACCCGCTGAGTTTCTCCAGCATTTTTATCTACCTTTGATTTTCCAGCATCTGCAGTTCCTTCTTGAACACTTCTGATAGTGGTGTATTGCTAGAGTCTGAGATTTGTTTTCAGACCTCTCTAGCAAGGCATACTCATGGTATTTTGACTCAAGATGGAATATGCTCAATATAGAATAGACCGCACCATTTAATTTTAACAGTATTCAGGAGAATCCTTTATGATCTCCAGATCAAGAATGATATAATGCTTTGCTAGTTCATTTTGAGGTTAAATGCAAATATAGAATTGTTCTAGCAGAATACCTGGAATGAAAAGGACATCGCCTGGCTCTAATTGACATTCATAACGCTGGGCTTTAGCAAATTGTGGATATTTTTCTAAATCAGGCGTGTCCAGGTCCAACACCTCAGATTTATCACCTGTACAAAGTTAGAAACAATTATGATTACGACCAGTTTAGCAAACAATAAAAACTGCAAACATATTTCCTAAGTATGACAAACTATGATAATTACCTGTATAATTTTAATATTCAAATGCAAGTGTACAAAAGGATTGATTTAGTTCTATGTGTTGTATAATTTTATTCTTTTCTAACTGCAACCACATCTGGAACTTTTGTTGATATCAAAGTTTCATTCTTGTCTGTACAACAACCACTCTAAAGGCTGACTTTAGTTCTGTTAGTGTTCTATGCTTTTAAAGGAGCTCATGATATAAAAAATGTACCAAAGATAGACAAAATGCTGGAATAACTCAGCATTGGAGTAACTCTGGAGAGAAGGAATGGGCGATGTTTCAGGTCAAGACACCACTTCAGACCCAAAATGTCACTCCTTCCTCTCCCCAGAGATGTTGCCTGTCTGCTGTCACTCCTGCATTTTGTGTCTATCTTCAGTTTAAACCAGCACCAGCAGTTCCCTCCAAAACATTAAAAATGTACCATTTATTGTCCCTATACGACCTTTGCTGGTATGTTTATTTCTTTAACCTACCTCTGTTTTTATAGTATCAAAATTCTGATCAATTCAAATCTGTTCGTCCACTTTGCCACAATAGCCATATCACAGCACTAAGCCATTCAGGCTCTTCGAAACGCTGATCTGTATTCCAACTGTCTCCATATTCGCAAATATCCATGCATTGCAAAAAATAATCAATTGCAGAGTTAGAATAATTTCAGTTTGCTTTAAAAAAAAAATTCTGTGGGAGCCTTCTCTTCCTTATGTGGGGAATTATAACCTCTCTAATGATGTGATGTGATATTCCCTTTGTTTGTCACTCCACACCTGTTTTCTCACATAGCTATTTTCCAAACTCTTCTGCGTATCGACACACCAAAAGAAGAGAAGGAGAGACAGAGACAGAGAGAGAGAGAGAGAGAGAGAGAGAGAGAGAGAGAGAGAGAGAGAGAGAGAGAGAGAGAGGGACAGAGAGACTGAGAGGGAGGGACAGAGAGAGAGACGGAGACAGCGAGAGAGACAGCAAGAGAGAGACAGCGAGAGACAGAGAAAGAGATAGAGAGAGACACAGACAGAGAGACAGAGACACGGAGAGACAGAGACAGAGAGAGACACATGGATAGAGAGACAGAGAGAGAACATAGAGACAGAGACAGAGAGTCATTGGAGAGTGAGGAGGGCCGGCAGAGAGAACCATCGAAGAACGGGCAGTGCTGGACTTCCTGTTAGGAAATGAGGCAGGTCAGGTGACGGAGGTATGCGTTGGTGAGCACTTCGGGACCAGTGATCACAATACCATTAGTTTCAATATAATTATGGAGAGAGTCAGAACTGGACCTAGGGTGGAGATTTTTGATTGGAGAAAGGCTAACTTTGAGGGAATGCGTAAGGATTTTAAAGGAGTGAATTGGGACACTTTGTTTCATGGGAAGGATGTAGAAGAGAAATGGAGGACATTTAAAGGGGAAATTGTAAGAGTACAGAATCTTTATGTCCCTGTTAGGTTGAAAGGAAATAGTAAAAATTGGAAACAGCCATGGTTTTTCAAGGGAAATTGAACACTTGTTTCGAAAAAAGAGAGATATCTACAATAATTATAGGAGGCATGGAGTAAATGAGGTGCTAGAGGAGTATAAAGAATGTAAAAAGAATCTTAAGAAAGAAATTAGGAAGGCTAAAAGAAGATATGAGGTTGCTTTGGCAAGAAAGGTGAAAGTAAACCCAAAGGGTTTCTACAGCTATATTAATAGCAAAAGGATAACGAGAGATAAAATTGGACCATTAGAGAACCAGAATGGACAGCTTATCTGCAGAGCCAAAAGAGATGGGGGAGATATTGAACAATTTCCTTTCTTCGGTATTCACCAAGGAGAAGGATATTGAACTCTGTGAGTTAAGGGGAAAAAGTAGAGTAGCTATGGAAACTATGAGATTCAAAGAGGAGGAAGTACTGACACTTTTGAAAAATATAAAAGTGGATAAGTCTCCAGGTCCTGACAGGATATTCCCTAGGACATTGAGGGAAGTTAGTGTAGAAATAGCAGGAGCTATGATAGAAATATTTCAAATGTCATTTAGAAACTGGGAAATAGTGCCGGAGGATTGGCGTACTGCGCATGTTGTTCCATTGTTTAAAAAGGGTTCAAAGAATAAACCTAGCAATTATAGACCTATTAGTTTGACGTCAGTGGTGGGCAAATTAATGGAAAGGATACTTAGAGATAATATATATAAGCATCTGGATAAACAGGGTCTGATCAGGAACAGTCAACATGGATTTGTGCCTGGAAGGTCATGTTTGACAAACCTTCTTGAATATTTTTGAAGCGGTAACTAGTGAAATTGATGAGGGTAAAGCAGTGGATGTTATTCTATATGGATTTCAGTAAGGCCTTTGACAAGGTTCCCCATGGAAGGTTGCTTAAGAAGGTTCAATCTTTGGGTGTTAATGGCGGAGTAGCAAGATGGATTCAACAGTGGCTGAATGGGAGATGTCAGAGAGTAATGGTGGATGGCTGTTTGTCAGGTTGGAAGCCGGTGACCAGTGGGGTGCCTCAGGGATCTGTGTTGGGTCCACTGTTGTTTGTCATGTACATCAATGATCTGGATGATGGGGTGGAAAATTGGATAAGTAAGTATGCAGATGATACTAAGATAGGTGGTGTTGTGGATAATGAAGTAGATTTTCAAAGTCTACAGAGAGATTTGGGCCATTTGGAAAAGTGGGCTGAAAGATGGCAGATGGAGTTTAATGCTGCTAAGTGTGAAGTGCTACATCTTGGCAGGACAAATCAAAATAGGACGTACATGGTAAATGGTAGGGAATTGAGGAATGCTGTGGAACAGAAGGATCTAGGAATAACTGTGCATAGTTCCCTGAAGGTGGAATCGCATGTAGATAGGGTGGTAAAGAAAGCCTTTGGTGTGCTGGCCTTTATAAATCAGAGCATTGAATATAGGAGTAGGGAAGTAATGTTAAAATTGTACAAGGCATTGGTAAGACCAATTCTGGAGTATGGTGTACAATTTTGGTCGCCTAGTCGCCTTGGTCGCCTGAAGGATGGTCGCCTGAAGGATGTCAACTAAATAGTGAGAATACAGAGGAGATTTACTAGAATGTTGCCAGGGTTCCAGCAACTCTGTTACAGAGAAAGGTTGAACAAGTTAGGTCTTTATTCTTTGGAGCGCAGAAGGTTAAGGGGGGACTTGATTGAGGTCTTTAAAATGATGAAAGGGATAGACAGAGTTGACGTGGATACATTTTTCCCATTGAGGGTAGGGAAGATTCAAACAAGAGGGCATGACATGAGAATTAAGGGACAGAATTTAGGGGTAACGTGAGGGGGAACTTCTTTACTCAGAGGGTGGTGGCTGTGTGGAATGAGCTTCCAGCAGAAGTGGTGGAGGCAGGATCGATTTTAACATTTAAAAGTAAAGTGGATAGGTATATGGACGTGAAGGGAATGGAGGAGTATGGAGGGAATGGAGCAGGTAGATGGGACTAGGGGAAAACAAATGGTCGGCACGGACTGGAAGGGCCAAGAGGGCCTGTTTCCGTGCTGTAATTGTTATATGGTTATATGGTTAACGAGTCGACCGTAGGAGAGCAAGGAAGGCCATTTGAGTGAGGAGGGCTGTTGGAGAGCTACCTGGTAGGTAGGAGAGGGGTCGGGCCTGTTGCCACGTGAGGCGGCAGGCAGAAGAATGGACCGTTCAGTAAACTTTAACAACTTTGTCGATGCCAAAACATGGTGATACTTGTGCACTGCCTAGGTCATGTCTGCTACTAGATTTTATCGGGTTGTAAGCAAAACAAAGCGTTTCTCTGTACCTAGGTACGTGACAATAGAGTATCATTGAATTATTGTCCTGTGGAGAAGTGTGGGTCAGACTTGATGATGCTTGGTTTAAAATGAATTTAGATCTGAATTAGAATTCAGTAGGATCGCGTGTACTGCAATTAGTTCTTACAAGCGTCACCTGTTAGGTATAAATATGGTGCATCTCGAGGGCTGAAGAGAACCACTTGTTTACTTCCGGTTACTTGGATCAGGAGGTTATCCATAACCTGCAGGAGACAATAAATTACAAACATTTATCTCCAATTCTTATTCACTCTTATAAGTGGAAGTATTGCTTTGTAGTCAGTTGTTTATTGAGTCTCCAATTACATTGCACATTTAACACGCACCGTATGGTCCTCCCACAGGGTTGTTTTATACTTTTCCGCTAGCGAAGAAAAACACGTTATTTTTTATCAATACGTTAAAACACGTTATTTTTTTTAATCAATTTTCTAATATGAAGGAAATGTTTGTTGGTGAGAAATGAAGAATCTAGCTGGGGGGGGGGGGGGGGGGGGGGGGTGATGCGATTGAGGTGCAGCAGCTAATCTGGCTAAAAAAATGGGCATGAAATATCTGAAGCAAATTCAAACATCTATCTTTCAGAGTTGACAGTTAGATATAAACATAGAACAGTAGAGCACGGGAACGACCCTTCAGTCCACAATGTCCAAGTTGAATATGATCTGAAGTGAAACTAACCTCCTGTTATTTTGGTATAATTAGCATCCAATAAAAAAACAACCCTTAAGGAGACTATCAAAGACAGGTAAAGGATAAATATACCAGTAAAGAGAGAGCCCAGCAAATATCCATATTACATTTAATAAAACTGCACAGCTACATATCAACAGATACATTCAATGTGAAATTGGTCATGAATGCTGCCATAAATTAATATTTACATTCAAGATATTATCCCAATTTAAAAAATAACTTTATACCTTTGATATATTTATTTCAATATCTAAAGGTGAACAATCCTTCTAATTATTTTATTTTAATCCCAGATCTGTCATTTTTTCTTGGTCTTGACTGAATAATAGCACAGTATTTGTACAAAAATTCAGCAAGGTATTCAGTAAAATCAGGCCAATACAGGCATGTCTGATCCCGCTATCAACAACAATGATGTATGCTTGAATATGCATTTGTAATGATGATGAGTATAGCTAATGTTCCCCTCCATAACACTCCTGTTACATATCAATTGAGACATTCAACCAAGATCTTGTCACTAGGAAGTGGATAGAGTGGAAGAACTGCAGAAACCAGTTTACATCGAAGATCTGAAGAAGGGTCAAGACCCGAAACGTCAACTATTCCTTCTATCCAGAGATGCTGCCTGACCCACTGAGTTACTCCAGCATTTTTTGTCTATCTTCTGAAAGAGGTAGATGTTAATAATAATATTAATATATTTTATTGTTCTTGCACATAAGTGCAATGAGATTTGGGTACTTATTTGGGTACTCTATTAAGTCTGCAAGGTCTCCCTTCCCTCTTTCAGGGAGGATAAGTACTCTTACAATTCCCTTCAAGGAAACCAGACAACCTAGAGCCCTGGCTAAAGCTTATTCAGTATCCGGCTCACTGACAGCCAAGATGTCTTGAGAAGCTTGGACAAATGACCTTTGACATTCTTACTAGGTAAGGAATTTGAAGTCATGCATTATTAGTGTGCTTGAGGAGCTTCACACCTTACAAGACACAGAGTAACTCTTGCAATGTTTGCAAATTGGAGGTGTTTGGATCCAACCCAGTCTCGCTGTTTTTTTTTTAAAAAGCAAATTAACCTTTTGCTTCACCCATTTTCATAAATGAAGCAATGCGATGCTAGGGTAGCACATTTTATGAACATGCAGATATATATTTTCAATTTTTCTGAAGAAAGGCATTTATTGGCCAGTGTTTATAGTAAATAGACAAAAACATATTATTGGAGCATGAGGTATTTTACTTTGATCTTTATACACAGTGCATTCAGACCCCTTCACTTTTTCCACATTTTGTTACCTTACAGCCTTATTCTAAGATGGAATAAATTATTTTTTTAATCATCAATCTACACACAATACCCCATAATAAAAAAGTGTAAACAGGTGTTAGAAATGTTTGTAAAGTCATTAAAATGAAATAACTGAAATATCACATTTACATAAGTATTCAGACCCTTTACTCAGTACTTTGTTAAGTCAAGTCAAGAGTCAAGAGAGTTTATTGTCATGTGTCCCAGATAGTACAATGAAATTCTTGCTTTGCTTCAGCACAACAGAACATAGTAGGCATGACTACAGAACATATCAGTGTGTCCATATACAGTGGCTTGCAAAAGTTTTCATTCCCTTTGAACTTTTCCACATTTTGTCACGTTACAACCACAAACGTAAATGTTTTTTATGGGGATTTTATGTGATAGACCAACACAAAGTGGTGCATAATTGTGAAGTGTAAGGAAAATGATACATGGTTTCCAAATTTTATTACAAGTAAAAAACTGAAAAGTGTGGCGTGCAAAAGTATTCTCCCCCCCTCAGTCAATACTTTGTAGAATCACCTTTCGCTGCAATTACAGCTGCAAGTCTTTTCGGGTATGTCTCTACCAGCTTTGCACATCCAGAGACTGCAATTTTTGCCCATTCTTCTTTGCAAAATAGCTCAAGCTCAGTCAGAATGGATGGAGAGCGTCTGTGAACAGCAATTTTCAAGTCTTGCCAGAGATTCTCAATTGGATTTATATATAACCATATAACAATTACAGCACGGAAACAGGCCCTCTCGGCCCTTCCAGTCCGTGCCGACCATTTGTTTTCCCCTAGTCCCATCTACCTGCACTCAGACCATACCCCTCCATTCCCTTCACGTCCATATACCTATCCACTTTACTTTTAAATGTTAAAATCGATCCTGCCTCCACCACTTCGGCTGGAAGCTCATTCCACACAGCCACCACCCTCTGAGTAAAGAAGTTCCCCCTCACGTTACCCCTAAACTTCTGTCCCTTAATTCTCATGTCATGCCCTCTAGTTTGAATCTTCCCTACCCTCAATGGGAAAAACGTATCCACGTTAACTCTGTCTATCCCTTTCATCATTTTAAAGACCTCAATCAAAGTCCCCCCCTTAACCTTCTGCGCTCCAAAGAATAAAGACCTAACTTGTTCAACCTTTCTCTGTAACATAGTTGCTGGAACCCTGGCAACATTCTAGTAAATCTCCTCTGTACTCTCTCTATTTTGTTGACATCCTTCCTATAACTAGGCGACCAAAATTGTACACCATACTCCAGAATTGGTCTTACCAATGCCTTGTACAATTTTAACATTACTTCCCTACTCCTATATTCAATGCTCTGATTTATAAAGGCCAGCACACCAAAGGCTTTCTTTACCACCCCATCTACATGCGATTCCACCTTCAGGGAACTATGCACAGTTATTCCTAGATCCCTCTGTTCCACAGCATTCCTCAATTCCCTACCATTTACCATGTACGTCCTATTTTGATTTGTCCTGCCAAGATGTAGCACTTCACACTTAACAGCATTAAACTCCTTCTGCCATCTTTCAGCCCACTTTTCCAAATGGCCCAAATCTCTCTGTAGACTTTGAAAATCTACTTCATTATCCACAACACCACCTATCTTAGTATCATCTGCATACTTACTTATCCAATTTTCCACCCCATCATCCAGATCATTGATGTACATGACAAACAACAGTGGACCCAACACAGATCCCTGAGGCACCCCACTGGTCACCGGCTTCCAACCTGACAAACAGCCATATAACCATATAACCATATAACAATTACAGCACGGAAACAGGCCCTCTCGGCCCTTCCAGTCCGTGCCGACCATTTGTTTTCCCCTAGTCCCATCTACCTGCACTCAGACCATACCCCTCCATTCCCTTCACGTCCATATACCTATCCACTTTACTCTTAAATGTTAAAATCGATCCTGCCTCCACCACTTCTGCTGGAAGCTCATTCCACACAGCCACCACCCTCTGAGTAAAGAAGTCCCCCTCACGTTACCCCGAAACCTCTGTCCCTTAATTCTCATGTCATGCCCTCTACCATTACTCTCTGACATCTCCCATTCAGCCACTGTTGAATCCATCTTGCTACTCCGCCATTAACACCCAAAGATTGAACCTTCTTAACCAACCTTCCATGGGGAACCTTGTCAAAGGCCTTACTGAAATCCATGTAGACAACATCCACTGCTTTACCCTCATCAATTTCCCTAGTTACCGCTTCAAAAAATTCAAGAAGGTTTGTCAAACATGACCTTCCAGGCACAAATCCATGTTGACTGTTCCTGATCAGACCCTGTTTATCCAGATGTTATATATATTATCTCTAAGTATCCTTTCCATTAATTTGCCCACCACTGACGTCAAAACTAATAGGTCTATAATTGCTACGTTTATTCTTAGAACCCTTTTTAAACAATGGAACAACATGCGCAGTACGCCAATCCTCCGGCACTATTCCCGTTTCTAATGACATTTGAAATATTTCTGTCATAGCTCCTGCTATTTCTACACTAACTTCCCTCAATGTCCTAGGGAATATCCTGTCAGGACCTGGAGATTTATCCACTTTTATATTTTTCAAAAGTGTCAGTACTTCCTCCTCTTTGAATCTCATAGTTTCCATAGCTACTCTACTTTTTTTCCTTACTTCACATAGTTCAATATCCTTCTCCTTGGTGAATACCGAAGATAATAAATTGTTCAATATCTCCCCATCTATTTTGGCTCTGCAGATAGCTGTCCATTCTGTCTCTCTAATGGTCCAATTTTATCCCTCGTTAACCTTTTGCTATTAATATAGCTGTAGAAACCCTTTGGATTTACTTTCACCTTTCTTGCCAAAGCAACCTCATATCTTCTTTTAGCCTTCCTAATTTCTTTCTTAAGATTCTTTTTACATTCTTTATACTCCTCTAGCACCTCATTTACTCCATATCTCCTATAATTATTGTAGATATCTCTCTTTTTTTGAAACAAGTGTCCAATTTCCCTTGAAAACCATGGCTCTTTCCAATTTTTACTATTTCCTTTCACCCTAACAGGGACATAAAGATTCTGTAATCTTACAATTTCCCCTTTAAATTTCTCTTCTACATCCTTCCCATAAAACAGAGTGTCCCAATTCACTCCTTTTAAATCCTTACGCATTCCCTCAAAGTTAGCCTTTCTCCAATCACAAATCTCCACCCTAGGTCCAGTTCTGACTCTCTCCATAATTATATTGAAACTAATGGTATTGTGATCACTGGTCCCGAAGTGCTCACCAACGTATACCTCCGTCACCTGACCTGCCTCATTTCCTAACAGGAGGTCCAGCACTGCCCCTTCTCTGGTCGATACCTCTATGTACTGCTGCAAAAAACTATCCTGCACACATTTTACAAACTCCAAACCATCCAGCACATTTCCAGAATGTGTTTCCCAGTCTATTTTTGGAAAATTGAAATCTCCCACAATCACTACCTTGTGCTTACTACTAATATCTGCTATCTCCTTACATATTTGCTCTTCCAATTCTCGCTCTCCATTTGGCGGTCTATAATACACCCCTAAAAGTGTTGCTACACCGTTCCCACTTCTCAGTTCCACCCAAATAGCCTCCCTAGACGAGCCCTCTAATCTATCCTGCCAAAGCACTGCTGTAATATCCTCTCTGACAAGCAATGCAACACCTCCACCTCTGGTCCCTCCAATTCTATCACACCTGAAGCAACGAAATCCTGGAATATTTAGTTTCCAATCACAGCCGTCCTGCAACCATGTTTCACTGATTGCCACAACATCATATTTCCAGGTGTCAATCCAGGCTCTAAGTTCATCCACCTTTCTTACAATGTTCCTAGCATTAAAATATACACATTTTATAAACCCACCATCCCTTATTCTCTGTCTATTATCTTTTTCCTCTTTCTCGCCTACATTTTGGGTCCGAGTGCTTCCCTTCTCTGCCTCTTGCCCCACACCATGTCCCCTAGACCCCTCTATCCAAGTCCCTCCCCCCAGCCTTTCTAGTTTAAAGTCTCCCCAGTAGCCTTTGCAAATCTCCCTGCCAGGATATTGGTCCCTCTCGGGTTCAAGTGAAACCCGTCCTTTTTGCACAGATCATGCCTTCCCCAAAAGAGGTCCCAGTGATCAAGAAACTTGAATCCCTGCCCACTGCACCAGTCCCTCAGCCATGCATTTATCCTCCACCTCATTCCATTCCTACTCTCACTGTCACGCGGCACATGCAGTAATCCTGAAATCGTTACCCTTTTGGTCCTTCGCCTTAACTTTCCCCCCAACTCCCTAAATTCTCCCTTCAGGACCTCATCTCTTTTTCTGCCTATGTCATTGGTACCTATGTGTACCACAACATCAGGCTCCTCTCCCTCCCTTTTCAGAATCTTTTGGACACGTTATTGCTTTATTGAAGACCCTGGCTGTGGTGGTAAACACCTTGGGGTAAGACTTTTGGTGTTTGTTGACCATGGCGTGCAGCTCCTTCAGTGCCAGACGGACATCTGCCTGGGGTGGGATGAAGACCGCGGTCAGGATAATGGAGGTGAATTCCCTTGGAAGGTAGAAGGGGTGGTACTTCACCGCCAGATGTTCGATGTGTGGAGAGCAGGAGCTGGACAGGACTGCCACGCCAGCGATTACAGCCTCAAGTCTTCTTGGATATGACGCTGCAAGCTTGGCACACCTGTAATTGGGTAATTTTACCCATTCTTCTCTGCAGATCCTCTCAAGCTCTGTCTGGTTGGATGGAGAGCGTTGATGCACAGTTGTTTTCAGGTCCCTACAGAGGTGTTCAATCAGGTTCAATTCCAGGTTCTGGCTGGGCCACTCAAGGACATTCACAGACTTGTCAAGAAGTCACTCCTGCATTGTCTTGGCAGTGTGCTTAGGGTCATTGTCCTGTTGGAAGGTGAACCTTCGGCCCAGTCTGAGGTCCAGAACGCTCTTGAGTAGGTTTTCATCAAGGATCTCTCTGCACTTTGCTCCGTTCATCTTTCCCTCGAGTTGACTGATTTCCCAGTTTCTGCCACTGAAAAAACATCCCCACAGCATGATGCTAGCATGCCATGCTTCACCCTAGGCATGGTATTGGCCAGATGATGAAGCCGTGCTTGGTTTCCTGCAGACGTGACGCTTGGCATTCAGGCCAAAAGTTTAATCTTGGTTTCATCAGACCAGAGAATCTTGTTTCTCATGCCTTTTGGCAAATTCCAAGCAGGCTGTCATGTGCCTTTTGCTGAGGAGTGGCTTCAGTCTGGCCACTACCATAATGGCCTGATTGGTAGAGTGCTGCAGATATAGATGTCCTCCTGGAAGGTTCTCCCATCTCCACAGAGGAACTCTGGAGCTCTGTCAGAGTGACCATCGGATTCTTGGTCACCTCTTTGACCAAGGCCCTTCTCCCCTGATTGCTCAGTTTGGCCGGGCGGCCAGCTCTGTGATGTCCTGGTGGTTCCAAAGTTCTTCCATTTAAGAATGACGGAGGCCACTGTGCTCTTCTGGACCTGCAATGCTGCATAAATTGTTTTATACCCTTCCCCAGATCTGTGTCTCGACACAATCCTGTCTCGGACAATTCTCTCGTCTTCATGGCTTGATGTCATCTGTTATATAGACAGGTATGTGCCTTTCCAAATCATGTCCAATCAATTTGATTTAGCACTGGTGGACTCCAATCAAGTAGTAGAAACGTCTCAAGGATAATCAATGGAAACAGGATGAACCTAAACTCAGGGGTACACAAAATGCTGGAGAAACTCAGCGGGTGCAGCAGCATCTATGGAGCGAAGGAGATTGGCCACGTTTCTGGCCGAAAACCTTCGGCCGGAAACGTTGCCTACCTCCTTCGCTCCATAGATGCTGCTGCACCCGCTGAGTTTCTCCAGCATTTTGTGTACCCTCGATTTTCCAGCATCTGCAGTTCCTTGTTTAACAATGAACCTAAACTCAATTTTACTTTGGAGTCACATGAGTGATTACATGAAGAAGCCCCGCCAGGCGCATGCGCGTCATTACGTCCAATGCGTGGTGCACCGACGAGCTGGAGAGCGCAGCTCCACCAGCGGTAAGTAGTAAATTCGCAGGTAAGTGAGTTTAAAACTTTTTCGAGCGATTATTTAAGCTCCGTAAATCTGGCTCGGGAGCCAGCGGGAGTTAGTGGTCATGGAGTGTACCAGTAGAAAGGCTGTTCGAAGCAGGAGTGGAACTCGCGGGCCCGCGGTTCCACCTCGCAGATCGGGTCGCGAGATAACTAGTGCGGCAACGCCGATTCCGATACCGGCTGCTGTTTTACCGGTAGTTGAACAGCCTCCAGCTGCTCCAGTGTCTCAGGGCACTGAGGCCACTATACCAGGAAGGAAAGCAAAAAGAAAGTCTGTCAGACCTGTTTTAACTGACGGGTCTGATGAGGAAGAGGACACCCCTCCTGACCACAAGAAAATATGGGGAAGACTGGATCAAATGGATCCAGACATTAATCAGCCAAAAAGTATTTCAATCGGGGTCCAGTGCCCCAAGGATTCCCCAGGTAGCCTCTCAAAGAGGCCCATATGGTGTAGAGTATGCTGCCTACCAATACCAATGGGAATCTCCCTCTCTAGCGCCTCGTTTAGGGCTGGATGAGATCTCCCTTGAGCAAGACTCGGGAGAGCCAGGGCAGGAGTCTGACCCTGAAGCTGGTGTCATTGCATTTGTGCACACACCAGAGGACACGAGCCATGCTCCAGGTGTCCCGGACGTAGTGCGAAACATCACTATTCATGAAGAGACTGGTGAGGCTATGGAGAAAAACCTAGCCGCCAATGTAAATTACATGGCTTCTCACCAGCTCCAGGATACAATTATAGAGGAGACCAAAACAATTGGTCTCATGAAAACATACGTCCCTGCTCCCAGGACATCATCTTGCAGGTCGGGTTCAACGCGAAGGGGGTCGGATCCAGGTGCAGCGCCAAGCAGAGTGGGGCCAGTGGGGCGACGATATTATCCACCAGTGTATCCCAGCAACAACCCCAATATGGGAAGAAGGAGGACTTCAAGGCCAACTTTTCACACAGAGAGTGGTGAATCTGTGGAACTCTCTGCCACAGAAGGTAGTTGAGGCCAGTTCGTTGGCCATATTTAAGAGGGAGTTGGATGTGGCCCTTGTGGCTGAAGGGATCAGGGGGTATGGAGAGAAGGCAGGTACAGGATACTGAGTTGGATGATAAGCCATGATCATATTGAATGGCGGTGCAGGCATGAAGGGCCGAATGGCCTGCTCCTGCACCTAATTTCTATGTTTCTATGTAACTGTAGAGGTACAGGAGATTCATTCCGTAAAGGACAAGACTTCTGGGGAACAACCTCCGGTTGGGGGTAGATTGCAATTGTTTTATGATGAATGGTGCTGCATAACATCTGATCGGTTTATACTAGACACTGTGTCTGGCTCTCGAATAGAGTTTGTCAGGAATTGATCCACCTGTACAGAATATGCCTAATAGAGTATTGTTTTTTTCTGCACCAGAAACTGAGCAGGTAAAAGAAGAAATTATTATTTTGTTCCAAAAAGGGGATGTCTGTACTTGTCTCGCTGAAAAACAATATCCCTCCATCCGGGAAGTAGCCAGTGTTATTGGTAAATTGGTAGCAGCTTTTCCTGCAGTAGAGTTTGGACCTCTGCACTATCAAAGTCTGCAACGAGCTAGAGAACAAACACTACAAGAACATTCAGGTCATTTTGATAGACCTATGCAGTTCCAACCAGAGCCATAGCTGAATTGCAATGGTGGATTATCAATATTGCACAAACTACCAAAAACATTTTAGTTCAGCAACCTTCAGTGATTTTACAGACAGATGTGAGTGCTCTCGGATGGGGAGCTACGGACAGCGAGACTAGCTGTGGTGGTAGATGGAGTGTGCAAGAGGATTTGATCCTGCACAGGCATGGTATAAATTATTTAGAATTGTTGGGTGCATTCTATGGGTTAAAAGCTTATTGTTCCACAATGAATAATTTACATGTTCAACTCCAGATTGATAATACCACGGCTGTGTCATATATCAATCACATGGGAGGAATAAGGTCAGTATCATGTGATAATCTGGCCAACCTCATGTGGCACTGATGTATCTCCAGGAACATCTGGGTCTCAGCTATCTACCTACCAGGTAGAGACAATGTGGTGGCAGACAACAGGTCACGAAAATTCAATGACAACATAGAATGGATGTTAAATCCTGAATTTTTTTTTAATGATTGTCAGCCGCTATGGGTTGCCCGATATTGATCTGTTCACATCCAGATTAAATCACCAGTTGCCTAAATATGTTTCATGGGAACCGGATCCAGAAGCAGTAGTGGTGGATGCATTCTCGCTACATTTGGGACGTATATTATTTTATGCTTTTCCCCATTCTGCCTGATTAGGCAATGTCTCACCAAAATAGAGCAAGACTCCGCCTCAGGCGTTTTGGAGGCTCCGGACTGGCCTACACAGCCATGGTCCCATTGGTGCTCAGAATGATGACTCAGCCATTCATGACTGTCCACAACTGCAGTAATTTGTTGGTGCATCCAGTAACAGGAGAAAGTCATCTGTTCCATGATCGTATTAATTTGTTAATCTGCAGGTTCTGACCAGACCGTTCCAAGGCCTTGGACCATCGAATAGGACCATGGATGTGATAACTGCAGCTTGGAGAGATAGCACTAAGAAAGAATATGTGTCTCATATTAAGAAATGGGAGATATTTTGTTTAAAGTCAGATATATCTTATCATACTGCAAGCATACCGGATGTATTGGAGTTCCTTGCTACGTTGCATTTTGATGAACACTTGAGTTATAATGCCATTAATAGTGCTCGGAGTGCTTTGTCCTCCTATTTAGGGCACTTTTCAGAAAAACAATCTATCGGGTCTCATCCGTTAGTATCCCGATTCATGAGAGGAATCTTTAACAAAAATCCTCCTAAACCTAGATATACAGAAATCTGGGATGTCAGTGTAGTTCTCACACTGCTTCGGCAATGGGCTCCAATCACGTCGTTGTCTTTTCAGAAGTTAACACTTAAAGTGGTTATGCTCATGGCGCTAGTATCAGCGCAACAAGTGCAAACATTGCAGAAGTTACGACTAGATAGTATGTATTTTTCTGTAGATAACATTACATTTTACTTTGGAGTTACGTGAGTGATTCCGTGAAGCAGACCCGCCAGGCCGCATGCGCACCAGTACATCAGCCTCACTGGCGCAAGCACCAGACTGGCAGGGCAGCGCTCCTGCCAGTGTTAAGTTAAACCTGAAAGGTAAGTTCATTTTTTACTTACCAGGGTTTTTCAGGCAGGAGCCTCTTTTCACAGAGGTTTTCCTGCCAGTTTCACAGCCCGATGAGTGTGCCGGTTATGGACTGTGGGGAAAGCCAGTCTGACCGCAGAAGCGGATAACCGGCAAAAAGATCGGGTTGCGAGATAAGGAACCGCTAACAAGGAAGTCAGCGGCTCCCAGCCTGCGGGGATGCTGTAAAAGGGCAAGAAATTCAAGCCAGAGTCGCTGACAGTGCAGTCAGTGGCTCACAGACGTTGGTCCCCAGGCAAGGAATTAAATGGGACTCATTCAGCCCTATTTGGACTCGGGTGAGTCGGGCTATAAAGCGTTTCTCCTTATAATAAAATTTATGTATGTTATAGTGTTTTTCTTAAAGTTAAAATCTAAAGGCAAAGTTAAAGTCATAAAAAGTTATTGTCATATGTCTCTGACAACGGGGAGCCGTTGGTGCGAGAGGGTGGAGTTACCTGCGCTGTGAGTATAAATCTAGCGCGGGGCTTGCTTTTCACAGAGGCCCGGGGAGCCGTTGGTGCGAGAGGGTGGAGCTACCTGCGCTGTGAGACCAAAATCTGCAACGTTCCACCCAAATCTTTGGTTCCACCTTCCAGAGAGGGAATCTGGTGGAAGCCTCTGATTGGTTGAAGAGAACCAGAGGAAGCAGCTGATTGGGTGCAACCTGGGGTTTACATTTTTACATTTCATTAATACATTAACTGGGAGTTAAGGATTCTGGGAGTTAAGGGTTCAGTATTTATTAGTAAAGTTTAAAGGATAATGTTTTGTGTTTAATAAAAATAAAACATAAAAAAATATATATATAATACAGATTATATATAGACAGAGGCCCAGGAGCGGTTGCAGTGGGAGGAGCCCAAATCCGTAACGTTCCATTCGCAGCTCGCAGTTCAAAACTCCCAGATCACAGTTGAGGAAGCCGCTGATTGGTGGAAGACGACTCGAGGGAGCAGCTGATTGGCAGTCAGATCCCTGCTGATTTCTTTCAGCTAAAATCCTTGCATTGTATTGTACATTGTATTGTATTGTATTGTATCCAGGGTAAGGGGGAAGATGAGTGCCAGGGCAGTTTACTGTTCTGGATGTGAGATGTGGGAGGTCATGCAGTCAGATAGCTCTCCAGACGTCCACATCTGCGCCAGGTGCGTCAAGATGGCGCTCCAAATGGACCGTATTCGGTACCTGGAGCAGCAGCTTGATGACCTCCGTCTGGTCAGGGAGAGTGAGGAAGCCATAGAGAGGAGCTACAGACAGGTGGTCACTCCAAAACCACAGGAGGCAGAAAAGTGGGTCATGGTTAGGAGAGGCAAGGGGCAGAGGCAGGGACTAGAGAGTACCCTGATGGCTGTACACCTTGGCAATAAGTACTCCTGTTTGAGTACTGTTGGGGGGCACAACCTACCTGGAGGTAGCAACAGCAACCGGGCCTCCGGTACAAAGACCGGCCCTGTTGCTCAGAAGGGTAAGGAAAAGAAGAGGAGGGCAGCAGTAATAGGGGACTCTATAGTTAGGGGGTCAGATAGGCGATTCTGTGGACGCAGTCAGGAGACCCGGATGGTAGTTTGCCTCCCTGGTGCCAAGGTCCGGGATGTGACTGAACGTGTCCAAGATATCTTGAAATGGGAGGGAGAGGAGCCAGAGGTCGTGGTACATATAGGTACCAATGACATGGGTAGAAAAAGAAAGGAGGTCCTGAAAGGAGAATTCAGGGAGTTAGGAAGAGTGTTAAGGAGAAGGACCGCAAAGGTAACAATCTCAGGATTACTGCCTGTGCCACGCGACAGTGAGAGTAGGAATGGAGCAAGGTGGAGGATAAGTGCGTGGCTAAAGGACTGGTGCAGAGCGCAGAGATTCAAGTGTCTGGATCATTGGGACCTCTTTTGGGGAAGGTGTGACCTGTACAAATAGGACAGGTTGCACTTGAACCCGAGGGGAACCAATATCCCTAGAGGGAGTGCAGAGAAGGTTCACCAGACTGATTCCTGGGATGTCAGGACTGTCTTATGAAGAAAGACTGGATAGACTCGGTTTATACTCTCTGGAATTTAGGAGATTGAGAGGGGATCTTATAGAAACTTACAAAATTCTTAAGGGGTTGGACAGGCTAGATGCAGGAAGATTGTTCCCGATGTTGGGGAAGTCCAGGACAAGGGGTCACAGCTTAAGGATAAGGGGGAAATCCTTTAAGACCGAGATGAGAAAGACTTTTTTCACACAGAGAGTGGTGAGTCTCTGGAACTCTCTGCCACAGAGGGTAGTTGAGGCCAGTTCATTGGCTATATTTAAGAGTGAGTTGGATGTGGCCCTTGTGGCTAAGGGGATCAGAGGGTATGGAGAGAAGGCAGGTACGGGATACTGAGTTGGATGATCAGCCATGATCATATTGAATGGCGGTGCAGGCTCGAAGGGCTGAATGGCCTACTCCTGCACCTAATTTCTATGTTTCTATGTTTCTATCCTGGCGGGGAGATTTGCAAAGGCTACTGGGGAGACTTTAAACTAGATCGGTTGGGGGGAGGGACTGAAATAGAGAAGGCAAGTAGTCCGTTTGTGAGGCAGGAGGCAGAGAAGAGAAGCAGTCAGACGCAACACGTAGGGAGGAAAGAAGAAAAAAAATAACAAACGGAGAATAAGAAGTGGAGGGCTTCTTAAATGTGTGAGCAGAGAGACAGAGGGGTGTAAAATGAGGATAGGAGCAATAGGTAGCGAGGTGAAAAGTGGCAGGAAAACAAATCCAGGGCAAAAATCTAAAATGGCCACTTTTCAACATAATTGTAAAAGGGCCACGAGTGTTGTAAAAACAAGCCTGAAGGCTTTGTGTCTCAATGCGAGGAGCATTCGTAATAAGGTGGATGAGTTGAATGTGCAGATAACCATATAACCATATAACCATATAACAATTACAGCACGGAGACAGGCCCTCTCGGCCCTTCCAGTCCGTGCCGACCATTTGTTTTCCCCTAGTCCCATCTACCTGCACTCAGACCATACCCCTCCATTCCCTTCACGTCCATATACCTATCCACTTTACTTTTAAATGTTAAAATCGATCCTGCCTCCACCACCTTTGCTGGAAGCTCATTCCACACAGCCACCACCCTCTGAGTAAAGAAGTTCCCCCTCACGTTACCCCTAAACTTCTGTCCCTTAATTCTCATGTCATGTCCTCTTGTTTGAATCTTCCTTACCCTCAATGGGAAAAGCTTATCCACGTCAACTCTGTCTATCCCTTTCATCATTTTAAAGACCTCAATCAAGTCCCCCCTTAACCTTCTGCGCTCCAAAGAATAAAGACCTAACTTGTTCAACCTTTCTCTGTAACATAGTTGCTGGAACCCTGGCAACATTCTAGTAAATCTCCTCTGTACTCTCTCTATTTTGTTGACATCCTTCCTATAACTAGGCGACCAAAATTGTACACCATACTCCCGAATTGGTCTTACCAATGCCTTGTACAATTTTAACATTACTTCCCTACTCCTATATTCAATGCTCTGATTTATAAAGGCCAGCACACCAAAGGCTTTCTTTACCACCCTATCTACATGCGATTCCACCTTCAGGGAACTATGCACAGTTATTCCTAGATCCCTCTGTTCCACAGCATTCCTCAATTCCCTACCATTTACCATGTACGTCCTATTTTGATTTGTCCTGCCAAGATGTAGCACTTCACACTTATCAGCATTAAACTCCATCTGCCATCTTTCAGCCCACTTTTCCAAATGGCCCAAATCTCTCTGTAGACTTTGAGAATCTACTTCATTATCCACAATACCACCTATCTTAGTATCATCTGCATACTTACTTATCCAATTTTCCACCCCATCATCCAGATCATTGATGTACATGACAAACAACAGTGGACCCAAAACAGATCCCTGAGGCACCCCACTGGTCACCGGCTTCCAACCTGACAAACAGCCATCCACCATTACTCTCTGACATCTCCCATTCAGCCACTGTTGAATCCATCTTGCTACTCCGCCATTAACACCCAAAGATTGAACCTTCTGAACCAACCTTCCATGGGGAACCTTGTCAAAGGCCTTACTGAAATCCATATAGACAACATCCACTGCTTTACCCTCATCAATTTCCCTAGTTACCGCTTCAAAAAATTCAAGAAGGTTTGTCAAACATGACCTTCCAGGCACAAATCCATGTTGACTGTTCCTGATCAGACCCTGTTTATCCAGATGCTTATATATATTATCTTTAAGTATCCTTTCCATTAATTTGCCCACCACTGACGTCAAACTAATAGGTCTATAATTGCTAGGTTTATTCTTTGAACCCTTTTTAAACAATGGAACAACATGCACAGTACGCCAATCCTCCAGCACTATTCCCGTTTCTAATGACATTTGAAATATTTCTGTCACAGCTCCTGCTATTTCTACACTAACTTCCCTCAATGTCCTAGGGAATATCCTGTCAGGACCTGGAGACTTATCCACCTTTATATTTATCCACCAAAAGTGTCAGTACTTCCTCCTCTTTGAATCTCATAGTTTCCATAGCTACTCTACTTTTTTCCATTACCTCACAGAGTTCAATATCCTTCTCCTTGGTGAATACCGAAGAAAATAAATTGTTCAATATCTCCCCCATCTCTTTTGGCTCTGCAGATAGCTGTCCATTCTGGTTCTCTAATGGTCCAATTTTATCCCTCGTTATCCTTTTGCTATTAATATAGCTGTAGAAACCCTTTGGATTTACTTTCACCTTTCTTGCCAAAGCAACCTCATATCTTCTTTTAGCCTTCCTAATTTCTTTCTTAAGATTCTTTTTACATTCTTTATACTCCTCTAGCACCTCATTTACTCCATGCCTCCTATAATTATTGTAGATATCTCTCTTTTTTCGAAACAAGTGTCTAATTTCCCTTGAAAACCATTGCTCTTTCCAATTTTTACTATTTCCTTTCAACCTAACAGGGACATAAAGATTCTATACTCTTACAATTTCCCCTTTAAATGTCCTCCATTTCTCTTCTACATCCTTCCCATGAAACAAAGTGTCCCAATTCACTCCTTTAAAATCCTCACGCATTCCCTCAAAGTTAGCCTTTCTCCAATCAAAAATCTCCACTCTAGGTCCTGTTCTGACTCGCTCCATAATTATATTGAAACTAAGGGTATTGTGATCACTGATCCCGAAGTGCTCACCAACGCATACCTCCGTCACCTGTCCTGCCTCATTTCCTAACAGGAGGTCCAGCACTGCCCCTTCTCTGGTCGGTACCTCTATGTACTGCTGCAAAAAAACTATCCTGCACACATTTTACAAACTCCAAACCATCCAGCCCATTTACAGAATGTGTTTCCCAGTCTATTTTTGGGAAATTGAAATCTCCCACAATCACTACCTTGTGCTTACTACTAATATCTGCTATCTCCTTACATATTTGCTCTTCTAATTCTTGCTCCCCATTTGGCGGTCTATAGTACACCCCTAAAAGTGTTGCTACACCGTTCCCACTTCTCAGTTCCACCCAAATAGCCTCCCTAGACGAACCCTCTAATCTATCCTGCCAAAGCACTGCTGTAATATCCTCTCTGACAAGCAATGCAACACCTCCACCTCTGGTCCCTCCAATTCTATCACCCCGGATGCAACGAAATCCTGGAATATTTAGTTTCCAATCACAGCCCTCCTGCAATCATGTTTCACTGATTGCCACAACATCATATTTCTATTAATAATATTATAGCTATTAATAATTATGATATAGTTGGGATCACGGAGACATGGCTCCAGGGTGACCAAGGCTGGGAGCGGAATATCCAGGGATATTCAATATTCAGGAAGGATAGACAGAGAGGAAAATGAGGTGGGGTAGTGTTGCTGGTTAGAGAGGAGATTAACGCAATAGAAAGGAATTACATTAGCTTGGAGGATGTGGAATCAATATGGGTGGAGCTGAGAAACACTAAGGGGCAGAAAACGCTAGTGGGTGTTGTGTACAGGCCACCTAACAGTGGTAGTGGAGTTGGGGATGGCATCAAACAGGAAATTAGAAATGCGTGCAACGAAGGTAAAACCGTTATAATGGGTGACTTCAATCTACATATATTGAATCAAATTGGCAGGGGTGCTGAGGTAGAGGATTTCTTGGAATGTATGCGGGATAGTTTTCTAAACCAACATGTGGAGGAACCAACAAGAGAGCAGGCTATTCTAGACTGGATATTGAGTAATGAGGAAGGGTTAGTTAGCAGCCTTGTTGTACGTGGCCCCTATAACCATATAACCATATAACCATATAACAATTACAGCACGGAAACAGGCCGTCTCGGCCCTTCCAGTCCGTGCCGACCATTTGTTTTCCCCTAGTCCCATCTACCTGCACTCAGACCATACCCCTCCATTCCCTTCACGTCCATATACCTATCCACTTTACTCTTAAATGTTAAAATCGATCCTGCCTCCACCACTTCTGCTGGAAGCTGATTCCACACAGCCACCACCCTCTGAGTAAAGAAGTTACCCCTCACGTTACCCCGAAACCTCTGTCCCTTAATTCTCATGTCATGCCCTCTTGTTTGAAACTTCCCTACCCTCAATGGGAAAAACGTATCCACGTCAACTCTGTCTATCCCTTTCATCATTTTAAAGACCTCAATCAAGTCCCCCCTTAACCTTCTGCGCTCCAAAGAATAAAGACCTAACTTGTTCAACCTTTCTCTGTAACATAGTTGCTGGAACCCTGGCAACATTCTAGTAAATCTCCTCTGTACTCTCTCTATTTTGTTGACATCCTTCCTATAACTAGGCGACCAAAATTGTACACCATACTCCAGAATTGGTCTTACCAATGCCTTGTACAATTTTAACATTACTTCCCTACTCCTATATTCAATGCTCTGATTTATAAAGGCCAGCACACCAAAGGCTTTCTTTACCACCCTATCTACATGCGATTCCACCTTCAGGGAACTATGCACAGTTATTCCTAGATCCCTCTGTTCCACAGCATTCCTCAATTCCCTACCATTTACCATGTACGTCCTATTTTGATTTGTCCTGCCAAGATGTAGCACTTCACACTTATCAGCATTAAACTCCATCTGCCATCTTTCAGCCCACTTTTCCAAATGGCCCAAATCTCTCTGTAGACTTTGAAAATCTACTTCATTATCCACAACACCACCTATCTTAGTATCATCTGCATACTTACTTATCCAATTTTCCACCCCATCATCCAGATCATTGATGTACATAACAAACAACAGTGGACCCAACACAGATCCCTGAGGCACCCCACTGGTCACCGGCTTCCAACCTGACAAACAGCCATCCACCATTAGTCTCTCACATCTCCCATTCAGCCACTGTTGAATCCATCTTGCTACTCCGCCATTAACACCCAAAGATTGAACCTTCTTAACCAACCTCCCATGGGGAACCTTGTCAAAGGCCTTACTGAAATCCATATAGACAACATCCACTGCTTTACCCTCATCAATTTCCCTAGTTACCGCTTCAAAAAATTCAAGAAGGTTTGTCAAACATGACCTTCCAGGCACAAATCCATGTTGACTGTTCCTGATCAGACCCTGTTTATCCAGATGCTTATATATATTATCTCTAAGTATCCTTTCCATTAATTTGCCCACCACTGACGTCAAACTAATAGGTCTATAATTGCTAGGTTTATTCTTTGAACCCTTTTTGGAACAACATGCGCAGTACGCCAATCCTCCGGCACTATGCCCGTTTCTAATGACATTTGAAATATTTCTGTCATAGCTCCTGCTATTTCTACACTAACTTCCCTCAATGTCCTAGGGAATATCCTGTCAGGACCTGGAGACTTATCCACTTTTATATTTTTCAAAAGTGTCAGTACTTCCGCCTCTTTGAATCGCATAGTTTCCATAGCTACTCTACTCTTTCCCCTTAACTCACCGCATTCAATATCCTTCTCCTTGGTGAATACCGAAGAAAAGAATTTGTTCAATATCTCCCCCATCTCTTTTGGCTCTGCAGATAGCTGTCCATTCTGGTTCTCTAATGGTCCAATTTTATCCCTCGTTATCCTTTTGCTATTAATATAGCTGTAGAAACCCTTTGGGTTTACTTTCACCTTTCTTGCCAAAGCAACCTCATATCTTCTTTTAGCCTTCCTAATTTCTTTCTTAAGATTCTTTTTACATTCTTTATACTCCTCTAGCACCTCATTTACTCCATGCCTCCTATAATTATTGTAGATATCTCTCTTTTTTCGAAACGTGTCCAATTTCCCTTGAAAACCATGGCTCTTTCCAATTTTTACTATTTCCTTTCAACCTAACAGGGACATAAAGATTCTGTACTCTTACAATTTCCCCTTTAAATGTCCTCCATTTCTCTTCTACATCCTTCCCATGAAACAAAGTGTCCCAATTCACTCCTTTAAAATCCTTACGCATTCCCTCAAAATTAGCCTTTCTCCAATCAAAAATCTCTACCCTAGGTCCAGTTCTGACTCTCTCCATAATTATATTGAAACTAATGGTATTGTGATCACTGGTCCCGAAGTGCTCACCAACGCATACCTCCGTCACCTGACCTGCCTCATTTCCTAACAGGAGGTCCAGCACTGCCCCTCCTCTGGTCGATACCTCTATGTACTGCTGCAAAAAACTATCCTGCACACATTTTACAAACTCCAAACCATCCAGCCCATTTACAGAATGTGTTTCCCAGTCTATTTCTGGAAAATTGAAATCTCCCACAATATCTGCTATCTCCTTACATATTTGCTCTTCCAATTCACGTCTATAATACACCGCTAAAAGTGTTGCTACACCGTTCCCACTTCTCAGTTCCACCCAAATAGCCTCCCTAGACGAGCCCTCTAATCTATCCTGCCAAAGCACTGCTGTAATATCTTCTCTGACAAGCAATGCAACACCTCCCCCTCTGGTCCCTCCAATTCTATCACACCTGAAGCAAACAAAATCCTGGAATATTTAGTTTCCAATCACAGCCCTCCTGCAACCATGTTTCACTGATTGCCACAACATCATATTTCCAGGTGTCAATCCAGGCTCTAAGTTCGTCCACCTTACTTACAATGCTCCTACCCTTGGGCAAGAGTGACCATAATATGGTTGAGTTCCTCATTAGGATGGAGAGTGACATTGTTAATTCAGAAACACGGGTCCTGAACTTAAAGAAAGGTAACTTTGAGGGTATGAGACGTGAATTGGCCACGGTGGACTGGCAATTGATTCTTGAAGGGTTGACGGTGGATATGCATTGGAAGGCATTTAAAGATTGCATGGATGAACTACAACAATTGTTCATCCCAGTATGGCAAAAGAATAAATCAGGGAAGGTGGCGCATCCGTGGATAACGAGGGAAATCAAGGAGAGTATCAAAGAAAAAGATGAAGCGTACAAATTAGCCAGAAAAAGCAGCCTACCAGGGGACTGGGAGAAATTCAGAGACCAACAGAGGACAAAGGGCTTAATTAGGAAAGGGTAAATGGAGTATGAAAGAAAACTGGCAGGAAACATAAAAACTGACTGCAAAAGTTTTTATCGATATGTGAAGCGCAAAAGATTAGTTAAAACAAATGTAGGTCCGTTGCAGTCAGAAACGCGTGAATTGATCATGGGGAACAAGGACATGGCAGACCAATTGAATAACTACTTTGGTTCTGTCTTCACTAAGGAAGACATAAATAATTTGCCGGAAATAGCAGGGGATCGCGGGTCAAATGAGATGGAGGAAATGAGTGAAATCCAGGTTAGCCGGAAAGTGGTGTTGGGTAAATTGAATGGATTAAAGACCAATAAATCCCCAGGGCCAGATAGGCTGCATCCCAGGGTACTTAAGGTAGTAGCCCCAGAAATAGCAGATGCCTTAGTGATAATTTTTCAAAACTCTTTAGATTCTGGAGTAGTTCCTGAGGATTGGAGGGTAGCTAATGTAACCCCACTTTTTAAAAAGGGAGGGAAAGAGAAAACGGGGAATTACAGACCAGTTAGTCTAACATCGGTAGAGGGGAAACTGTTAGAGTCAATTATTAAAGATGGGATAGCAGCGCATTTGGAAAGTGGTGAAATCATTGGAAAAAGTAAGCATGGATTTACGAAAGGTAAATCATGTCTGACGAATCTTATTGACTTTTTTGAGGATGTAACTAGTAGAGTGGATAAGGGAGAAGCAGTGGATGTGTTGTATCTTGACTTTCAGAAGGCTTTCGACAAGGTCCCACACAAGAGATTGGTATACAAACTTAAAGTGGTTCAGTATTGATGTGGATAGAGAACTGGCTGGCAGACAGGAAGCAAAGAGTAGGAGTGAACGGGTCCTTTTCAGGATGGCAGACAGTGACTAGTGGGGTGTCGCAAGGCTCAGTGCTGGGACCCCAGCTATTTACAATATACATTAATGATTTGGACGAGGGAATTAAATGCAACATCTCAAAGTTTGCGGATGACACGAAGCTGGGGGGCAGTGTTAGCTGTGAGGAGGATGCTAGGAGGCTGCAGGATGACTTGGATAGACTGGGTGAGCGGGCAAATGCATGGCAGATGCAGTATAATGTGGATAAATATGTGGTTATCCACTTTGGTGGCAAAAACAGGAAGGTAGACTATTATTTGAATGGTGACCGATTAGGAAAAGGGGAGATGCAGCAAGACCTGGGTGTCATGGTACATGAAAGTAGGCATGCAAAGTAGGTCTCATGGTACATGAAAGTAGGCATGCAGGTGCAGCAGGCTGTGAAGAAAGCGAATGGTATGTTGGCATTCATAGCAAAAGGATTTGATTACAAGAGCAGGGAGGTTCTACTGCAGTTGTTCAGGGACTTGGTGAAGCCACACCTGGAGTATTGCGTACAGTTTTGGTCTCCTAATCTGAGGAAAGACATTCTTGCCATAGAGGGAGTACAGAGAAGGTTCACCAGACTGATTCCTGGATGGCACGACTTCCATATGAAGAAATACTGGATAGACTTGGCTTGTACTCGCTGGAATTTAGAAGATTGAGGGGTGATCTCATAGAGACTTACAAAATTCTTAAGGGGTTGGACAGGCTAGATGCAGGAAGAGTGGTGAATCTGTGGAATTCTCTGCCACAGAAGGTAGTTGAGGCCAGTTTGTTGGCCATATTTAAGAGGGAGTTGGATGTGGCCCTTGTGCCTGAAGGGATCAGGGGGTATGGAGAGAAGGCGAGTACATGATACTGAGTTGGATGATCAGCCATGATCATATTGAATGGCGGTGCAGGCTCGAAGGGCCGAATGGCCTGCTCCTGCACCTAATTTCTATGTTTCTATGTTTCTATGTAATCCTTATTGTTTAGCACCAGTTGCTGTGAAATTGTTTTAACCCTTCACAGGCAAAGCTGTACACTAAAAATGTTGATTTAGTGAGCTTACATTGTAATAGCGTGGGCATATGGGACAGGCTGCGCCAGCAGCGCCTGACATGGATGCTTCATGTGTAATAGTGCGGGCCTATGGGACAGGTCGAGCCAGCAGCGCCTGGGTTAGGGCTGCTTCATGTGTAATAGTGCGGGCCTATGAGACAGGCCGCGCCAGCAGCGCCTGGGATAGGGCTGCTTCATGTGTAATAGTGCGGGCCTATGGGACAGGCCGCGGCAGCAGCACCTGACAGGGCTGCTTCATGTATGAAAGTACTGGCTTACGGGAGAGCCGTGCCAGCAGCGCCTGATACAGGGCTGTTTCATGTCAAAAAGCGCCGGCCTTTACGTAAGGCGGAGCCAGCAACGCCTGGGGCAGGGTTGATCAAGTTCACACATAATCTGCTATGCCCACGGAGTTGGGAGATGATTCTCCACTGGGGCTGGATAGCAAGGCCCACGGAGTCGGGGGATGAATTCCTCACCGGGGCTGGATAGTGCATTTGAAACGACTATCCCAAATACAGCAAGTGTTGCATACAGTGCTACAGAGGTCTCCCTCTTGGAGGCAGAGACCAAGACGGGTCGGTATCCTGCTGACACTGAGTCTCAGGGTGTGCCCGTGGGGCATACCCCAAGGGATGAAGGGCACGTGTCAGAGGTACCATTTTCCTGACAACAAAGTTGCTATCCCAGCAGAATATTCTATTTGGGTTAAGGCCAATGGGTTTGTATCAGTATTGGTATCCTGCGGCCTGTGGCAGCGCCTATTTAGGGTTGTTTACGAATCACCCTCTCTGAGGAGGGAAGAGCAAAACGGTCAAGATATAACTGATTCCAGGCTCTAAAGAAGTCAATAGAACATACTTAGTGGCTTGCAAAAGTTTTCATACCCCTTGAACTTTTCCACATTTTGTCACGTAACAACCACAAACGTAAATGTATTTTATTGGGATTTTATGTGATAGACCAACACAAAGTGGCGCATAATTGTGAAGTGGAAGGAAAATGATACATGGTTTTCAATTTTTTTTACAAATAAAAAACTGAAGTGTGGCGTGCATAAGTATTCAGCCCCCTTTACTCTGATACCCCTAAATAAAATCCAGTGCAACTAATTGCCTTCAGAAGTCACCTAATTAGTAAATAGAGTCCACTTGTGTGTAATCTAATCTCAGTATAAATACACCTGTTCTGTGAAGGCCTCAGAGGTTTGTTAGAGAACATTAGTGAACAAACAGCATCATGAAGCCCAAGGAACACACCAGACAGGTCAGGGATAAATTTGTGGAGAAGTTTAAAGCAGGGTTAGGTTATAAAAAAAAATCCCAAGCTTTAAACATCTCACAGAGCACTGTTCAATCCATCATCCGAATGTGGAAAGAGTATGGCACAACTTCAAACCTACCAAGAAATGGCCGTCCACCTAAACTGACAGGCCGTGCAAGGAGAGCATTGATCAGAGAAGCAGCCAAGAGGCCCATGGTAACTCTGGAGGAGCTGCAGAGATCCACAGCTCAGGTGGGAGAATCTGTCCACAGGACAACTATTAGTCGTGCACTCCACAAATCGGGCCTTTATGGAAGAGTGGCAAGAAGAAAGACATTGTTGAAACAAAGCCATAAGAAGTTCCGTTTACAGTTTGCCACAAGCCATGTGGCTGACACAGCAAACATGTGGAGGAATGTGCTCTGGTCTGATGAAACCAAAATTGAAGTTTTTGGCCTACATGCAAAACGCTATGTGTGGCGGAAAATTAACACTGCACATCACCGTGAATACACCATCCCCACTGTGAAACATGGTGGTGGCAGCATCATGCTGTGGGGATGCTTTTCTTCAGCAGGGACAGGGAAGCTGGTCAGAGTTGATGGGAAGATGGATGGAGCCAAATACAGGGCAATCTTGGAAGAAAAACTGTTAGAGTCTGCAAAAGACTTGAGACTGGAGCAGAGGTTCACCTTCCAGCAGGACAACGACCCTAAACATACAGCCAGAGCTACAATGGAATGGTTTAGATCAAAGAATATTCATGTGTTAGAATGGCCCAGTCAAATTCCAGACCTAAATCCAATTGAGAATCTCTGGCAAGACTTGAAAATTGCTGTTCACAGACGCTCTCCATCCAATCTGACTGAGCTTGATCTATTTTGCAAAGAAGAATGGGCAAAAATGTCGGTCTCTAGATATGCAAAGCTGGTAGAGACATACCCCAAAAGACTTGCAGCTGTAATTACAGCGAAAGGTGGTTCTACAAAGTATTGACTCAGGGGGGGTGAATACTTTTGCACACCACACTTTTCAGTTTTTTATTTGTAATAACATTCGGAAACCATGTATCATTTTCCTTCCACTTCACAATTATGCACCACTTTGTGTTGGTCTATCACATAAAATCCCAATAAAATCCATTTACGTTTGTGGTTGTAACGTGACAAAATGTGGAAAGGTTCAAAGGGTATGAAAACTTTTGCAAGCCACTGTATGTGCCGGCAGTGAATAGCGCCAACAGGGGGATGTGAGAGCCAGCCGCTGAATCCGTTATTCAGGTAGGCCTTTTCAACAGGGGAAGAAAGCCTGGCAGACGAATCAATTAGGCCAATGGCGGGCAAAAGTCACCGTTTCAGAACACACTGCAGGCGTTCATCGGCAGTAAGTGGTTCACTGGAGCTGGGGCCAGCATGATAGCTCAGAAATTCCATGCACCTTACCAATCCTACTCAACAAAATGGGTCTAGCACTTCCAAAATATGGGTAGTGCACCCTTCACAAGTTGTAATATTTACATTTGTTTTGTACAACACACAAAGGGTAAAAATATCTGTTTGAGGCACAGGGTTATTCAAAAAATATTAAGGTTCGGAAATTGGGCAAAAGTTCTCATGCACACCACCCATAGAATAAGGCAGGAGTGGCATGTTATTATGAAGAATGGAGTGTCAGGTATATGAACTTTCCGAATATGAAAACTTATTTTACTGACTAAGGGTCAGAGATCCATGCTATGCAAATCCCATTACAGAGGTTATCAAAGACAATATAACTGTACTATAACAGTAAAGCTTTGGCGTATGGGATAAACTGTTTGTTGGTCATTGGGATTTACCTATAATTATTATTAGCCTTGACTCCGCCTTGTGGCAAGAGATTGGAGTTATAGCAATCTGTTATAAAACTGAGTTTTATTTTCGTCAAGAGTAATTGGCAATATAGCAGCTGTGTTTCAGCCGAGCAAATCAAGGAACTGAAATCGTGTAAGTAGCAATTAGACCATTGTTAACAACCTTATGCTATTGTCAGCTGAAGCTACCTCAGTCACAATGATGAAGTAACAGTATTCAGCATTGCTGAACATGACAATAACTCATTGAGCTTGAACTTGAAACTCGCTACAGTAGTGTGATCGCTCGAATTCAGTTTTTATAAACAGATGCTAGGACTCTAAGATGAGAAGTTACGAATACCATCACCTACTTCGAGGTATTGGAGATTGCATGAGTTACCAATTCTTCAATTGTTGCTATCAACTAAATATATACACTAGATGCACCCCATGGGTAAGGGGCTATTGAGCGAATATACATATTCTACATGCTCAAATTCAAGTTGCTGCTCTACAATGGTGACATATGTTAGTCACATGGTAATCAAGTAAAAGTATCCTTTAATAATTACCTAAATCTCCTTTGCCACTGGTGTATCATCCAGTTCAGATCGATAACACAGAATAAGTGTTGGATTTCAAAGTATGATGAAAGTATGGTGCAATACTACATCGAATATCGACATGTTCGTGCATGTTTATTCACTGATTGCAAAAATATGTAGCACAACAGTGCGGAGAAATACATTCTCGCTTCAATAGGAGGAATGGTCTTTTATGTCTTCCTCATTTTTGCCTCATTAGCTGGGTCTTAAAACAGTCAGCAAGACCTCGCTTCGGTTTGTACTGTCGGACTGGCCAAGCATCCATATTGCCTGCTTCATCACGCATTATGGCACAATGGTATACGGTTATTCAAAAAAACAAGAACTTGCTGTTTCAAACTGTGGTTCAGGAGACCGGCCTTTGCACAGTAAAACAATTATTGACTTACACATTTTGAATGGATTGACTTATGCCTCAGGTTGTCACATCAAGCCATGAAGGTGCTCACTGTAGTGTGCAGGGATAGCACCCAAAAAAGCAGTACATTCCTATTGAGGGGATCAGAAGTGTTTTTGTTAATTGTTAATGTTACATTTAATACGGTACAGATTACTGACATTTCCAGTTCATTTTAAATGGTATTTGACAATAATTCAGTTATAGAGACACTACAGCTGCAATATAAGGGAACTACGCTGTCGGGTTCAACCCGGATATCGAGTTGTTAAATGATCTTGACACAAGTTCTCCCACTACAAGATTATGCAGTTGGTTATTGAAAATGTGTAAACATTACTTCACCAAGGGGTTCCAGCTACATCCTTAGTTATGACACTTATATCAGCACAACAACGGCAAACAATGCAAACGCTGTGGCTAGATAGGATGGAATTGGCTGCAGGTGCCATTTCATTTTACATTCTGGTCTACACAAGCAGAGTAGACTAGGGGTGGCATGATATAAGATCATTTTCGGATACCCCACAGTCTCACTTCTATGTTATCAAGGCCACCAGAATCCTAAGAAGTATGGAATCAGCATTGGTTATTAGTCAACAAACAACTACACAAAGGAAGGTCGGTTCAGACTATTTCAAGGTGGCTGCAGCAGGTTCTGGGTTATACAGGTATATCTCATTCCATCAGGTCAACATCAACGTCAGCGTATCATTTAGATAGTGTGTTTACATCTCATTCCACTAGGGCAGCAGCTACGTCGGTGGCCAAGGCTAGGGATGTGCCTGTCGACCATATTTTGGCGGCCAAATGAGCTGATGTTTCAGAATTTCTATCATCGGCCGATTGCCGATCCAGGGCCGTTTGCCAATGCTATTTTAAGTTCTGTTGAAAGTGCCCTGTGATAGAGGGGTACTGTTGTTTGTTTATATTTTTTAAATAAACTTTATTACTGCATTAATGCAATATTACTACTAATGCACTAATTTCTCATTCGAGTCAACCAATGCAGAGGGATGCCGAGATTTGTAATCTGCGGCATGAAATCACAAAGCTTTGAACTCTTCACGGAATCACTCACGTGACTCCGAAGTAAAATAGTAAGATTAAACGAGAACTTACCAGTTTGTAGTTTGATCTTGATTTTATGAGGAGTTGCGCTGGTGATTACGTGCCCGCCACGCCCAACCCTCTCTCATAAAGGATCATCTGGTAGTTTTCGAGTCACGCATCTTACTATGTCACTTCGATGTTGTGATTTGTGATTTCATACCGCTGCTTTGAAGATTGGTGTGCATGCGGCCTGGCGGGTCTTCTTCACGTAATCACCAACGTAATTTCTTATAAAATCAAGATCAAACTTCAAACTAGTAAGTTCTCATTTAATCTTACTATTTTATGATATGATTTAATCAAACAAAGCAGGCCAGGAATGGCAGGAAACAAAGTAAGCTTTAAAGCATACCCTGTTGACCAAACATTGTGTGTAGTTCAGCACCTGAGTCAATATATCAACGTAGCTAAGAGTCTCAGAGGCTCTGAAACAGCAATGCTCATTAGTCACAAAAAACCTTATAAAAAAGTGTCAGTACAAACTATTTCTAGATGGTTAAAACAGGTTTTGGATTGTACTGGAGTAGACACTCATGTGTTTAAATCTCACTCCACCAGGGCGGCGTCAACATCCGCGGCGAAGACGCAGGACGTGCCGCTAGATCAAATCCTTGGGGCCGCACGATGGTCTAAGGAATCAACTTTTTCTAAATTTTACGATAAACCTGTTCTCACACTGCCAGGGCTTGGGCATGCTGTATTGGATTCTGTTTAATTTGATTTGCTTTGTCTTTATAAATTTATTTTGTAATTTCCCCCTGGGATAGAGGGGTTATTACTGTATTTTGTTTGTTATTATTAAAATAGTTATTGAATAATTCGAAGCAATGTTCAATACATTATTTATTCACTACTGTGTCAACTGAAGCAGTGTGTCTTATAGAGTGGATCTACGGCATGAAATCACAGAGCTTTGAAATCTTCACGTAGTCACATGTGACTCCGAAGTAAAATAGTAAGATTAAATGAGAACTTACCAGTTTGAAGTTTGATCTTTATTTTATGAGGAGTTACGATGAGGGATTACGTGCCCTCCGCTCCCGGCCCTCATAATCGCAAAGATCATCTGGTAGTTCTAGTCTTCTGAGTCTTACTATATCACTTCGGCTATAGTTTCTGTGTTTTCACGCCGCTGCTTTGAAGTATGACGCGCATGCGCCTGGCGGGGCTTCTTCACGTAATCCCTGATCATAACTCCCCATAAAATAAAGATCAAACTTCAAACTGGTAACTTCTCATTTAATCTTACTATTTTGAGTGTCATTGCAAAGGGTCCGAATACTTATGTAAATGTGATATTTCAGTTATTTATTTTTAATTACTTTGCAAAAATTTATTAATGCCTGTTTTTGCTTCTTCATTCTGGGGTATTGTGTGTAAATAGATGATAAAAAATGAATGTAATCCATTTTAAAATAAGGCTGTAACGTCACAAAATATGGCAAAAGTGAAGGAGTCTGAAAACTTTTTAAATGCACTGTAACTAATTTATGTTCTTCTCTACTCATGGCTTCAATTTAAAAATCATATTGCTGCTTTTTAAGAGTTCATAATAGGATATTTACTGAATTTATTCCCTTTATTTGATGGTTCATTACTAATTTGGTTAATATGAAGCACGATGATTGTAAAACTTGTTAAAGCACCAAAGGGAGATGCAGAGCAATGCGGCATAATCAGATGAATAGGACAGATGAAATAGAAAGGGCACGAATGATTCATCTATTTGCTAACACCAGATTTATATTATTTTTTTAAATAGCATTATTATTAAATTGAGATTCATGGTAACCAGGGGCCATTAATCAATTGTGTCTATGCTAACCAAAAACATAGTACACCCCCACTCGTACATCACAACCGGATGACACAAAGCTGGGTGGTAGTGTGAACTGTGAAGAGGATGTTAGGAGGTTGCAGGGTGACCTGGAATGGTTGAGTGAGTGGGCAGATGCGTGGCAGATGCAGTATAATATAGATAAATGTGAGGTTATCCATTTTGGCGGCAAAAATAAGGGGGCAGATTATTATCTCAATGGGGTTAGGTTGTAAGCTTCCCAAGCAGAATATGAGGTGCTGTTCCTCCAGCTTGTGCGTGGTCTCACTCTGACAATGAAAGAGACCTAGAACAGACATAATGCTAAATCTGGATAAAACACAACTTATGGCACAACTAAAATACAGTTCTGGTCACCTCAGCATAGAGAGGATGTGATAGCAGATAGCCCAAAGAAACGCCAACGCCTGAAGGTTTTTCACCAAGTCACACGCTGCCCCGCCTTGTATATATATGTTACCAGTTCTTCAGTGGCATTGGGTCCAAATTCTGAAAATTCCATTCCACAGATCTGTGGAAAAAGCTATACCTGATGGTTCACAACCACGGTAATCAGGGCCGAACAAAATATGCTGACTTCTCAGAGCTATGTATTTTCCTAAACAAACAAACAAGCCAATAGAAATGATATATGTTATAAAGTATTTGTCTGGCTGGATACATCTATTACTGATAGAGTTGCTACTTGCATCATAATGTGTCCAGAGCTGGAGTCCTGCTGAGCTAATTCGAAAAACACTGGAGAAAAATTGTTCCTTGTCAAAGAATGCAGGGATATTGATGTCATCAGCCAGAGATGGGAACTGTTTGGTAATATCTGCAGCATCCTGTTTTAAAGAAAACAACATTTGTTAATAGCCATTTCTTCGACAGACAATATATCAGAATTAGCTGTGGAGAAAAATAATTTACATCGGTAATCTAAAATAACATTCCAAACTTGAACAGACAAACAAATACTTAGTGTCCTCTATAATGTTTGGGACAAAGATCCATCATTTATTTATTTGCCTCTGTACTCCACAATATGAGATCTGAAATAGAAAAAAAATCACATGTGGTTAAATTGCACATTGTCAGATTTTATGAAAGGCCATTTTTATACATTTTGGTTTCACCATGTAGAAATTACAGCAGTGTTTATACTTAGTCCTCTCCCATTTCAGGGTACCATAATGTTTGGGACACAGCAATGTCATGTAAATAAAGTAGTCATGTTTAGTATTTTGTTGCATATCCTTTGCATACAATGACTGCTTGAACAGTAGCTGGGTATCTTCTCTGGTGATGCTCTGAATTGTAGCCATCTTTAGCTTAAGCTTGTTTTGGGAGCTAGTCCCCTTCAGTTTTTTCTTCAGCATATAAAAGGCATGCTCAATTGGGTTCAGATCGGGTGATTCACTTGGCTACTCAAGAAGAGACCATTTTTTAGCTTTGAAAAGCTCCTTTGTTGCTTTACCAATATGTTTGGGATCATTGTCTTGCTGTAGAATGAACCGCCGGCCAATGAGTTTTGAGGCATTTGAGCAGATAGGATGTGTCTATACGCTTCAGAATTCATTATGCTACTACGATCAGCAGTTGTATCATCAATGAACATAAGTAAGACAGTACCTTCAGAAGCCATACATGCCCAGGACATAACACCCCACCACCGTGTTTCACAGATGAGGTGGTATGCTTTGGATCTTGGGCAGTTCCTTCTCTCCTCCATACTTTGCTCTTGCCCTCACTCTGATATAAGTTACTCTTCGTCTCATCTGTCCACACGACCTTTTTCCAGAACTGTGGTTCCTCTTTTAAGTATTTCTTGGCAAACGGTAACCTGGCCATCCTATTTTTGTGGCTAACCAGTGGTTTGAATCTTGCAGTGTAGTAATAGTAATAATAATAATAATAATACATTTATTTGTATTATGGTTGGGACACAACAATGACAAAGCAGTTTTAAAAACAACTCAAGTTGACCAAAGTGCTTCACATCAGTGCAGGTACTAATTTGATACATACAACGGTAGACAGACCTAACAATACATACATAAACTGTTTACAGCGCCCCATCAGAGGGGCTCAAAAACTAGTGGGAGTAGAAATAGGTTTTGAGTCGTGATTTAAAGGAGTTGATAGTGGGGGCAGTTCTGATGAGGAGCAGGATGTTTTTCCACAGTTTAGGTGCTGCAACCGCAAAAATGCGGTCACCCCTGAGCTTAAACCTGGACAGCGAAATAGTCAGTAGCCCCAAGTCGGCCGACCTGAGGGACCTGGACCTAGAATGGTTGGTTAGATGATTTTTGATATGGGGGGTGGGGGGGGGGGCAAGCCCGTTAAGGGCTTTGTATACGAATGAAAGGAGCTTTAAGTTGATTCTATACCGTACTGGGAGCCAGTGGAGAGAGGCCAGAATTGGGGTGACGTGGTCCCTTTTACGGGTACCCGTTAGAAGTCTTGCTGCGGCGTTTTGGACCAATTGCAGACGGGACAGGGATGATTGGCTGATGCCAGTATATGGAGCTGCAGTAGTCAAGGCGGGAAAAGATTAATGCGTGGATGATTTTGTTTTGAGGTCGTCGAATTTAGAAACATAGAAACGTAGAAAATAGATGCAGGAGGAGGCCATTCGGCCCTTCAAGCCAGCACCGCCATCCATTGTGATCATGGCTGATCGTCCCCTATCAATAACCCATGCCTGCCTTCTCCCCATATCCATTGACACCACTAGCCCCTAGAGCTCTACCTGACTCTCTCTTAAAACCATCCAGTGACTTGGCCTCCAATGCCCTCTGTGGCAGGAAATTCCATAAATTCACAACGCTCTGGGTGAAAAAGTTTTTTCTCCCCTTTATTCTAAGACTGTGGCCTCTGGTTCTGGACTCACCCAACATTGGGAACATTTTTCCTGCATCTAGCTTGTCCAGTCCATTTATAATTGTATATGTTTCTATAAGATCTCCCCTCATCCTTCTAAACCCCAGTGAATACAAGCCTAGTCTTTTCAATCTTTCCTCATATGACAGTCCCGCCATCCCAGGGATTAATCTCCTGAACCTACGCTGCACTGCCTCAATCACAAGGATGTCCTTCCTCAAATTAGGAGACCAAGACTGTACACAATACTCCAGATGTGGTCTCACCAGAGCCCTATACAACTGCAGAAGAACCTCTTTACTCCTATACTGAAATCCTCTTGTTATGAATGCTAACATTCCATTAGCTTTCTCCACTGCCTGTTGTACCAGTAAGCCAACTTTCAGTGACCGATGTACAAGGACGTCCAGGTCTCGCTGCACCTTCCCCTTACCTAATCTAACCCCATTGAGATAATAATCAGCCACCTTGTTTTTGCCACCAAAGTGGATAACCTCACATTTATCTATATTATACTGCATCTGCCACGCATCTGCCCACTCACTCAACCTGACCAGGTCACCCTGCAACCTCCTAACATCCTCTTCACAGTTCCCACTGCCACCCAGCTTTGTGTCATCCATAAACTTGCTAGTGTTGCTCCTAATTCCCTCTTACAAATCAATAATATGGTAAAGTAAACAGTTGCGGCCCGAACACCGAGCCTTAAGGCACTGCATCGCCACTGCCTGCCATTCTGAAAAGGAGCCGTTCACTCCTACAGTTTGCTTCCGGTCTGTCAACCAATTTTCTATACATGTCAACACCCTAGCACTTGCTCTAATTTTAGTCACCAGTCTCCCGTGTGGGACCTTATCAAAGGCTTTCTGAAAGTCTAGATACACTACACCCACTGGCACCCCTTCACCCCATTTTACTTGTCACATCCTCAAAAAATTCCAGAAGAGTAGTCAAGCATGATTTCCCTTTCATAAATCCATGTTGACTTGACCTAATCCTTTTACTGCTATCCAAATGCCCCATTATTACCTCTTTAATAATTGACTCCAGCATCTTTCCTACCACCGAAGTCAGGCTAACTGGTCTATAATTCCCCGTTTTCTATCTCTCGCTCCTTTCTTGAAAAATGGGATAACATTAGCTATCCTCCAATCCACAGGAACTGATCGTGAATGTATTGAACATTGGAAAATGATCACCAATGCGTCCACTATTTCTAGAGCCACCTCCCTGAGGACCCTGGGATGCAGACCATCAGGCCCAGGGGATTTATCATCCTTCAGTCCTATTAGCCTACCCAATACTATTTCTCACCTAATTAAAATTTCTTTCAGTTCCTCTACCCGCTTAGATCCTCTGTCCTCCAGTACATCTGGGAGATTGTTTGTCTTCGTTGATCCGAAGAACCTATTCAACTCTTCTGCCATTTCCTTGTTGCCCATAATAATTTCACCCGTGTCAACCTTCAAGGGACCCACATTTGACTTTGCTTCTCTTTTTCCCTTAACATATCTAAAGAAGCTTTTACTGTCCTTCTTTATATTCCTGGCCAGCCTCCCTTCGTACTTCATCTTTTCAGCCCGTATTGCCCGTTTTGTTCCCTTCTGTTGTCTTATGAAAGTTTCCCAATCCTCAGGCTTCTGGCTACTCTTTGCTGTGTTATACATCTTTTCTTTTAGTTTTATTCTATCCCTAACTTCTCTTGTCAGCCATGGTTGCCTCCTACTCCCCTCAGAATCTTTCTTCCTTTTTGGAATGAAATGATCCTGCGTCTTCCGGATTGTGCCCAGAAATTCCTGCCATTGCTGTTCCACCGTCATTCCTGCTAGGATCCCATTCCAGTTTACCTTGGCCAGCTCCTCCTCATGCCTTCATAGTCCCCTTTGTTCAATTGCATCACTGATACTTCCGATTTAACCTTCTCCTTCTCAAATTGCAGATTAAAACTAATCATATTATGATCACTACTTCCAAGCGTTTCCTTTACCTCGAGGTCTCTTGTCGTATCTGGTTCATTGGACAACACTAAATCCAGAATTGCCTATTCTCTGGTCGGCTCCATTACAAGCTGCTCTAAGAATCCATCTCGGAGGCACTCTACAAACTCTCTTTCTTGGGGTCCTGAGCCAACCTGATTTTCCCAGTCTACCTGCATATTGAAATCCCCCATCACCACAGTGGCATTACTTTTGTTACATGCCAGTTTTAACTCCTGCTGGAACTTACAACCTACATCCGGACTACTATTGAGGAATGATTTGATTTTAGCTATTGTACGAAGCTAGAAGAAACCAGATTTTATCACAAAGTTTGACAAGCAAGTCAACTCTAATGCGTAGTCAAATATCACACCAAGGTTTTTGACGTGCGGTTTGACTAAGGAGGTTAGGCTTCCAAGATTGCCTTTTATCGTTTTGATGGGGTCGGAGGGGCCGAGTAGGATGACCTCAGACTTGTTCTCATTAAGTTGGAGGAAGTTCTGAGCCATCCAGCATTTTAAATCATCAAGGCAGTGCATGAGGCTATTTAAATTTGACAAGTTGTTGGGTTTCAGGGGGCGATATAGCTGTGTATCATTTGCATAGCAGTGGAAATAAATGTTGTGCCTTTGAATGACTTTGCCGAATGGGAGCATGTAGAGAAAGAGAATGGGGCCTAGGATGGAGCCTTGTGGAACCCGCAGAAAAAGCTAGCTGGGGAAGAGAAAGAATTGACTATGTTGGTAGAAAAACTCCTGTTTTTTAGGTAGGAAACGATCCAGCTCAGGGCAATGCCATCAACATCAACCCCATACCGGAGACGGTCAATTAGGATGGTATGGTCCACTGTGTCAAACACTGCGCTGCGGTCGAGAAGGAGCAGGATTGCACAGTCGCCGGAGTCGATGGCGAGGTCATTATGTACCTTCAACAAGGCAGACTCTGTGCTGTGGTGGGCTCTGAAACCTGATTGGAAACTTTCCAGGATTGAATTTTGGTGTAGATAAGGAATTAGTTGGTCTAGAACTACCTTTTCAAGTACTTTTGAGAGGAGAGGCAGTTTGGAAGTAGGTCTGTAGTTACTAGGTAAGTGGGGTCTAGGTTAGTTTTTTTCAGGAGGTGCTGGACCACCGTGTGCTTGAAACAGCTTGGAACAGCGCCAGTGGCTGGAGAACTGTGGATAACCATATAACAATTACAGCACGGAAACAGGCCCTCTCGGCCCTTCCAGTCCGTGCCGACCATTTGTTTTCCCCTAGTCCCATCTACCTGCACTCAGACCATACCCCTCCATTCCCTTCACGTCCATATACCTATCCACTTTACTCTTAAATGTTAAAATCGATCCTGCCTCCACCACTTCTGCTGGAAGCTCATTCCACACAGCCACCACCCTCTGAGTAAAGAAGTTCCCCCTCACGTTACCCCGAAACCTCTGTCCCTTAATTCTCTTGTCATGCCCTCTTGTTTGAATCTTCCCTACCCTCAATGGGAAAAACGTATCCACGTCAACTCTGTCTATCCCTTTCATAATTTTAAAGACCTCAATCAAGTCCCCCCTTAACCTTCTGCGCTCCAAAGAATAAAGACCTAACTTGTTCAACCTTTCTCTGTAACATAGTTGCTGGAACCCTGGCAACATTCTAGTAAATCTCCTCTGTACTCTCTCTATTTTGTTGACATCCTTCCTATAACTAGGCGACCAAAATTGTACACCATACTCCAGAATTGGTCTTACCAATGCCTTGTACAATTTTAACATTACTTCCCTACTCCTATATTCAATGCTCTGATTTATAAAGGCCAGCACACCAAAGGCTTTCTTTACCACCCTATCTACATGCGATTCCACCTTCAGGGAACTATGCACAGTTATTCCTAGATCCCTCTGTTCCACAGAATTCCTCAATTCCCTACCATTTACCATGTACGTCCTATTTTGATTTGTCGTGCCAAGATGTAGCACTTCACACTTATCAGCATTAAACTCCATCTGCCATCTTTCAGCCCACTTTTCCAAATGGCCCAAATCTCTCTGTAGACTTTGAAAATCTACTTCATTATCCACAACACCACCTATCTTAGTATCATCTGCATACTTACTCATCCAATTTTCCACCCCATCATCCAGATCATTGATATACATGACAAACAACAGTGGACCCAACACAGATCCCTGAGGCACCCCACTGGTCACCGGCTTCCAACCTGACAAACAACCATCCACCATTACTCTCTGACATCTCCCATTCAGCCACTGTTGAATCCATCTTGCTACTCCGCCATTAACACCCAAAGATTGAACCTTCTTAACCAACCTTCCATGGGGAACCTTGTCAAAGGCCTTACTGAAATCCATATAGACAACATCCACTGCTTTACCCTCATCAATTTCCCTAGTTACCGCTTCAAAAAATTCAAGGTTTGTCAAACATGACCTTCCAGGCACAAATCCATGTTGACTGTTCCTGATCAGACCCTGTTTATTCAGATGCATATATATATTATCTCTAAGTATCCTTTCCATTAATTTACCCACCACTGACGTCAAACTAATAGGTCTATAATTGCTAGGTTTATTCTTTGAACCCTTTTTAAACAATGGAACAACATGCGCAGTACGCCAATCCTCCGGCACTATTCCCGTTTCTAAAGACATTTGAAATATTTCTGTCATAGCTCCTGCTATTTCTACACTAACTTCCCTCAATGTCCTAGAGAATATCCTGTCAGGACCTGGAGACTTATCCACTTTTATATTTTTCAAAAGTGTCAGTACTTCCTCCTCTTTGAATCTCATAGTTTCCATAGTTACTCTACTTTTTCCCCTTAACTCACAGAGTTCAATATCCTTCTCCTTGGTGAATACCGAAGAAAAGAAATTGTTCAATATCTCCCCCATCTCTTTTGGCTCTGCAGATAGCTGTCCATTCTGGTTCTCTAATGGTCCAATTTTATGCCTCGTTATCCTTTTGCTATTAATATAGCTGTAGAAACCCTTTGGGTTTACTTTCACCTTTCTTGCCAAAGCAACCTCATATCTTCTTTTAGCCTTCCTAATTTCTTTCTTAAGATTCTTTTTACATTCTTTATACTCCTCTAGCATCTCATTTACTCCATGCTTCCTATAATTATTGTAGATATCTCTCTTTTTTCGAAACAAGTGTCCAATATCCCTTAAAAACCATGGCTCTTTCCAATTTTTACTATTTCCTTTCAACCGAACAGGGACATAAAAATTCTGTACTCTTACAATTTCCCCTTTAAATGTCCTCCATTTCTCTTCTACATCCTCCCCATAAAACAAAGTGTCCCAATTCATTCCTTTTAAATCCTTACACATTCCCTCAAAGTTAGCCTTTCTCCAATCAAAAATCTCCACCCTAGGTCCAGTTCTGACTCTCTCCATAATTATATTGAAACTAATGGTATTGTGATCACTGGTCCCGAAGTGCTCACCAACGCATACCTCCATCACCTGACCTGCCTCATTTCCTAACAGGAGGTCCAGCACTGCCCCTTCTCTGGTCGATACCTCTATGTACTGATGCAAAAAACTATCCTGCACACATTTTACAAACTCCAAACCATCCAGCCCATTTACAGAATGTGTTTCCCAGTCTATTTTTGGAAAATTGAAATCTCCCACAATCACTACCTTGTGCTTACTACTAATATCTGCTATCTCCTTACATATTTGCTCTTCCAATTCACGCTCCCCATTTGGTGGTCTATAATACACCCCTAAAAGTGTTGCTACACCGTTCCCACTTCTCAGTTCCACCCAAATAGCCTCCCTAGACGAGCCCTCTAATCTATCCTGCCAAAGCACTGCTGTAATATCTTCTCTGACAAGCAATGCAACACCCCCCTCTGGTCCCTCCAATTCTATCACACCTGAAGCAACAAAATCGTGGAATATTTAGTTTCCAATCACAGCCGTCCTGCAACCATGTTTCACTGATTGCCACAACATCATATTTCCAGGTGTCAATCCAGGCTCTAAGTTCGTCCACCTTACTTACAATGCTCCTAGCATTAAAATATACACATTTTAGAAACCCACCGTCCCTTATTCTCTGTCTATTATCTTTTTCATCTTTCTCGCCTACATTTTGGATCCGATTGCTTCCCTTCTCTGCCTCTTGCCCCACACCCTGACCCCTAGCCCCCTCTACCCGAGTCCCCCTCCCCCAGCCTTTCTAGTTTAAAGTCTCCCCAGTAGCCTTTGCAAATCTCCCTGCCAGGATATTGGTCCCCCTCGGGCTCAAGTGCAACCCGTCCTTTGTGTACAGATCATGCCTTCCCCAAAAGAGGTCCCAGTGATCAAGAAACTTGAATTCCTGCCCACTGCACCAGTCCCTCAGCCACGCATTTATCCTCCACCTCATTTCATTCCTACTATCACTGTCACGCGGCACAGGCAGTAATCCTGAAATTGTTACCCTTTTGGTCCTTCTCCTTAACTTTCCCCCCAACTCCCTAAATTCTCCCTTCAGGACCTCGTCACTTGTTCTGCCTATGTCATTGGTACCTATGTGTACCACAACATCAGGCTCCTCTCCCTCCCTTATCAGAATCTTTTGGACACGTTCTTACACATGCAAGACCCTGGCACCAGGGAGTCAAACTACCATCCGGGTCTCCCGACTGCGTCCACAGAATCGCCTATCCGACCCCCCCTAACTATAGAGTCCCCTATTACAATTGCCCTCCTCTTTTTGTTACCCTTCTGAGCATCAGGGCCGGTCTCTGTGCCGGAGGCCCGGCCGCTGTTGCTGCCCCCAGCTAGGCTGTCCCCTCCAATCGTACTCAAACCCGAGTACCTATTTTCCAGGTGTACGGTCACAGGGGTACTCTCTAGCCCCTGCCTCTGCCCCTTGCCCTTCCTAACTGTGACCCACTTGTCTGCCTCCTGTGGTTTGGGAGTGACTACCTCCCTGTAGCTCCTCTCTATGACCTCCTCACTCTCCCTGACTAGATGGAGGTCATCGAGCTGCTGCTCCAGGTTCCTAACACAGTCCTTTAGGAGCCCCATCTCAACACACCTGGCGCAGATGTGGATGTCTGGAGGGCTATCAGATTCCCTGACCTCCCACATCTGACATCCAGAACAGTACACTGCCCTGGCCTTCATACTGCCCCCCGTACACAGGATACAATATAAAGTACACAACAAACTGCTGGGATCTGACTGCCAATCAGCTGCTTATCCGGGTCCACTTCCCACCAATCAGCGGCTTCCTCAAAAAAAAACCCACTTCTCCAAATGGAATGTTATGGATTTCGGCAAGCTCCTGTGGGCCTCTGAAAAAACAAGCCCCGCGCTTGATTTTAAACCTTACCGGTCGGGTGTCGCTCCTCCCCCTCCTCCTCTTCCAACGGCTCCTGTGGGCCTCTGAAAAAACAAGCCCCGCGCTTGATTTTAAACCTTACCGGTCGGGTGTCGCTCCTCCCCCTCCTCCTCTTCCAACGGCTCCGGCCTCTGATTTTAAACCTTAGGCCTCTGAAAAAACAAGCCCCGCGCTTGATTTTAAACCTTACCGGTCGGGTGTCGCTCCTCCCCCTCCTCCTCTTCCAACGGCTCCTGTGGGCCTCTGAAAAAACAAGCCCCGCGCTTGATTTTAAACCTTATGATCAAGCCTTAAATCCTGATGATAGAGAGGATACTGGGACCGACTGTTGCAAAGACATCCTTCAGAAGGGCAGTGGGAACAATGTCAAGGGGGCAGGTTGCAGGTTTCATAGTGGAGACAGGCTTTACAAGGGAGGATAGAGTAATGGGTTGGAAGCAGTCTAATTTAGATGAACAGACCAAAGAGGCAGCTAGGTCATGGGTGGGAGGGGAAATATTCGTTCTGATGTTCTCAACTTTACTGGTGAAAAAAGTAGAGAATTCTTCGTAATTGGCAGGGGACCCAGCTAAGCTGGTACCGGGGGCGGGACATATGACAGAGGTAATAGTACGAAATAGGACGTTGGAATTTTGAGCGTTTTTGGAAATAAGTTCGGAGACGTATTGTGATCTCACAGGGTTTGGCTGATCTCTGCAGTGTGGCCTTCTGTGGGCAGTAGTCATTGCCAAATCCACACCCGACTCCTGAAGAGTATTTCTGAACTGTCGGACAGGTGATTGGGGATTTTTCTTTATTATAGAGAGAATTCTTCTGCCATCAGCTGTGGAGGTCTTCTTTGGCCTGCGATTAATAAGCTCACCAGTAATCTCATTCTTCTTAAAGATGTTCCAAACAGTTGATTTTGGTAAGCCTAAGGTTTGGCTGATTTATCCTTGTTTCTCAGTCTCATAATGGCTTCTTTAACTTTCATTGACACAATTTTGGTCCTCATGTTGATAAACAGCTATAAAAGTTTCCAGAGGTGATGGAAAATGGAGGAAAGACTAGGTGCTGAAAGCAATTAAGCACACCTGAGCAATTACAAACAACTGTGAAGCCATGTATCCCAAACATTATGGTGTCCTGAAATGGGAGGTCTATGTATAAAGACAGCTATCATTTCTACACGGTGAAACCAAAATGTATAAAAATGGCCTTTAATAAAATCAGACAATGTGCACTTTAACCACATGTGATTTTTTTCCATTGCAAATCTCAAATTGTGAAATACAGAGGCAAATAAATAAATGATGGGTCTTTGTCCCAAACATTATGGAGGGCACTGTACATAGTAGCAATGTTACAAAATTTTGAGATTTAAAAAATCAAGTTTGCAATTTACCCAACAGATAAAGCATAAAAAGAAGTTTAATTTGACACCTAATTCACTTTCATATCTTCAGTATTAAAAAAGTTATGGCCATTTTCATACTTGGAAATTAGCATCTTGTTCCCTATTGCTTTTCCATTGACTTAACACAAAAGCTGTGATCGAGGACAGTTAAAAGCCCATAGCTTTCTTAAAAATCAAGAGAACTGAATGAAATGTTCAGTTATTATAGATTGAAGCATTCTGAAACATATATAAAACATCTTACTTGGATGACCTGAAATTATGCTGCGGTCAAAAAGGAGCAGGCCTGTATGGTCATGAGAGGTCTCCTATGGTTGTGAGAGGTCTTCAAAGAGTCGTAGCGTCTGTCTGGTCGCCGCTGAAATTTCAACATGGTGAAAATTTCGGCGACCTATGACGTGTGCCGGCAGTTGCCTGTACAGGTTGCGTAAGTGGGACACAAAGGGACTGGCAGGCCAAGGAAGACCGCCAAACCTGATGACAGAAGAATTCTCTCTATATTAACAAAAAAATCCCAAACACCTGTCCGACAGATCAGAAACACTCTTCAGGAGTCAGATGTGGATTTGTCAATGACCACTGTCCGCAGAAGACTTCATGAACAGAAATACAGACGCTGCACTGCAAGATGCAAACGAGATGTTAGCTGAAAAAACAAGATGGCCAGGTTACAGATTGCCAAGAAGTACTTAAAAGACCAACCATAGTTCTGGTAAAAGGTCTTGTGGACAGATGAGATGAAGATGAACTTATATCAGAATGATGGCAAGAGCAAAGTCCGGAGGAGAGAACCCAATTGAGCATGCCTTTTATATTCTGAAGGGAAAACTGAAGAGTACTACCCCCCAAAACAATCATAAGCTAAAGATGGCTGCAATTCAGGCCTGCAGAGCATCACCAGAGGAGATACCCAGCAACTTCAAGCAGTCATTGCATGCAAAGGATATGTAACAAAACACTAAACATGACTACTTTCATTTACATTATATTGCTGTGTCCCAAACATTCTGGTGCCCTGATGGGGTGGACTATGTATAAACATTGTTGTAATTTCTACATGATGAAACCAAAATGTATAAAAATGTTTTTTATTAAAATCTGACAATGTGCACTTTAACCATATATGATTTTTTCTATTACAAATCTCAAATTGTGGAGTAGAGGCAAATAAATAATGATGGGTCTTTGTCTGGCTGTCATTTGAAGAGTGCTTCAGTTATTTTAAAGCACAGATAATCTAATTGTTTTTGAAAACACTAAAATACCATATTTCCCAACAGAGAAAGTGGTATTTTTTAACCGAAAATAAGGCCCGAAAATTTACCTGGGTCTTGCAGGCCGAAGGTTAGATTGTTAGCCAAGAAAGATAGGCTTGGCTATCCCTCAGTACAACAACTGTAAAAAGACAGTGCCGCAGGGGTGGGAAAGAGTTCCTTCCACAGCGTGTGGGGAGTCTGGCCCGGGTCAGCACGGCAAAGAAGCAAACTTGGAGGGGAGGGGATCAGGGATCATGATAGCAACTCACTCAGTTGCTCAGGTGGTTGTGAGCGGCTGCTGGGACCGGACGGCGTAACCCGCCGCCACCTCTGCGCCTTCTCCCGGCCTGCCCACCAGCCAGCCACAGTGTCCTTCGACACAGGCGCAACTGGTGGAGGTGGTGGTTGGTGGGTAGCTACTGGGCGGAAGGCTGGCTACTTTGTTCAGGGCTCTCTCTCTCTCCCCGTTATGTGATCTCCCTGAGCCAGGAAGTCCCCGTCCCTCAGACCTGAACCGCACAGCGTATTGTGGGACAGGTGAAGATGGAGGCTCCCGGGTCCTTGAAGGAGTTTCACATCTTCGTTTCTACTGACTAAACCAAATCCTTGATCCTGTCCTGCCAGCCTTTATTCAAAATTTTGCAACCCAAATAGGGGTGCGTCTTCGACGCAGGTGCATCTTCATTGCTGGTAAATATACATCAACAACCACGTTACATTCTTTTAACAAAATATAATGTGCTTTGTGGCCAAGTTTGCAGATGATTGCATCGCATTTGATTCGGGGCTAGAATATAAAAGCAAGGATGTCATGCTAAAGGGCCTGTCCCACTTATCTCATTTCGAATCTCATTGAAACCTATCAGATAGTGGAATATTTAGAGTGGATGTGAGAAGGGTGTTTGCAGTATTGGGAGAGTCTGGTGGGCACAACAAGAATAAAATGTTGTACCTTTAAGAAGGCGATGAGGTGGCATTTCTTCAGTTAGAGGCTATGGAGGCCAAGATATTGGATATTTTTAAAGCGGAGATTGACAGATTCTTGATTAGTAAAGGGCATCAAAGATTATGGGGAGGTTATGGGGAGAAGGCAGGAGAATGGAGTTGAGAGGGAAAAATAGATCAGCCACGATTGAATGGTGGAGTAGACTCAATGGGTCAAATGGCCTAATTGTGCTCCCTATGTCTTCTGCAATAATCCAGCAAATGAGGCAGCAGATAGATGACGTTCCTGGTTAAGACCCTTCTTCAGTTACTGAAGCTGAGTTACTCCAGTACTTGTGTTTTATTCATGATGTCATCAACAGCAGTTCCTTGTGTCTCCATTAAGTTTTTTCAACTCTGTAAATGCAGCAAAGTTCCTTTCAACACACTAGCTACAATAGTGGAATGTATCATAAAAAATTGTTCCATGCTTCTAGGCTGACATCCTTTATTATAATAAGCAGGTTCGCTATTCCGAAATACGCAAGGAATCATGGGATTTGTCAAAGGTCAAACGCTATAAAGAAAAATTGCACGAAGCATTGTAGATACAGTGAGTATAGTTTGGGTCCGATTTTTTGTCTTTTTTCAAGCTTATATTTGTCAGCTCAAATTACGAACAAAGCGCTGACTGTATAAACTGTATAAATGCTTATCTTTATTCATGATTTATGTGTACAAATATCTTTAATTGCAGGAACGTGGTGCCAGGTAGCGGGAAAGCGGGGTGTAACAGCAAGATAAAGGGGGTAGATGCGAGTGGGAGAACGGGGGGGGGGGGGGGGGGAGACTGGACGGCGGAGAGACATTCTCAGCAGCTCATGCACACAGACCCACGCAGCTACATGCACACAGACCCACAGACCCACGCCTCATCCGCAGTCAGGATCCAACCCGGGACCCCAGCGCCACAAGCGCTGCCGAACCGCCATTGGACCGTTCACCCCCCCCCGAGGGACGGCCGGAGACATCCGGACCGACGGGACACCGCCCTGGAGCAGCGGCCCTCAGGCCGACAGCCAGCGCGGAGAAGCGCAACCCCAGCTCAACTCCGCCTGTCCGGCCAGGACAACCGACAGCCCCGGACCTACAGGACAGCGCGGAGATGAAGCGACAACTCCAGCCCAACCTCGCCCCAACTTCCAAGGAAACCTGCGCCCAAACTTACCAGGGACTGCTAGCTGCAACCCCCAAGTGGCCGCCGGCCAACCCCCCCCCCATGCCAGCTGAGGTCTGGGGCCGCCACCGCTCCAGGACTGCATCCTGGCTGCCTGCCAACCGGCTCAACAGGGAGAGCTGAACTGGAGCCAGCGCTTTACCCCCCCCCCCGCACCGGTTGCATGTCCAGCGCCCGCCAAGATCCACCCCGGACACCCACAGACAGGGACGGGACACCCGGGAGGGGATGGGGACGGCCCTCCACACAACGCAGCACCACTGCTGCCGAGAATCTTTATAGCGAGTGACCTATGATCTATGACAGATAGTAACCATACAACAATTACAGCACGGAAACAGGCCCTCTCGGCCCTTCCAGTCCGTGCCGACCATTTGTTTTCCCCTAGTCCCATCTACCTGCACTCAGACCATACCCCTCCATTCCCTTCACGTCCATATACCTATCCACTTTACTTTTAAATGTTAAAATCGATCCTGCCTCCACCACTTCTGCTGGAAGCTCATTCCACACAGCCACCACCCTCTGAGTAAAGAAGTTCCCCCTCACGTTACCCCTAAACCTCTGTCCCTTAATTCTCATGTCATGTCCTCTTGTTTGAATCTTCCCTACCCTCAATGGGAAAAACCTATCCACGTCAACTCTGTCTATCCCTTTCATCATTTTATAGACCTCAATCAAGTCCCCCCTTAACCTTCTGCGCTCCAAAGAATAAAGACCTAACTTGTTCAACCTTTCTCTGTAACATAGTTGCTGGAACTCTGGCAACATTCTAGTAAATCTCCTCTGTACTCTCTCTATTTTGTTGACATCCTTCCTATAATTAGACGAACAAAATTGTACACCAGAATTGGTCTTATTAATGCCTTGTACAATCTTAACATTACTTCCCTACTCCTATATTCAATGCTCTGATTTATAAAGGCCAGCACACCAAAGGCTTTCTTTACCACCCTATCTACATGCGATTCCACCTTCAGGGAACTATGCACAGTTATTCCTAGATCCCTCTTTTCCACAGCATTCCTCAATTCCCTACCATTTACCATGTACGTCCTATTTTGATTTGTCCTGCCAAGATGTAGCACTTCACACTTAACAGCATTAAACTCCATCTGCCATCTTTCAGCCCACTTTTCCAAATGGCCCAAATCTCTCTGTAGACTTTGAAAATCTACTTCATTATCCACAACACCACCTATCTTAGTATCATCTGCAAACTTACTTATCCAATTTTCCACCCCATCATCCAGATCATTGATGTACATGACAAACATCATGGACCCAACACATATCCCTGAGGCACCCCACTGGTCACCGGCTTCCAACCTGACAACCAGCCATCCACCATTACTCTCTGACATCTCCCATTCAGCCACTGTTGAATCCATCTTGCTACTCCGCCATTAACACCCAAAGATTGAACCTTCTTAACCAACCTTCCATGGGGAACCTTGTCAAAGGCCTTACTGAAATCCATATAGACAACATCCACTGCTTTACCCTCATCAATTTCCCTAGTTACCGCTTCAAAAAATTCAAGAAGGTTTGTCAAACATGACCTTCCAGGCACAAATCCATGTTGACTGTTCCTGATCAGACCCTGTTTATCCAGATGCTTATATATATTATCTCTAAGTATCCTTTCCATTCTGGTTCTCTAATGGTCCAATTTTATCCCTTGTTATCCTTTTGCTATTAATATAGCTATAGAAACCCTTTGGGTTTACTTTCACCTTTTTTGCCAAAGCAACCTCATATTTTCTTTTAGCCTTCCTAATTTCTTTCTTAAGATTCTTTTTACATTCTTTATACTCCTCTAGCACCTCATTTACTCCATACCTCCTATAATTATTGTAGATATCTCTCTTTTTTCGAAACGTGTCCAATTTCCCTTGAAAACCATGGCTCTTTCCAATTTTTACTATTTCCTTTCAACCTAACAGGGACATAAAGATTCTGTACTCTTACAATTTCCCCTTTAAATGTCCTCCATTTCTCTTCTACATCCTTCCCATGAAACAAAGTGTCCCAATTCACTCCTTTAAAATCCTTACGCATTCCCTCAAAGTTAGCCTTTCTCCAATCAAAAATCTCCACCCTAGGTCCAGTTCTGACTCTCTCCATAATTATATTGAAACTAATGGTATTGTGATCACTGGTCCCGAAGTGCTCACCAACACATACCTCCGTCACCTGACCTGCCTCATTTCCTAACAGGAGGTCCAGCACTGCCCCTTCTCTGGTCGATACCTCTATGTACTGCTGCAAAAAACTATCCTGCACACATTTTACAAACTCCAAACCCATCCAGCCCATTTACAGAATGTGTTTCCCAGTCTATTTTTGGTAAATTGAAATCTCCCACAATCACTACCTTGTGCTTACTACTAATATCTGCTATCTCCTTACATATTTGCTCTTCCAATTCTCGCTCCCCATTTGGCGGTCTATAATACACCCCTAAAAGTGTTGCTACACCGTTCCCACTTCTCAGTTCCACCCAAATAGCCTCCCTAGACGAGCCCTCTAATCTATCCTGCCAAAGCACTGCTGTAATATCTTCTCTGACAAGGAATGCAACACCTCCCCCTCTGGTCCCTCCAATTCTATCACACCTGAAGCAACAAAATCCTGGAATATTTAGTTTCCAAACAGCCCTCCTGCAACAATGTTTCACTGATTGCCACAACATCATATTTCCAGGTGTCAATCCAGGCTCTAAGTTCATCCACCTTTCTTACAATGCTCCTAGCATTAAAATATACACATTTTAGAAACCCACCGTCCCTTATTCTCTGTCTATTATCTTTTTCATCTTTCTTGCCTACATTTTGGGTCCGAGTGCTTCCCTTCTCTGCCTCTTGCCCCACACCCTGACCCCTAGCCCCCTCTACCCATGTCCCTCCCCCCAGCCTTTCTAGTTTAAAGTCTCCCCAGTAGCCTTTGCAAATCTCCCTGCCAGGATATTGGTCCCCCTCGGGTTCAAGTGCAACCCGTCCTTTGTATACAGATCATGCCTTCCCCAAAAGAGGTCCCAGTGATCAAGAAACTTGAATCCCTGCCCACTGCACCAGTCCCTCAGCCACGCATTTATCCTCCACCTCATGTCATTCGTACTCTCACTGTCACGCGGCACAGGCAGTAATCCTGAAATCGTTACCCTTTTGGTCCTTCTCCTTAACTTTCCCCCCAACTCCCTAAATTCTCCCTTCAGGACCTCGTCACCTTTTCTGCCTATGTCATTGGTACCTATGTGTGCCACAACATCAGGCTCCTCTCCCTCCCTTATCAGAATCTTTTGCCCACGTTCTAGCACATGCGAGACCCTGGCACCAGGGAGGCAAACTACCATCCGGGTCTCCCGAATGCGTCCACAGAATCGCCTAACCGACCCCCTAACTATAGAGTCCCCTATTACAATTGCCCTCCTCTTTTTGCTACCCTTCTGAGCATCAGGGCCGGTCTCTGTGCCGGAGGCCCGGCCGCTGTTGCTGCCCCCAGCTAGGCTGTCCCCCCCTAGTAGTAGCCTCCCTCAGTCATGACTGACCATGGGTGATGCATCCTGGTCGGATGCAAGCCTGGGCGATGTCATATGGAGGACAGGCTACTCCCTGCAGCACGTCCCCCTCTCCACGACGCTGATCGATCCAAAGGAACAGCAGGGCCGTTACAGTTTGTCAACAGCACCGTAGCAGGAACTGCCAAAGCGAGGTTGTAGACAACGACGAACTGCCGTAGGGGCTCCGACTCCGGATTTTCTTGTGGTTTACTCCTGGAGCCTTTTCCATGACTGGATATGGCCACAAGGCAGTGGAGGTTTTAAATCAGAGTTTTCCCTCTCCCAGATAGATCGCCTTCCGAGGCTGACGAGCCCCATTTGCCCGAGACTCGTGGGGGCGGGAGCGTCTACCTTCCCGTGCAGGTCTATAGCACCTGCCCACTGCCCATTTGATAATACTTGACACATCCATCTCTAGCCAACAAGTGCAATTGAAAGCAGTAAACATACTAGAATGAGGAAAAATTGTCACCACATTTTTGTCTCTCCCAAAAGCCATAAATCTCAACATGCTATTTTCATCCCAAATCTTTGCTGCAATTACTGTTAATGTTTCTCAAATATTTTGCTTTTCAATTAACAAATTTCTTCCAGGCATTTTATAAAAAATACTTCAACCCATTCTGAAAAATGTAATATTGCTATTTAGTTTATATCGTTCGATGCAATTCAAAGTATAGATCAAAATTCACATTATTTTTGGGTGCAGAAACAGAAGTCAATGTGACATCTTTAAGTTTCATTAAGCCTTGTATACAAAAATATTAGCGACTTGCATTTGACCCCTGTGGCCATTCCCCTCCCCCCCCCCCCCCCCCCCCCCCCCCCGAGGCAATGCAAATATATATATTTTTTAATTTGTAATAAAATTTGTAATAAAATTCAACATAGATGCTTTTTGGATCCTGATGACAAACTAAAATGGAAAGTATAATTATTTGAAATAGTCTGATAATTACCCATTGTTCCCTGATGGAAAGCATTTTCCATCAGGGAAATTTTTTGTATAACAGAGAAATGTGAATGTGTTTGCTATTTCCCTTGTGTTTATGCATCTTTTAAAATAACAGCAGTTAATTATATGACATTTGAGAGCTGCCAAGCATAGTCTCGAGTTATTGTATTTCAACTGTATTTTAAATTATCTGAACAGGACACAGGGCACATTTAAACCAATTGTATCATAAGCCTGCGTTAATAAAACTACAATACACAAGTCATTTTAATTGGCAGTCAGTTATTTCAGTCAAGACCCACTGGGAAGTTTATCCTGGCATCTCACTTTATCAGAGTAAGATACTTTATCAGAAATAACTGCCTCCCAGCAACTGGGTAGTAAGGGGGCTTCACAACCTTATCAGCATTAATAGTCTGCACCAAGTCCACAATCCTTAAATTTGCAACAAATTATAACATCTAACTATTTCAAAGCATACAGAGGATTAATTGGATACTGCAAGGGTGAGATCGATTCCTATTGCATTGTGAAAATATCCTGCAAACACTATTTGCTTAGACTGACAGTGTTACTACAAATATAGGATAACTGAAGATACTCCCAATTGTGATTCAAGCACAAAGAGAAAACTATAAAAGGGATGAAGGTTTAGGGGTCGCAGGCTGCAAAATATTTCAAATTTTAAGTCACCTACCTTACGCGGGTCTACTCCTAACGACCGCAAATAATACTTTTCATCCTGAACACAAAACAATTATTACATTATAAGGGCATTCAGCTCATAAATCCGTACAAATTATGACCCATCAAAGATAAATATATTCAATGTTATTTAAAAGTTCTAGGATAAACTACTCTGCAGTGTTACCCTTTCCATGACTGCTCCCTGCAGAATTCTCAAAAATCATTAAAAAAAACACATAGACTGATGTACAGTGAAAGTGAGCATAAAATAAGTCCCTGAAGACAGCATGGCAAATATGACAACTTCAAATTTAATGTAACAGTAATATTATTCAGATTATTTCTATGCAAAACAATGCACAAGTAATAGGGCATCTAGAAAATAAGACCAATGGCAGAGGGAAAATGCCACTGTATGTGGCAAAGTTAATTAAATCAATGAACGTTGTGCTTAACATATCATTCTGATACAAAATGCTGGAGTAACTGCAGGTCAAGTTGCATCTGTGGAGAACATAGATGTTTTGTGTTGGGATCCTTAATGTCATAGAGTGATGCAGTGTGGAAACAGGCCCTTTAGCCCACACGGCGAACATGTCCCTCCAAATATGTCCTATCCATGTACCTGTCTAAATGTTGGGATAGTCACTGCCTCAAATACCTCCTCTGGCAGTTTGTTCCATACATCCACCACCCTTTGTGTGAAAAAGTGACCCCACTGAAATATTTTCCCCTTCATCGTAAAACGATGATCTCTTGTCCTCGTTTCACCAAGAGACTCTGTGCATCTACCCGATCTATTCCTCTCATGATTTTATTCACTTCTTCAGATTGATTGTGGAGGGGGTGGGGGGGGGTGGAGGATGAAAGCTGGAAGAGAAGAGGGGCAGGAGAAAGCCTGGCAAGTAATAGATTAATACAGGTGAAGGGGGGCAGATGATTGGACAAGTGCCAGAGATGAAAATACAGAAGTTGCGAGACAAAATAGGTCAGTGGGACGCTGCGAGACGGCTGCCCTGCCAGCAATGTGTTTGTTATTTCTACTTTTTTGTTTTTTTTTGTTGTGTTTAGTGTCAGTTTGGGCATCTCTCAGCATGTCTTATGTGGGGGTGGGGGGGATGGGAAAGCGGGGAACCGCTTTCGGCTGCCTCCTCCACGGAGAGGGTACTTTTTCCATGTCGCCTCCCTCGCGGCCTAAGATCATGGATTGGAGTGGAGCATCAGCAGCAGGGTGTGTGTGTGTGTGTGTGTGTGGGGGGGGGGGGGTGGGGAAAGGAGTGTGGGGAAGGGAGTGTGGGGGAGGGGTGGGGGGCGGGTGTGAGGTAAGGGAGGCAGAGGGGGTGTGTGGGGAGAGGGGTGGGGGGAGGGGTGTGGACGAGAGAGGGTGTGGGGATGGTGTGCGGGGGAGGGGGGTGCTGGGGAAGGGGGATGTGGGGAATCTGTGGGGGAGGGGGGGATGTGGGAGAGGGGGGCTGAGGGGGAAGGGGGCTGTAGGGGAGGGGAACTTTCAAAACCTTCATAACTTCTGTACTATTTCACTGATCAGACCAAAACTTATTTGACTTGCAAGGTAGGTAAGGTGGCGAAAAATTGTAGCGCTATGGGGGATCGCTTTTGCACAAATTTAATTACATTGCAGACAGGAAGTGGTCAAGATGAGAGTTTTAGTAATACATAGATAGATTTGTGTTCTTTTTAAGTGTGTTGCTGCTGGCAAATTCATTTCACTGCGTATAATGGGCATGTGACAAATAAAATTGACTTTGACTTTGAAAAGGAGAAGGGGTTGTGAATTGTAAAGGAAGGAATGTGGGTGGAAGGGGAAGGAGAGAAATTGGTATGTCGAGGTGGGGCACAGAAGAGATGGGTGGAGGTGGGGAGGAAGGCTTGGAGTGGTGGGGGGGGGGGGGGGGGGGTTCAGTTAGTTGCCTAAAATTGAATTCAATGTTCATATCAAAGATTATGAGCAACCAAAGTGGAATAACAGGTTCTGCTCCTCCAATTTGCATGTGTTCTCACCCTCGCATTATAGGACACTGAGGATAGGAAGGTCAGTATGGGAATGGAAGAGGAATTAAAATGGTGAATAACTGAGAGATTTGGTTGACCTTGGCAGACTGAGCGCAAGTGTTTGGCGAAACGTGCGCTGAATCTACACTTGGCCTCGCCGATGTACTTGAGGCCACATCGGGGTGCACATGAACGCCTGTCTCACCTGGAAGGACAGCTGGGGTCCCTGTATGGAGATGAGGGAGGAAGTGTTGGAACATGTGTGATATCTGAGGTTGCAGGGTAAAGTATCTGGGGGTGGTGGTCTGAGTGGGAAGGGATGAGTGAACCAGGTAGTTGTGGAGGGAGCGGTCTCTGCGGAAGATGGAAAAGGGTGGGGATGGGAAGATGTGACTAGTGGTAGGATCACGATGGAGGTGACCAAAATGTTGGAGAATTGTTGGCTGCGAAGGCAAGTGGAAAGATAGGTAAGGACCAGGGAAACATGATGTTGTTTCGTCTGGGGGAGGGCTGTGAGAGCAGAACCATAAGACATAGAGGCAGAGCTGTTTAAACTGAAGTACCCTTGTTCATCCTTTCACATTTCTTCAGGTATTTTCAAGAAAGGCAGGTGAAACAAGAGCAGATAATAAATGATAATACATTTGTTTCTTCTTCTAAATGCAAGATCTCTTAAAAGGGTCAGAGAGATACAGCACGGAAATAGGCACTGTCCACCTCCGCTAATCTAACATTGATCACAATTTTTATTCTGTCCACATTCTGATCAACTCTCCCCAGATTCCATCACTCACCCATACATTAGGGACACTTTACAGTGACCACTGGTTTTAAACCTAGGAGGAGTGGGGTTTTGACTGACCCCATTTATTTGCACAGGATCGTGGGTTAATTTTATGTGCTTTGTTTATTTTAATGTTTTAATGACTTGTAGTTTAATGTGTTTTTAGACATTTATTTTGAAGTTCTAGTGATTTCTGCCATGTCAGTGAATGCACTTGAATTATTTGTAATTGTCTCCAGCTATCATGATTGGGGTTCAGGATATGATATACCTGATGCTTAGTCACCACTCGACCTTGTGCTGGCAGCTTGGCCAAGCAAGTGCCTTGAGGAGTATGTGATATAGGACGAAACTTTAGGAAGGAAATTAGAAGGGTAAATAGAGACCTATGAGATAGGCCTGGCAGATAACATAACGGAGAAACCGAAAATATATTCTGTAATAGGTTGCTAGAGAGAGTACCTCACCTTAGCAATCAATGTTGTAGTCTATGCGAGGAGCCATAGAAATGGTCAATGTCATTTTTAAATGAATATTTTTCATCTACATTTACATGAATCTACTGAGTTCAGGGAAGAAAACAATCATATCCAGGAGTAGATCAACATTACAGTGGAGGATGGAACGCAGATGCAGGTTGAGGGTCTTGACCTAAAACGTCACCCATTCCTTCTCTCCAGAGATATTGCTTGTCCTGCTGAGTTACTCCAGCACTTTGTGTCTATTACAATGGAGGAGGTGTTGGAGTTCTTGAAACGCCTCACATTGTTTGCCACAATTTACTAGTTATGTAAGTACCACACAGTAATCATTCATAATTTTTTTATTTCTCCAGGTATAAACAACAAAAGCTGTTTTAATCAGAGGGGCACTTATTTGCAATTTGTTGTTAGTTTCAGGCTTCCCTTCATTTATTGCCAATATTTTCCACTTACGTTATCTCTACAATCTTATACTGCTACCCTTTCATTGTATAAAACAATTAACTTGTGTACTTATATGATCATGGCGTGGAAGGGTACAAACCATCTGTTGGTAGATGAGTTTGGCATAGTCGAGCTGAGTCATACAGTTACATAGCATAAAACCAAGCCCTTTGGCCCAACTCGTCCATGCCAACGAAGACATTTATCTGAGCTAGTCCCATTTGCCTGCATTTGACACATGTCCTTCTAAAACATTTCTGTCCAAATATCTTTTAAATGTTGTATTTGTACATACCTCTACAACTTCTACTGCCATTTCATCCCACATGTCCACCGCCTTGTGTGTGAAAAAGTTGCCTATCGGATCCCCTCTAAATAATTTCCCTCTTAACTTAAACCTACGGACTCTAATTTTAGACTCCTCTATCCTAGGGAAAAGGCAGTAAATATCCACCTTATCCATAACCCTTATGATTTTATTTACCTCTTTTTGTCACCCCTTAACCTCCCATGTTCCAGGAGAAAAAGTCCCAGCCTAGCCAGCTGCTGTTCCTAACATAATTTGCCTCAAGGGCAGTACGTGACGCAGCAGTACATTTGTTTTATCCGGTTTCCTCCCACATCCCAAAGACATACAAGTTTGTATGTTAATTGGCTTGGTACAATTCTAACTTGTTCCTAGTGCGTGTAGGATAGTGTTCACGTGCGGGGATCGCTGGACGGCGCGGACATGGTGGGCTGAAGGGCTAAAGTGCTGTATCTCTAAACTAAAAAAACTCCAGAAGCACATCCTCTTTTGTACTGCAGATATCTATCAATACATCACCATTCATGTACCTTAGTTCCTTAGCTTCAATTACCACCTCCACGGTAATTACAGGCAACTACAGACAAGATCTATTCATTTAACACCTCAATCATCTCCTGTGACTCCACTTATGGACAACCACCTTGATCCTATGGGGACCTATATTCTTCCTTGTTACACCTTTGGCTGTTAATGTACTTGTAAGAGAATCTCTTAGGATTCTCCTTTATCTTATGTGCCAATGCAATCTCCAGTCCAGTTTTTACACCTGAATTGCTTTTTAAGTGTAGTTCTTCATCACTTGAACTCAAGTGATTTGATCCCAGCTGCCCACATCTGATATACGGCACCATCCTATTCCTAACCTGTGCCTCTATATATTTTGTCATCTATAGTTAGCCAATCATGCCCTTCACTCTATCAAGATTATGTTACCCCCGAATTTTCCCCATAGCACTTTTTAAAAGACCGATGTTCATTAACCCTCTAAACAGCCTCTCCCACACAACCTCTGTAAATTCCTGTCTAATGCCTACAAAATATGTCGTCCCAATTTAGGATTTTAATTTGTCATAAAATATCATATCGTTTTCAATAACTATTTTAATACTAATAAAATAACAGACACTTTAGACATCTGCCCAGCCTCATTTCCCAATAGGAGGTCCAGTATTGTTCCCCCAACCTCTAGTATAGCCATCTACAATTTAGAATTCAGCGATACAGGCCCTTCGGCCGACCAAGTCATCCGTACCTGCGATCATACGTACCCTAACACTATCCTGCAGACTTGGAACAATTTCCAAGCTTACCAAAGGCAATTAACCTACAAACCTGTAAGTCTTTGGAGTGTGGAAGGAAACCAGAAGCACCTGGAGAAAAACAAGGAAAATGTATAAACTCCGTACAGACAGCACCAGGCATCAGGATTGAACCCGGGTCTCTGGCGCTGCAAGGCAGCAACTCCAGCACTGCTCCATGGTGCTGCCCTGAGTTTTTGAGAAACTTTCCTGGACTGATTTAACAAATTTCTATCCAAGCCATTTCCACGATGGCAGATGCAGTCAATGTAAAAAAAAATAGTCACCTACTATTACAACCCACTGAGTCACTCCAGAACTTTGCATTTCATTCAAGATTCCAGCATCTGTAGTTCTTTGTGTTTCTATTATTACAAACCTATTTTTCTTACAGCCATCTGCAAGATTCCTACACATTTCTTCCTCTCATTCCCACTGATTATTGGAGGTTATAATACAAAAGTGATCACCCATTCTTGCTTCTAAGTTCAACCAATGGTGCCTCACTGGACGATTCCCTAAGACCATCCTCCCTCATCAAAAACGCAAATCCCCTTCTTATTGTAGCTCCACCTATATCATGATCATTGCACGCCAGACCTGTACCCCAGAACATTGAATTGCCATTGTGCTGGCACTAGCCAAGTAGCATTAGCAAATCTCCGACCAGGATAATGGTCCCCTTCCTATTGATCGCTATTGATCTGATGAGCTGAAGGAGTTGCTTCTGTGTTCTGAGTAGAAAACAGGAATTTTTCCAAATGGCTAGATTGTTTGCTACAACAGATATACTTTTTAAAAGGGCTGTATTAATACCTCAGATATGAAATATTCTGCATGAGTTGCCTCTGCTGCGCGCTTGACGAAAACATCAAATGGTAAAGTTCTGTAAGCAAAAATATAAAAGTAGAAATTTGATTTTAAATGGACAAATTATGAACATCATTGAAGAAAATAATTGTTGATCTCAAAGATGAAAGCATGAAAAAGATCACTTCCTGATCTATTCAACCCAATACTTTCCAGCAGAGAGGAACAAAGCTCAATTTGAAATCTGGAGATATTGGCATCACAAATATCTACTAACCCACCAATCTTTTCAAAATCATGACATTCATAACTCCGAGGAAATTTTCTCAGTCCCTTTCCTGTACCTTGCCATGCAACCATGTATGAACTGGCTTCAGGGCAGAGATTAATTTAATAATAAATTATATTAGTATTTTATTGGTTCTCCCACCCCTTTTCTGATTAGTTCTAGTAAACTATTGACATGAACATCAAAGATAATCTTTTCATCAGTGCAAAGATTTCCATCATATCTTCTTGGTCTAAGATTTTAGAGCTCCAAGAATGGATCAGTTAGAAACATAGAAACATAGAAATTAGGTGCAGGAGTAGGCCATTCAGCCCTTCGAGCCTGCACCGCCATTCAATATGATCATGGCTGATCATTCAACTCAGTATCCCGTGCCTGCCTTCTCTCCATACCCTCTGATCCCCTTAGCCACAAGGGCCACATCCAACTCACTCTTAAATATAGCCAATGAACTGGCCTCAACTACCCTCTGTGGCAGAGAGTTCCAAGCCTCCCCAAATGGCCTGCGACATAAGCAAAGGAAGAAGGCTGCAAATCGGCATTGTGGCTGCTCTGCCATTCATAAAATCATGCCTGATCTATTAATCAGTGCTACCTTCATGCCATAACCCACATCCCCGATTCACTTAATGTCCAAAAAATGATCACACTTTTTTGTGAATGCAATCAATACCCAAAGCCTAGAGTAGAGCATTCCAAAGATTTGCTACCCTTGCAATGAATACATTTCTTCTCACTTCAGTTCTGAAAAACCAACCTCTTATTTTGAGGGGATAGACACAAAATGCTGGAGTAACTTAGCAGGACAAGCAGAATCTCTGGAGAGAAGGAATGGGTGATGTTTTCGGGTCGAGACCCTTCTTCAGGCTGATCCTTAGATATGGAGACCAGAATCTATGGTGTGATCCTATGCCCTATATAAATCTAGTAAGATGTACTTGTGTCCTCCTGCAATAAAAATGTACAACCTGCCTTCCTAATTACATACTGAACTGGTAATGTTAGCAATGCCTTGATTCCTCTGAACATCAACATCTATTGATCTTTCACCATTTGTAGAAAATCATTAAAAAATATATTCTTCGCCCAAAGTTGAATAACTCTCACTTGGTTACCTTACATCCCATTTATCTAATTTGTCAAGACCTCCCTTCATCCTTCCCACAGCTCACACACCCAACCTGAGTTTTTTTTATTGAGCAAACTTGAATGACTTCTACCTGGTTTCACATCCCAAACCATTGATATAGATTATGAACTGGTCCCTGCCTCACACTACTGACATGGCTACACACCCAAAAATGACCAATTTATTCCTATTCAGTTTGCTGGCCCTTAAGCAACCTTCATTTTCTGCCAGTATATCACCTCCAATGGTTTGTGCATTTTCCTCAATATTTTTTTCGGGTTCTTAGCAAACCTATTGTTCCCACATAGCGATTCTGCTGGTCACAACCTCAAGACATTTATGATATTCTTTTCATAATTTTACACTTTGCAATTTATATTGATATTACTATAATTCTCTTTTTTCCTGATTCGTTCAATAGTCAATTGACATGGGCAACATCCATCCTTTCATTATTTAAATGATAAACGTCGTAGGTCAAAAGTCAAGTGTGTTTAGTTGCCAAAAGCATTGAGACGGAACATTGAATTTCTTCTTTGTTGCATTTCTACAGTCACATTAATGCAACGACACAACAAATATCCAATAAACAATAATAGAATAAGTTATCAATTATACCAGGTGATCAGACCATGGTGTAGCCGTAGTACATCAAGCCGATGTAGGTAGCACAAACATTACAAAATCCATAGTTATTTGGTGCACTGGTAGGGTTGTGCAGTATGATACAAAAACATGATTGTTAACGGGAAGAAGCTGATCGTGAACCTGAAGATAATGTCATCAAATCAGAACTGTCAACAGCTACAAGTTTCTGTGTGCATATTTGTGAAGATCTGTCCTGGGCCCCACGCATCAATGCAATCACAAAACAAGCTCATCAATGTCTCTACTTCCCGAGAAGATTGAGGAGATTGTCGACGGATAATAGTAAGATTAAACGAGAACTTACCAGTTCGAAGTTTGATCGTTATTTTATGAGGAGTAACGATGAGGGATTACGTGAAGAAGGCCCGCCTGGCGCTGGAACGGCATACTTCAAAGCAGCGGCATGAAAAACACAGAACACAAATAGCCGGAGTAAGATAGTAAGGCTCATCATAGATTTAGAACTACCAGATGATCATTTATTTTATGAGGGTGGGGAGTGGAGGGCACGTAATCCCTCATCGTTACTCCTCATAAAATAACGATCAAACTTCGAACTGGTAAGTTCTCGTTTAATCTTACTATTTTACTTCGGAGTCACGTGAGTGACTACGTGAAGAGTTTGAAGCTTTCTGTGTTTTTCGTGTCGTAGAATTTATTCCATACGACAGTACGGCTCATTTAACACGATAACGAGCGAATAACACATTTTCCCCAAACATTGCCTCAAGTTATGTGATAAATTATTTCACATTATAAAAAATGAAAATAATGCCCTTTCCATTAAAAGGCAAGTTTTATCACAAATACCAATTGATATATATATTTTTATGGCATGACAAAGCAACAATTATAGAGAACCGAACATTGCGTGTCTAAAACTGACACCATGACTGGTTCCTTTTTACTTTAACAGTAATCTACAGCCTCCTGCGGCCTTGCATCTTTGCTCGAGTGGCTCATCCTGTGCCATTCCTGTGAATGTATTTTCCTCATTAACAGAGTGATTTTTCCACCTTTCAGTGTCTAGTTCCTACTGAATGTATCCAATTTTTAACCATCTAGAAATACATTCCTCTATAACCATCAGTTTTTACTGAACCCAATGTGGTTTTTGTGTGTAATAAGCAGTCTCATTGCCACAGAGACTCTTACCTACTGCAACATTTTCATCAATGTTCACACACACACACACACAACTTAAAGCCGGCAGGATATGCTTATAGTTTACCTTCGTTTCAGGTCTTCTTGGTGTGCTTTGTTTGGTAGATTCATAAACATATATGATAATGCAATTTGTATCCACATGCAATTATAACGTAACATTTGCAATGTTTGCACTCTTATATTGATACTAAAGTTATCAGAATTATTATTTTCAATGTTCAAGTTTTTTGAATCATAAATAGAGTTAGAGTCCATTTCTTAAGGCATTTCAAGATTATTTATCTCCTGCCTTTATATTTTTTACAATTTTGGACAGATTATATATACATATACATATATATCATATATATATATTTATTAACATTTACATATATATCCCTTTCCATATTGGGATATTATGAATGCATCTGATAACTTCTTGGTTAATATATTGTCCGTTTATAAGACGGTAACACTCTGGGCCCTATTATTGGCTCTATCAATTAGATACTTAGAAAATGCAATCCACAAGGAATTCACATATATCTAATATGATAAAATAACTTTACTGTATATACAGACCTCCAATTTCTTATAACAAAATATTGTTTTTTAGACTTATTTCTGCAAATTGCAGGTATAACACTTCTTTATACATAATTATTTTATTGATATATTGTTATATTGGTTAACATTCATAGACTTCTTTGACCATCAGCTGTTGTGATGGTCTGGTCAACCTGTAGATAGTAAAATTCATATTTTCATGTCATGGAGGTTTTTTGTACAACAATAAATTACTGCAGGGTTTCTCAAACCTGGAGATCCCAGTGGGTGCAGCAGCATCCAAAGAGCGAAGGGAGACAGGCAACGACCTAGGTCGAGACCCCTTTTTTGACTTCAATAAATTGCTGCCACTATGAATCATCACTAGCAGTTCAAAATCACACAATATTTATGAAACCATAAAGGACCCGTATTAGGCCACCAAAATGCCTCTGTCAGTGTCCCGCTACATTTTCATCAGACACTGCCCTATTAAACAAAAATGAGGAACACAAAGAAATCTTTTCCTCATGTAATTGGGAGAAAAGCATCCACCTTCACTGTTCGTGGTTTACCCACAAGAAATATTCGAAAGATCGGTGATTTAATCTGTATGCAATCAGATTAATCGTAAGTAATCCATATTAATGACAATATGTTTTTTCTCCCAAATTTGTTATCTTCCGATACCATTGTCTCTTCCTTAGAGATAAACAGGTGGACTAAAGTTTAAAATATGCCACATCTGTTTACTTAGATAATCCCATGATTGTTATTTAACTTATCTTGTGACCCACAAGAAACATTTGAAAGATCAGTGATTTAATCTGTATACAACCAGATTAATCGTAAGTAATGCAAAATAATGACAATATGTTTTTCTCCCAAATTTGACCATTGTTAACATATGCCACAGCCGTGGTATTGTTCATCTTGATACGACATGGACAGTTCCATAATAAAACAATCGATCTTTTTAATCCATAACTCCTTATACTTCACAATTAATACGAATGTTTGGAAAATTTCTTAGGACAAACCATTTATGTTCGCCTGGTATTATTGTCTGCAGTCCGAACAAGAGACATATCAATTATTGTTATAAGAATAGATAATATTCTTATCTTTACCCAAACATTCACAGAAGCTGTACATCATCTGTAACACTTGCTTCAGTTTGCAACAGCTGTTAATCTTATAGTTGAAGCAGCTTATGAATCTTTTTTACATTAATTTAATTATGATAACGTATCATTTGATATTTTGCATAAGCCTCTTCATAAGGCATACATATTCTTATAAGCTTCTGTATTCCTTCTTTTGGAACTTTATTTATTTTTTACCTAATCCTAATGGAGGGACAAAGTATGTCAACAACAATTAGACATATTTGTATCATGGAACAATTTTCCCCCTCTCTTATGGTGCTTGAATTACTTCTAAATTCAGAATAGTAATTTATAAATATTTTATTAATGCCTAAGCATATGCTTTATGTAATGGGTCAGGTCCTTACCTTCCACCAGGTTTGTAATGGCAGGCACTAATTTGCAGCTGCTCTTATCTCTTCCAATTTAAATGTAATCGAGATAACCCATGACCATGACCTCATTAGTGCAAGTGCTGATCTTTTATCAGTATAATTGTTCCTTCAGTGTTCGGTTTTAACAGCCTTGAACTGATTGATTGTTTGGACAATGTTTTAACTTGCACAGCTTGACCCACTTTAATTAATTTCAAGCACCTGTAATATTGATTAACACTTTGTTAATCACAACAGTTTTTCCATGTTCTAGATGTTTCCATTTTCTTACACTGTGGAAGTGTAAATATAATGATGTTTTGTATGGTTTATACCATGAAATCTTTACACTGAGGTAATTTTATAATATACATGTACGTACCCCTTCTTATTAAAAATTACTTTTGAGTGCAAACCTGAAATCAATTTTTAAAGTTTTCTTATACAGGTGAACCAATCCTTCCTTAGTTATATTGGTTAACAATCATAATACACCTATAATCCCCCATAATTGGAGATTTCATTAACTTATTTTGTAACCAGATGTTTGCACCTTTTCAACGTACTTCAAGCCTTCTTTCCCCAATTATATAGGTTTAGATAAGGCTATGTTTGGATTATACCACTTCTGCCTTTGTTTTGATCCATTATCAAATCTTTCATTGGATCATAGTTTTTTTCACCGCAAGTTAAAAAGATCTTTGCCTTTGTTTTGATCCATTATCAAAATTTTTCATTGGATCATAGTTTTTTCTCCCCAAAGTTTAAAGATCAGTAGTCTGTTCTTTTGTAATTAATATCTTTGATTTATCATAAGGCAGGTTTATTCTATAATAATCAGGAGTTTAATATCCTGATTTGTATTGATCTGCAAACCTATAGTGCAGATTCGGTAAATTATATATATTTCTTCCTATTGAGCTCCACAACTGATGGCAATTTATTTTATTTTGAAAGTATTACTTATTTGCACCATTTTGAAATACTTTGAAATTGTATTTCTTATATCTCATATTATTTGAGACATGGATATTTATAAACGGATTTACCGTTGATATTTTAATAAAACATAAAAGTTTTATCGTATTCTTGAAGTTGGTGAGATACCATATAATTAATGTTGGCAGCTAGGTTTTCTTCCATAGCCTCACCACTTCCTTTAGATATAGCAAAATCTTTTGCTATCTCAGGCACATCTGGCCTCACTTTTTTATTTGTGGTGTGCATTCACAATTCACATCACCACTTGCAGGGTCTGTCTTTTGCAGCCCTGATCCACTTGGAATTATATCCAAAGAGACTTCCTCCACCCTAAACCAGGGTTCAATTCTCAATTTGGCACATAGCCATATTTTGTATATTCAAGCCCCTCAGGATCTTTTTTGGGCTGTTTGGGTACTGTGACCCTTGTCTCTTTTTATATTTTGGAGTACTTTCTCCATATCGCGATTTTTATTAACTTTTTTAAAGTACAGCCTTTCTGTCTTTTAAAATTCCCTGCCAAAAGATTGTGGAGCATTTTTACCTCTCTACCGTAATTTTAACGGTACCAGTATCGGAACCGGCCCCGTAATTAATCTCTCGTCCCGATCGCTGGGTATTCCCCTGGGACGTTCTTTTCAAAACTCCGTTATTTTAACAGAGTATATCTGTTCAATTTAAACTTTTAGTTTGTTTTAAAAATCCTTTAAAATCCTGGTTTCCACCAGGCACGGAGTTTTCCAGTCCTAAAAAAAAATTTTTCAACTGCACTTCCCTGCCGGTTCCAAACCTACCGCTGTCGAGGAGCTGTCTGTGCAGCTCCTGCTTCTGCCGTCAGCGTCGACGTAATGCCGTTCCAGCGCCAGGCGGGCCTTCTTCACGTAGTCACTTACGTGACTCCGAAGTAAAATCTATCAATCTACAGGTGTTCGGTAGAGAGTATTATGATTGGTTGCATCACGGCTTGGTTTGACACCTCAAATGCCCAGGAACAAAGGAGATTAGAGAGAGTGGTGAACACTGTCTGGTCCATCAGTTACTGACTTCCCTACCATCAAAGGTATCTACAGGAGGCATTGCCTCAAAAAGCAAAAGGATAACGAGGGATAAAATTAGACCATTAGAGAACCAGAATGGACAGCTATCTGCAGAGCCAAAAGAGATGGGGGAGATATTGAACAATTTCTTTTCTTCGGTGTTCACCAAGGAGAAGGATATTGAACTCTGTGAGTTAAGGGGAAAAAGTAGAGTAGCTATGGAAACTATGAGATTCAAAGAGGAGGAAGTACTGACACTTTTGAAAAATATAAAAGTGGATAAGTCTCCAGGTCCTGACAGGATATTCCCTAGGACATTGAGGGAGGTTAGTGTAGAAATAGCAGGAGCTATGACAGAAATATTTCAAATGTCATTAGAAACGGGAATAGTGCCGGAGGATTGGCGTACTGCGCATGTTGTTCCATTGTTTAAAAAGGGTTCAAAGAATAAACCTAGCAATTATAGACCTATTAGTTTGACGTCAGTGGTGGGCAAATTAATGGAAAGGATACTTAGAGATAATATATATAAGCATCTGGATAAAAAGGGTCTGATCAGGAACAGTCAACATGGATTTGTGCCTGGAAGGTCATGTTTGACAAACCTTCTTGAATTTTTTGAAGCGGTAACTAGGGAAATTGATGAGGGTAAAGCAGTGGATGTTGTCTATATGGATTTCAGTAAGGCCTTTGACAGGGTTCCCCATGGAAGGTTGGTTAAGAAGGTTCAATCTTTGGGTGTTAATGGCGGAGTAGCAAGATGGATTCAACAGTGGCTGAATGGGAGATGTCAGAGTGGATGGCTGTTTGTCAGGTTGGAAGCCGGTGACCAGTGGGGTGCCTCAGGGATCTGTGTTGGGTCCACTGTTGTTTGTCATGTACATCAATGATCTGGATGATGGGGTGGAAAATTGGATAAGTAAGTATGCAGATGATACTAAGATAGGTGGTGTTGTGGATAATGAAGTAGATTTTCAAAGTCTACAGAGAGATTTGGGCATTTGGAAAAGTGGGCTGAAAGATGGCAGATGGAGTTTAATGCTGTTAAGTGTGAAGTGCTACATCTTGGCAGGACAAATCAAAATAGGACGTACATGGTAAATGGTAGGGAATTGAGGAATGCAGTGGAAAAGAGGGATCTAGGAATATACTGTGCATAGTTTCCTGAAGGTAGAATCGCATGTAGATAGGGTGGTAAAGAAAGCCTTTGGTTTGCTGGCCTTTATAAATCAGAGCATTGAATATAGGAGTAGGGAAGTAAATGTTAAAATTGTACAAGGCATTGGTAAGACCAATTCTGGAGTATGGTGTACAAATTTTGTTCGCCTAATTATAGGAAGGATGTCAACAAAATAGAGAGAGTACAGAGGAGATTTACTAGAATGTTGCCAGGGTTCCAGCAACTATGTTACAGAGAAAGGTTGAACAAGTTAGGTCTTTATTCTTTGGAGCGCAGAAGGTTAAGGGGGGACTTGATTGAGGTCTTTAAAATGATGAAAGGGATAGACAGAGTTGACGTGGATAGGTTTTTCCCATTGAGGGTAGGGAAGGTTCAAACAAGAGGGCATGACATGAGAATTAAGGGACAGAGGTTTAGGGGTAACGTGAGGGGGAACTTCTTTACTCAGAGGGTGGTGGCTGTGTGGAATGAGCTTCCAGCAGAAGTGGTGGAGGCAGGATCGATTTTAACATTTAAAAGTAAAGTGGATAGGTATATGGACGTGAAGGGAATGGAGGGGTGTGGAGGGAATGGAGCAGGTAGTTGGGACTAGGGGAAAACAAATGGTCGGCACGGACTGGAAGGGCCGAGAGGGCCTGTTTCCGTGCTGAAATTGTTATATGGTTATATGGTTATATGGTTAAAATTGTCGAAGTTGGCGATATGCAGAGTACTGCCCTGCTGACAACAAAATTCAGAAGGTTCAGAAGGTATACCTCCTTACCTACATCACTTTCCTTCGTAACCCCCTCAAAAAAAAAATCAGATTTGCGAGGCAGAACTTTACTTATGCCGACTTCCCTGATCAGAACCAGGCCTTCAGATGGATTATATACGACATTTCTCTGATTATTTTTTCAATAGTTTCATAACTACTGATCTAATGCTCAACAGCATAAAGTTTCTTTCCATATACACATCATCCTTCTTGAATATGGAAACAACTGAGGGAACAACTGAGGACATTGAGGGAAGTTAGTGTAGAAATAGCAGGATCTATGACAGAAATATTTCAAATGTCATTAGAAACGGGAATAGTGCCGGAGGATTGGCATACCGCGCATGTTGTTCCATTGTTTAAAAAGGGTTCAAAGAATAAACCTAGCAATTATAGACCTGTTAGTTTGACGTCAGTGGTGGGCAAATTAATGGAAAGGATACTTAGAGATAATATATATAAGCATCTGGATAAACAGGGTCTGATCAGGAACAGTCAACATGGATTTGTGCCTGGAAGGTCATGTTTGACAAACCTTCTTGAATTTTTTGAAGCGGTTACTAGGGAAATTGATGAGGGTAAAGCAGTGGATGTTGTCTATATGGATTTCAGTAAGGCCTTTGACAAGGTTCCCCATGGAAGGTTGGTTAAGAAGGTTCAATCTTTGGGTATTAATGGCGGAGTATTAACATAGAGAACTGGCTGGCAGACAGGAAGCAAAGAGTAGGAGTGAACGGGTCCTTTTCAGGATGGCAGACAGTGACTAGTGGGGTGCCGCAAGGCTCAGTGCTGGGACCCCAGCTATTTACAATTTACATTAATGATTTGGACGAGGGAATTAAATGCAATATCTCGAAGTTTGCGGATGACACGAAGCTGAGAGGCAGTGTTAGCTGTGAGGAGGATGCTAGGAGGCTGCAGGATGACTTGGATAGACTGGGTGAGTGGGCAAATGCATGGCAGATGCAGTATAATGTGGATAAATGTGAGGTTATCCACGTTGGTGGCAAAAACAGGAAGGTAGATTATTAGTTGAATGGTGACTGATTAGGAAAAGGGGAGATGCAGCGAGACCTGGGTGTTATGGTACACCAGTCATTGAAAGTAGGCATGCAGGTGCAGCAGGCTGTGAAGAAAGCGAATGGTATGTTGGCATTCATAGCAAAAGGATTTGAGTAACCATATAACCATATAACAATTACAGCACAGTAAACAGGCCCTCTCGGCCCTTCCAGTCCGTGCCGACCATTTGTTTTCCCCTAGTCCCATCTACCTGCACTCAGACCATACCCCTCCATTCCCTTCACGTCCATATTCCTATCCACTTTACTCTTAAATGTTAAAATCGATCCTGCCTCCACCACTTCTGCTGGAAGCTCATTCCACACAGCCACCACCCTCTGAGTAAAGAAGTTCCCCCTCACGTTACCCCGAAACCTCTGTCCCTTAATTCTCATGTCATGCCCTCTTATTTGAATCTTCCCTACCCTCAATGGGAAAAACGTATCCACGTCAACTCTGTCTATCCCTTTCATCATTTTAAAGACCTCAATCAAGTCCCCCCTTAACCTTCTGCACTCCAAAGAATAAAGACCTAACTTGTTCAACCAGACCTAACTTGTTCAACCTAACGAGTGCAAGAGCAGGGAGGTTCTACTGCAGTTGTACAGGGTCTTGGTGAGGCCACACCTGGAGTATTGCGTACAGTTTTGGTCTCCTAATCTGAGGAAAGACATTCTTGCCATAGAGGGAGTGCAGAGAAGGTTCACCAGACTGATTCCTGGGATGGCACGACTTCCATATGAAGAAAGGTTGGATAGACTTGGCTTGTACTCGCTGGAATTTAGAAGATTGAGGGGTGATCTCATAGAGACTTACAAAATTCTTAAGGGGTTGGGCAGGCTAGATGCAGGAAGATTGTTCCCGATGTTGGGGGTCCAGGACAAGGGGTCACAGTTTAAGGATAAGGGGTAAGTCTTTTAGGACCGAAATGAGAAAATCGTTTTTCACACAGAGAGTGGTGAATCTGTGGAATTCTCTGCCACAGAAGGTAGTTGAGGCCAGTTCGTTGGCCATATTTAAGAGGGAGTTGGATGTGGCCCTTGTGGCTGAAGGGATCAGGGGGTATGGAGAGAAGGCAGGTACAGGATACTGAGTTGGATGATCAGCCATGATCATATTGAATGGCGGTGCAGGCTTGAAGGGCCGAATGGCCTGCTCCTGCACCTAATTTCTATTTTTCTATGTTTCTATGAGTAGCAAGATGGATTCAAGATGGATTCAACAGTGGCTGAATGGGAGATGTCAGAGAGTAATGGTGGATGGCTGTTTGTCAGGTTGGAAGCCGGTGACCAGTGGGGTGCCTCAGGGATCTGTGTTGGGTCCACCGTTGTTTGTCATGTACATCAATGATCTGGATCATGAGTAAGTAAGTATGCAGATGATACTAAGATAGGTGGTGTTGTAGATAATGAAGTCGATTTTCAAAGCCTACAGAGAGATTTGGGCCATATGGAAAAGTGGCCTGAAAGATGGCAGATGGAGTTTAATGCTGATAAGTGTGAAGTGCTACATCTTGGCAGGACACATCAAAATAGGACGTACATGGTAAATGGTAGGGAATTGAGGAATGCTGTGGAACAGAGAGATCTAGGAATAAATGTGCATAATTCCCTGAAGGTGGAATCGCATGTAGATGGGGCGGTAAAGAAAGCCTTTGGTGTGCTGGCCTTTATAAATCAGAGCATTGAATACAGGAGTAGGGAAGTAATGTTAAAATTGTACAAGGCATTGGTAAGACCAATTCTGGAGTATGGTGTACAATTTCGGTCGCCTAAATATAGGAAGGATGTCAAAAAAATAGAGAGAGTACAGAGGAGATTTACTAGAATGTTGCCAGGGTTCCAGCAACAGTTACAGAGAAAGATTGAACGTTAGGTCTTTATTCTTTGAAGCGCAGAAGGTTAAGGGGGGACTTGATTGAGGTATTTAAAATGATGAAAGGGATAGACAGAGTTGAAGTGGATAATCTTTTCCCATTGAGGGTAGGGAAGATTCAAACAAGAGGGCATGACATGCGAATTAAGGGACGGAAGTTTAGGGGTAACGTGAGGGGGAACCTCTTTACTCAGAGGGTGGTGGCTGTGTGGAATGAGCTTCCAGCAGAAGTGATGGAGGCAGGTTCGATTTTCACATTTAAAAGTAAAGAGGATAGGTATATGGACGGGAAGGGAATGGAGGGGTATGGTCTGAGTGCAGGACGATGGGACTAGGGGAAAACAAATGATCGACATGGACTGGAAGGGCCGAGAGGGCCTGTTTCCGTGCTGTAATTGTTATATGGTTATATGGTTAACATTAGCTATCTTCCAGTCTTCCAATGCCTCAACCTGTGGTTAAAAAGCATAAATCTCCATCAGAGCCTCATCAATCTCCTCGCTTGCTGCCTATAAAACCCTGGGATAGATTTTTTTAGGCTCTGCGATTGGCCACTTTAATATTGTTTAATATCTCCAACACTTTCTCTTTCCTGAATGTCCCAAACCATCAATCTCCACCTCTCCTAACGCTCTAATTTCTCCATCAGTTCTTGCTGGTCAATACTGATAGAGTGTTCATTCAGAACACCACGGATATCCTGAGGCTCCACACAACACAGGGCTTGAAATTAGCAGTTGCCCGGTTGCCAATGGCAACCCACAGTCCCGCGGGGTAACCTAAAAGCCAAGCCATTTTGCCCGGCTTGGCAAGCACCCGGGACACCTCTCTAATTATTAGCGGGCCCCCTCTCTTTCTTTCTTTCTCTCTCTCTGTCACCCTCCGTCTCCACCTGCTGTGCATGTCCGTGTGTCCGCCCGCTATCCTTGTCCGGGTCTTGGGTCTCCGCCCGCTCCTCGTCCCCCGGCACGGCTGGCCGCCTTACACATGCGCACAACCACGGCCAGCACCAAAGATCCTTTGGCGAGGATCTTCGGCCAGCACATGCCACTGCAACTGGACGGCGTCGGCCACTTTCTCCCTCCCTTTGCATGGTGGGAGTTCTGGCTGCCATTGCTGTCCACTTGCCTCGACCGCGGAAAACCAACGCAGAATCACTCGCTGGAGCTGGAATAACTCCCTGGAGTAACTCTTGCTTCTTGGTTTCCTGGTCCTCCAAAACTACTCCAAATGAAATTTAAACTAGAGTGGACCCTCCAACACCAAACTACAAACTCTGAAAAATAACAGCATATTGCATTTTATCTGTTTAGATTTAGATTTTCCTTTATTGTCATTCAGACCTTTTGGTCTGAACGAAATTTCGTTACCTTGCAGTTATAACATATAATAAAAAACAAAACACACAATAAACACATATTTAACATCCACCACAGTGAGTTCACCAGGCACCTCCTCACTGTGGTGGAAGGCAAAAGTCTTAGAATCGCTGTCTTCGTCTCTCCTTGTTCTCCCTCTGCGCCGAGGAGATCCAGGCTTCCGATGCTGCCGTCCACCAGGCCCGCGGCCGAGCCTCCGAAGCCGGGGTGCCGCCACCGCCGTCGCCGGAATGCCGGAACACCGCCACAGGGCCCGCCACTGGAACACTGGAGCACCGTAGCTCCAAAGCCAGGTCGCTGCTGGAATGTCGCTGGAGCACCGCAGCCCCGAAGCCAGGCCGCCGCTGGAGCACTGCAGCCCCAAAGGCCAGGACGCCGCCGGAGCACCGCGGCCCCGAAGCCAGGTCGCCGCCGGAGCGCCGCTGGAGCCCCGAAGCCAGGTCGCCACCGGATCGCCACTGGAGCACCGCAGCCCCGAAGCCAAGTCGCCGCTGAAGCTCTGAAGCCATGCCGCCGCTGCTGGAAGCTGGAAGGTCGCCATAGCTCCAAGGCCGACAGCTCCGCCATTAGGGTCTCAGCACAGACGGAGACGGTGACAGGGGACACGACAAGAAAAGTCGCATTTAAAAAAGTTTGTTTTTTACCCGCTAACTGTTTTCTAATCTTATATATGTAGGAAAGAACTGCAAATGCTGGTTGAAATCGAAGGTGACTGGCAGCATCTCTGGAGAGAAGAAATTGGTTTAGGGTCGAGACCCTTTATTCAGACTGTTCTAATCTTATATGCTCGACAAACTCCAGAGGACTCTGTTGATAACAATTTCACCTTTCACCAATGTGAAATTCCACATGTTATTTCCATAGATCAATAGTATCAATTGTCACATAGTGGATCCAAAAACATGCATATGCAAAATTATAAGATAATCTCCAGAAACAAGGTGAGTAATTACACAATTGCAACACAATTTAAGAATCTGTAACTGTTGAAACACAAGTGAAGCATAGGAGATGTAGGGTTGGCATGTCCTGGAATTGATGCAAATAAATACAATTACCATAAAGATCTCCATTTAACCTACTGCTATGCACAATGGTGCATTGGAAATATTATTAACAAACCTTGAATTGCATCTACAATAATTTAGTTTTATTGAAAGATTGACATTTTGCAATATTATTTTCATTGTACATAAATAAAATATGTTTGAAAAATAATTCCAAACTGTGAGGGATAAAGTGATTAAACCCCATTAAAGAGCTTTAAAGAGGATTCAAACCGATAGGGGCCAGGGAGAGGGTTCTGACACAGCTGTGTATAAAAGTTACCAGACCCATCCTTGAGTAAGAAGTAATAGCATTGTATAGCGGTAGAAGGGAGTGATGTAGAGAGATCCCTATCTTTAGAATGGAGTGATAGATGGGATCCTTGTCACTATAGCTTAGCTTTAGTACTGATATAGGAGAACTGAGAGGGTTCACTTGGAGGTGAGTAAAACTAGGGTAGGTCATGAATAACTGAGCATGCTTAATAGAATAAATGAATATTACAACACACCCCTGGTCAAGAAACTGCTCATTACCATGAACATGCGATGGATGATGTGGGAGGTACTGGGGGGATGTACCTACAGATTGTGCACCTCAGACCCTGATTGGAGAAGGGTCCGGAGGGGAGGTTGGATGTAGAATTGTGTATATAAAGGGGGATGACTTTTCTGACTTTGGTGTGTCTCAACTTAGAGAGGCACCCGGTTCTGCAGATTCGTAAAATAAAGAATCTCTTGCTTCCACGATTTGGTCTTTGAGCAGTGATTGTGAGCACAAAGCGTATCTCACAAACTGGGGGCTCGTCCGCGATCGCCACTCCGGCTGCTTGGTGGAGGCAAAGAAGGAAGGGAAGGTGCACCCTGCTGATTTCAGCAGTCTCTGATCTCCTTGCTTGCTTGTTTGAGCGAGTGATATTCGGGTAAAAAGACTCGGGAAGCAAGAGGGGGTGTAAGGTGAATAAATAAGGAACGGTCGAGCGATTCTTGTGCACAAGACCCAGGTAAGAAAACTGACTATTAAGTATTGCCTGGGCGACCGGGGTCTGTCGGACGGGAATAGTCCGACGAGACAATGGGAAACCGGAACGGGAAAAGTGAGGGTCCGGGGAAACAGGATAAGGCTCACACTGGTATAGAGCCACACATTCCGCCCGATAGTCCGTTGTGGCGAATGTTGCACGGATGGGGTGAAGGGAACACCCGGGGTAAGAGTAAGGAAACTATGATAACGTTTTGTTACTTTGAATAGCCAAAGGAGCCTATCCGAGGGAGCGCGGTGTGGTGGTCAAGGCTGGGCTCAAATGAAGACTGGATAGACTCGGCTTGTATTCGCTGGAATTTAGAAGATTGAGGGGTGATCTCATAGAGACTTAAAAAAAAATTCTTAAGGGGTTGGACAGGCTAAATGCAGAAATATTGTTCCCGATGTTGGCGAAATCCAGAACAAGGGGGTCACAGTTTAAGGATAAGGGGGAAGTCTTTTAGGACAGAGATGAGGAAAAATTCACACAGTGGTGAATCTGTGGAATTCTCTGCCACAGAAAGTAGTTGAGGCCAGTTTGTTGGCCATATTTAAGAGGGAGTTCGATGTGGCCCTTGTGGCTGAAGGGATCGGGGGTATGGAGAGAAGGCAGGTACAGGATACTGAGTTGGATGATCAGCCATGATCATATTGAATAGCGGTGCAGGTTCGAAGGGCCGAATGGCCTGCTCCTGCACCTAATTTCTATGTTTCTACGTTTCTATGAAAAATATTGAGTTGTTTCAAACAATCTCATTGAAGTAAGAATGGAACTAATGTGATGTGTGTGTAAAAACCGGTTTTGTATGAATGAGGAAGCTTGTATATGTGATAGGTTTGTTTGCTGTGGGCCACATGCCGTAAGGGTAGGCGTGTGTGTTCTTTTAAGAAATTGTAAGCAATGGGGGAGGTTACGAACAGCTGTAAGGTAACGGAAGACGCTTTGTATCATCGCAACTTAAAAGGGGAAAGTTGGAAAATGTAGGTTGCTTGGCTTTGTTGATTTCTTTTCAGTAAAGTTAATTTGGAAAATTGTTAGTCGTATGTATTTAAACTAGGAATTGGAATTTGGGAATTGTAGGGAGAATGGTTTGAACAAAATTAGAAATAAGTTAATTGCTGAACAACAAGCAGCTTTTATGGTTTGTTTAGATAAACATTCTGGTTGGAGAAGGCTAATAAATTAATGGGGCCCAGGGGAAACAAAAAAAAAGGAGTTGGCAGACAATGATGTCAATAATGGGAAGTTTATTTACTTCAGAAGAAAGACAGATGGTCAGACAAGCAGGAATAAAGATCTGGGAAAGGGGTTGCAGGCTCCGGGGGTAGCAGCAGACGCAGGTCAGCAGTTACTAAAGCAGAGATGCCAACCCTAAATTTAGTTCACAGTAACATTCAACCCATTTGTCCGTAAACAAATGGGGTTAAATGCATTTCTCTCCGTACTCACTTGGGGTTGTTGCCGGCGGGTCTGCGCCTGCGCACTGGTGCAGATCAGCGGGCTGCCGGCGGGCGGGTGCGGCACATGCGCACTTGGCAAGGTTGCCGGCGGGTCTGCGCCTGCGCACTGGGTGGGGGTGGGGGGGAGGCCCGGTGATGGGGCTGCCGCGAGCGGCCGGCTGGCGACAAGAAAGTGCCGCTGATCGCGCGGGCCGGCGCCGCCCGGGCTCTGGGCCGGGCGTGGCGTGGCTCGAAATGGCGCCAGGCCCGGCAACCCTCCCCCACTGCGCACGCGCGGCCACTGGGGCCCGGCAACCCTCCCCCACTGCGCAGGCGCGGACACTAGGGCCCGGCAAAGTGCCGCTGATCGCGCGGGCCGGCAAACCGTGGACACATGGCGCCGGCGTTCACCACGGGAGGAAACACCGGCGCGGCGGTGTTCCGTAACAGCATGTTTGGCTGCCGGAACACCGTAAAAAGGTTATTTCGCCGGGACAAAATACGGCGAATCCGGGACACTTGGCATCTCTGCTAAAGGTTAATTTCGTAACCAAATCATGGCCAGATATTAGAAAGAAACTGGAAAAATTGGAGGATTGGAATGTCAAACCATTAAATCAATTGTTAACAGAGGCTTAGAAATATGTGTATGATGGGATGAGGAAAAACAGAAGGGAATGTCCCAGGCTACGACGGGAGGTGCAGTCGTACACACTCATGGAGGAAGAATAGGGAAGTCGGGGGTCCTGCTCCCTGGGGTGTATGGGATACACACGGGAACCTCTGGTAAACTTGAAATTAGGACCCCAGGGAGAGGATATGGTATTTATGGTAATTTGGGAGTGGAGAGATCAAGTGGAACTAAGGTACCAGAACAAATTGGATTAGGTGAAAAACAAGTCAGAATCTCGGGGGTAGAGGGGAAAGTGATGACTGCCCCGGAGGTAGAAGGGGTGGTGGTAAAATATGAGGATTGTGGAAGATTTTAAAAGGAAGGTGAATAAATTTGCAAAGGAGGATAAACTATCTGAGAAGTAAGACATTGAGTTTAGAATGAGAAAGAAGGCAGATCAGAAAGGATTAAAGTGGGAAGCAGAGGAATAAATTGATGAGGGTACACAAAAAGCTGGAGAAACTCAGCGGGTGCAGCAGCATCTAAGGAGCGAAGGAGATAGGCGACGTTTCGGGTCGAGACCCTTCTTCAGACTGGTCAGGGATCAGGGAAACGAGAGATATAGACGGTGATGTGGAGAGATAAGGAACAATGAGTGAAAGATATGCAAAGAAGTATCGGTGATAAGAATAAATTGATGAGACTGCTTTAGAAAGAAAGAGCGTGAAAAAGGAAAGACAATGTTGTCAGTAACAACAGACCTGGTTGAAAAGTCTGAAATAAGTGATGCACCGACACACAGTGAGTCCTATGACAGAGCCAAACAGGGGCCAGAGATTCCATGCCAATAATAAATGTATTTGGGAGAGGGTTTTCTCAAATGCCCTATCAGGAGTGAAATCAAACTGGATATAAGCCCAGACAAGGCTAGTAAGGAGATAGTTAATGGATAAGGTGTGTTGGGGATGTGAACAGGTACGATAATCAGGAAATAATAATAATAATATTAAGATAATGGTGAACATAGCTATGGTAAGAACATTAAGAAGAGGTATTAAATACACCTAGGCTAGGATGCGGCAGCGTTTTAAATACTAGCGCCATGTTTTTAATCAGATGTTGTAGGCAGATTTGGAAGGTGTTGATATAGTATGTGGATGATTTGTTGGTTTGTTCCACAAGTGAGGAGCAATGTGAGAGAGAGACATTGTAATTATCTTGGAAAAGATGGCACAGGAGGTCATGATGTATTAAGGAAGAAGTTTTTGTTTTGTTAGCAGCAGGTAGAATATTTTGGACGAGTAATATCTAAATAAGTAAAAGCTATAGCGCAGGATCAAATTGGAAGCTTGCCTGCAATCTTGCTTAGCTCAATTGGCAGAAATTAAGGCTTTAAGAGCAGCATATGTACATGGAGTCTGGCACATGTTTGGAGCAGTAGGGAAATAGAAAGGCTTTGAGAAAAGCAACGGAGACCCCATGCAAAGTTAGCAGTGTCCCCCTATGAAATGTTGTATGGGTTACCTTATTTGGGAAAGATAGAAGGAATACCCGCCATAGAGGGCAGTGATGTATTCTTAAGGAACTATTTGCTGGCAGTATCTCGTTCCCTTACAGAATTAAAAGCTAAAGGACTATTGGCTCAAAGCCCACCACTCGACTTTCCAGTACATGCTGTAAAGGCCGGCGACTGGGTACTGGTCAAAAATTGGAAGGAGGGGAAATTCCAGCCCAGGTGGACCGGCCCATACCTAGTATTAGTCGAGAGAGTACAGAGGAGTTTACTAGAATGTTTACTAGAATAGTAGTAGAGAGAGTACAGAGGAGATTTACTAGAATGTTGCCAGGGTTCCAGCAACTATGTTACAGAGAAAGGTTGAACAAGTTAGGTCTTTATTCTTTGGAGCGCAGAAGGTTAAGGGGGGACTTGGTTGAGGTCTTTAAAATGATGAAAGGGATAGACAGAGTTGACGTGGATACGTTTTTCCCATTGAGGGTAGGGAAGATTCAAACAAGAGGGCATGACATGAGAATTAAGGGACAGAGGTTTCGGGGTAACGTGAGGGGGAACTTCTTTACTCAGAGGGTGGTGGCTGTGTGGAATCAGCTTCCAGCAGAAGTGGTGGAGGCAGGATCGATTTTAACATTTAAGAGTAAAGTGGATAGGTATATGGACGTGAAGGGAATGGAGGGGTATGGTCTGAGTGCAGGTAGATGGGACTAGGGGAAAACAAATGGTCGGCACGGACTAGAAGGGCTGAGGGGGCCTGTTTCCGTGCTGTAATTGTTATATGGTTATATGGTTAGTATTACTGACAACCGAGACAGCAGTACGAACAAAAGAAAAAGGGTAGACCCACGCAATCCGGGTTAAAGGACCCGTTGATCCACCCGCTCCTGATGAGGAGGAACAGTGGATGGTGAAGCCAGGAAACAAGCCCCTAACATTAACTTTAAAAAAAAAAAATTTGACTGCATAACTGACAGTATGAAAGGAGCAGTCGTGGTATTGTTTGCTTTGCATGTAATTATGGTAAAAAGTATTAATAATTGTGATAAATGTTATTATCCTATCAGAAACAGAGGGCGGACAACCAGATCATTTACCTATCATTCCCATGTAAACGATGCTTGCTATAACCAGAGGACTATTTGTGAAGAGGGGGGAAAGAAGTATTTTATGGTAGGGAATAGGGGATATGTAGGGAGGTTTGGGTACGTTACCTGCCCAAAGGGAGAGAGATGGGTTTGTATAACTAGGACAGGACGGTTAGGTTTCCCTTTCCAGGCCTTAAGATGGATATTAGATATAATTAGGGAGCAAGTAATAACAGAGTTTACGGAAGTAGTAGTCACCAAGCCTCCCCCTCCCCCACCTACTCAGCCTCAATTGCACCAGACACTGTACGAAGAAATAAAGAAGCAGATTGAGATCCCTGAAGGAGGAAAAAACCTGTTTGTGGACTTTGCCTTCCGGATAGCTGGAATCCTGAATGTGACTAACTGCTGGGTCTGTGGCGGATCACTGATGAGCTCACGTTGGCGTGGAGAGGATCCATTGTTGAAGTATGGGACCTGATGGAGTGGAACCTGACAGTTGGACAAGACCGAGATCCCCAGGCATGGGTCCTGACAGACGCTCCGGTAGGGACTGAGTGTATCGCTAGGCCCTGGCCGTCCTAGTAGGCAGCAGCCCCTGCCAGCGCATCGTCATCCAGTGGCCAAATCAGTCCCGAGTGTGGTGGCCAGAGGAGACTAAATGGTATCCAACTAATAAAGACGGGAGAAACTGCACTATCTGTATGAAGACCAATGGAATGGAATCGACTGGACTATGGAACTGCACCGGGAACAACCCATATCAAGGAATCCCGGTGTTGCGAGACATATGGAACAAGGTTACCTCAAGTGGACCAGCCCCTGAAGGACTGTTATGGATATGCGGATACAAGGCATACTCGGTGTTACCGACAAATTGGAGCGGGACTTGCTTTATTGGACTGGTACAACCAGGATTCTTCCTGTTAAACACCGAAGAAGGGCGGTCGCTAGGAACACCTGTATTTGACGACCTATATTGGAAGAAGAGGAAAATAGACATTGGAGAATGGGTAGATGATGAATGGCCACCCGCAAGAATCATCTCTTACTATGGACCAGCCACTTGGGCACAGGATGGATCCTGGGGCTACCGAACCCCAGTATACATGTTAAACCGGATCATAAGACTTCAGGCAGTACTGGAGGTAATTACCTGGGGTAATTAAACTGCGGGGGCACTGGAGATGCTGGCAAAGCAGCAGACACGGATGAGAGCTGCAATATACCAGAACCGGTTGGCCCTAGATTACCTCCTGGCAGAAGAAGGAGGGGTATGCGGGAAATTCAACCTCTCTAATTGCTGTTTAAACATCGATGACAATGGACAGGCAGTGATGGACATATCAGAAGGAATCCGTAAGTTGGCACATGTTCCAATTCAGAAGTGGAATACGATTATGGGAACCCAATGGTGGGATTCCATCCTCGGAGGAACATGGTGGAGAACGGTGGGACTCGTGCTTCTATGTGCAGTGGCTGGACTGATCTTTATCCCCTGTTGCATCCCTTGTTTTAGGGAACTTATTACAAGGAGTATGTCAGATGCAGGCTGTAGTCATGCCAATGGGAGAGAAAGGGGAAATACAGAAAATAATGATAATGCGACCAGGGAAGGTCCAGGATCCACGGGAAAAGGAGATTAGGACTATGTTACGTCAATTTGAAATGAAGGAGCTTGAGATTGAGGTTTAATCAGTAGATGCGTAGCAAAAGAAAAAGGGAGGATTGTGAGGGATAAAGTGATTAAACCCCATTAAAGAGCTTTAAAGAGGATTCAAACCGATAGGGGCCAGGGAGAGGGTTCTGACACAGCTGTGTATAAAAGTTACCAGACCCATCCTTGAGTAAGAAGTAATAGCATTGTATAGCGGTAGAAGGGAGTGATGTAGAGAGATCCCTATCAGTAGAATGGAGTGATAGATGGGATCCTTGTCACTATAGCTTAGCTTTAGTACTGATAGGTATATGGACGTGAAGGGAATAGAGGGGTATGGTCTGAGTGCAGGTAGATGGGACTAAGGGAAAACAAATGGTCGGCACGGACTGGAAGGGCCGAGAGGGCCTGTTTCCGTGCTGTAATTGTTATATGGTTATATGGTTATATATAGGAGAACTGAGAGGGTTCACTTGGAGGTGAGTAAAACTAGGGTAGGTCATGAACAACTGAGCATGCTTAATAGAATAAATGAATATTACAACACACCCCTGGTCAAGAAACTGCTCATTACCATGAACATGCAATGTATGATGTGGGAGGTACTGGGGGGATGTACCTACAGATTGTGCACCTCAGACCGTGATTGGAGAAGGGTCCGGAGGGGAGGTTGGATGTAGAATTGTGTGTATAAAAGGGGATGACTTTTCTGACTTTGGTGTGTCTCAACTTGGAGAGGCACCCAGTTCTGCAGACTCGTAAAATAAAGAATCTCTTGCTTCCACGATTTGGTCTTTGAGCAGTGATTGTGAGCACAAAGCATATCTCACACAAACTACACACAATAATTGGAATAAACAAAATCTGGTAAAGAGAATCCTTCAAATGTACGTTATCATAGAGCACTAGAACATTCCCATTTGAAAAATTGATTTTGAAAATAAAATCATAAAGAGTGAACTTTTAAGCTTCATAACTAGCTTGATCTATCGTCCTTTTCAATGCCCTCCTGTAATATTCCCATTCAATTAGATAGACTAGTGATACACTGCTAAATTCAACACTGACAGCTTGTAGTAGTTGAAGAAAACATGTGAGAGCCAGATACTCCAAATCTGGAATTCTACACATTTTCCTCCAGAAATGTTTTGGTCTTTTGCTGGCCTTCTTCCAGATACAAAGGTTTTAAATTTGGAATTCACTATTTCACAGCACAAAGTTCCTCGATAATCACATAAAAGTACTGAAGCACTTCAAAACATAATTTTACCTACATGATTATTATAAATTATTTTCTAACTGAAAGTTGCTCTGGTGCTCTCTGTGAAAGGTAAATTCACATCTTACAGTAAAATGCAACCATACCTGTAGTTAAAATTTTTGTTGATAAAATCCATCTGTGGTACTGAAGCAACATGCACTTTGACCTCTTGGCTCCCTCCAGCCGAGCTCAGGTAATCCACTGTCCATTTTGATGTGCATGCACCCAGGTAAATTCCTTTAAGAACTGCTGGTTTTCTCTGAGGATTGTTTAATTAAAAAAAAAAGTAAATTACCTAAAAACTTACTAACCTAAAAATCTGAGATCATGAACCGGGTAGTCCCGATCATGCCAAATTGAGTAATTCACAGGAAAATAGAATGGAATTTATAGAAAATTATAGAATAAGTTGTTTGGGTAGCTTGTACCTTGAGTCGTACAGTAGGCTTTTACCTGTGACGTTGGCCAGACAACAGGCAACATTTCTGTTGGAAATGAACAACAGAATAATTTCTCTAAATAATATTTTACATTGGTGCAGCCTAAGGGTACCCATTGGTACCCAAAGGAAAAAGAGTGTGAAAGTATCAGACTCATCATGCATTGTATAAAGATGCTGCAATTATTGGCAGCGATACTCAAGGAGGAAACTGGGACGCAGAAAAATAGATTTGGCAGGAGCTGCAGGCAAGATATTGATGTCCTTTTTATTTCCATCTCTTTGCTGATTTAACTCGGGGTTTAATCGCTGTGGTAAGTAATAAAGTTATATTTGCGGGCCACAGATCACACCTTTAAAAGCAAATTTCTGACAGTTACTGTGGCAGTAGATGTTGCATGTTCAACATGTGTGATGTGCAAATACAAAACATGCATAAATCGGTTCAATTTCTAGTCACCTTTGTTCTAACATATCTTGCAATATTCTAAACAAATATTTGCAAACGGGTATATATTCATATACCCATTTGTAAATAAACTAAATAAAGCAATTGTCCTTTATTAAAGCCCTTTAATTGTACACTTGCTTAGCTAAGGTCCCAAGTAAAGTCTCGTGTGGGCCACTTTCTAGAGATCAGCAATTTATTTGGGTCTTTGGCACAGCTTGAAATCTTCAGATTATCTTCTCAAAGGTACATTTCAAACAAAGTGGATTATCCATTGTTATCCGTTAATTAGATCTGTTCTATTCTATGTTGTATAGGGCTCTGGTGAGACCACATCTGGAGTATTGTGTACAGTTTTGGTCTCCTAATTTGAGGAAGGACATCCTTGTGATTGAGGCAGTGCAGAATAGGCTCACGAGATTGATCCCTGGGATGGCGGGACTGTCATATGAGGAAAGATTGAAAAGACGTTTAGAAGGATGAGGGGGATCTTATAGAAACATATAAAATTATAAAAGGACAGGACAAGCTAGATGCAGGAAAAATGTTTGCAATGTTGGGTGAGTCCAGAACCAGGTGCCACAGTCTTAGAATAAAGGGGAGGTAATTTAAGACTGAGGTGAGAAAAAACGTTTTCACCCAGAGAGTTGTGAATTTCTGGAATTCCTTGCCACAGAGGGCAGTGGAGGCCAAATCACTGGATGGATTTAAGAGAGAGTTGGATAGAGCTCTAGAGGCTAGTGGAGTCAAGGGATATGGGAAGAAGGCAGGCACGGGTTATTGATAGCGGACAATCAGCTATGATCACAATGAATGGCGGTGCTGGCTCGAAAGGCCGAATGGCCTCCTCCTGCACCTATTTTCTATGTTTATATGTTTTCCTCAGCCTCTATATTATGATTGTCAAACACTTTGTTGTGGCTAAACTGGCCACAAACTTGTCTTTGACAACAATCCCTGCTGTCCTTCTGGTTTGTATTTTTAATGAAGGATTGCTCAAGTCTATGGAAGATTTTATGGAACTTTAAAAGAATATGATTTCAAATTTCACTTGTCAGGAAATTGCAGGGCTCTAAGTTCTGAATTTTCACTCCATCTGAAATAAGTAGAGCGTGTATGTATTTTAGGTTGTGAATAGAGAATCTTAGAATTCCAATCTCGACAATGTCATTAGGAAGAGCATTGGTCTTATTTTATACATTAATATCAGATTTTTTCATTATAACAACCAATCACATCAACTTGGTTATAAGTCTCCAGAAAAATGTATTAGGAGGCACCTTGTGTGGAAACAATGACCCAGAGTGATGTTACGCACACTTCAGTCCAGCTAGCCCCAATTGTTTGAATTGTACGGCTATTGATGGTTTGGAAATGAACTTAATTATATTATTAACTAACTAGAGTTTGAATCAATAATGGTTCTATGAGCAGTTGAGCTAATGTGTTGTCAGAAGGAGGGATAATGTTATTAACTAACCAAAGAGTTATAGCAGACAAGGTTGGGATTCCTGAATCAACCAGCACACAAGGAGTATATTCAAAGCAGTGACCATGACTTGTAGCCATCACAAACGCAGTGGGAGGCACAGTAGCAAAGTGGTAGAGCTGCGGCCTCATAGTGCCGGAGACCCAGGTTCAATTCTGACAACTGGTGCCATCTGTGCTGAGTTTGTGGATGCAGCCCAGACCATCACACAAACCAATTAACTCCATTGACTCCATTTATATCCCACACTGCGTCGGCAAGGCCAGCAGCATAATCAAGGATGGGCCGCACCCTGGTCACTCCCTCTTATACCCTCTCCCATCAGGCAATAGATATAGAAGTGTGAAAACACAGACCACCTGATTCAGGGACAGTTTCTTCCCAGCTGTAATCAGGCAACCCAATCATCCAACCACAACCAGAGAACAGTGCTAAATTACTATCTACTTCTTTGGTGACCCTCAAACTATCTTGAGTAGGACTTTGCTGGCTTTACCTTGCAAAAAACGTTATTCCCTTCTCATGTACCTATGCACTGTAAATAGATTGATTGTAATCATGTCTTATCCTTCTGCTGATTGGACTGAACGCAACAAAATTTTTCACTGTACCTTGGTACACATAACAATAAACTAACTTGAACTTGTTCTCCTTATGACCGTGTGGGTTTCCTCTGGATGCTTCAGTTTCCTCCCACATCCCAAAGATGTGCAAGTTTGCAGGTTAATAATTGATGTCAGTCGATCGTCTATCTCCTATGATGGGAGGATAGACTAGGAGATATCACAGGAAATACTATCAACTGACATCTATTATAAACCTACTGAATCCCACAACTATCTAGGTTACACTTCTTCCCACCCAGCTAAGCGCATAGACTCTATCTCCTACCCCCAACACCACCGTCTATGCCACTTTTGTGCCCAAGATGAGGTGTTCCATGCCAGAACATCCAAGATGTCCTCATTATTTAGGGAATGGGGGTTGCCTTCTTCCACCATTCACACAAAGGGAAGAGGGGGTAGTTGAAACTGGGACTATCCCAACGTTTAAGAAACAGTTAGACAGGTACCTGGCTAGGACAGGTTTGGAGGGATTTGGACCAAGCGCAGGCAGGTGGGACTAGTGTAGCTGGGACATGTTGTCTGGTGCGGGCAAGTTGGGCCGAAGAACCTGTTTCCCATTGTATAACTCTAAGACTATCACAGATGAGGCCTTCACTACGGTCTCCTTGATATTCTGCAGCTCCACTACTTGCTCCCCATTCTAGATAAATCACCAGGGCTCGAAATTAACGGTTGCCTGGGTGCCAATGGTGACCTAAAGTCCCACCGGGCAACCTAAAAGCCATGCCATTTTGCCCACTTGGCAAGCACCCAGGACACCTATCGTTCAACTCTGAGCGGGCCCCCCTCTCTATCTCTGTCACTCTCCGTCCCCGCCCGCCATCTGTATCCGGGCCGTCGGTTCTCCGCTCTCCGCCCGCTCCTCATCCGTCGGCATGGCCGGCCGCCTTGCACATGCACACTGCCACGGCCTGCACATCCTCCCCCCTGCACATGCGCACGGCCAGCACATCATCAGCCGTGGTTGTGCGCATGAGCCGCCCTGCACATGTGCACTGCCACGGCAACTTGTCGGCGCTGGCCAATTTCGCCCTCCCTTTGCATTGTAGGAGATCTGGCCGCCATTGCTGTCCGGTTGCCATGGTCTGGACAGAAGAAATTGGGTGAAGTTTCGGATAGAGAACCTTCTTTAGATTTCCACTGGTTTTAGTATTTTTATTTTTAGTTTAATTTAAAGATACAGCATGGAAACAGGCCCTTCAGCCCACGCCGACCACCTGTACACTAGTTCTATCCCACACATTAGTGATGCAAATCAAGAATGTTTTATTCTCTTACATCCCAGTTAGAACAATGAAATCCTTACTTGCAGCAGCACAACAGAATATGTAAACATAGTACTCTGTAAACAATGCTATAAACGAGAAAATGTGGAAGGAAACAAGAGCACCCGGAGAAAACCCATGCGGTCAAAGGGAAAAGGAGCAAATTCCATACAGACAGCACCCATATTCAGGATCAATTCCGGGTCTCTGGTATTTTTAGGCAGCAACTTTATGGCCAATGTACTGCCCCATAGTCTTGAACTGAATTAAAACATACAGTAGCTGTAAAGGGGGCACGTTCCCGATGTTGGGGGAGTCCAGAACCAGGGGCCAGTTTAAGAATAAGGAGTAAGCCATTTAGAATGGAAACGAGGAAACACTATTTCTCACAGAGAGTGGTGAGTCTGTGGAATTCTCTGCCTCAGAGGGCGGTGGAGTCAGGGGATATGGGGAGAAGGCAGGAACGGGGTACTGATTGGGGATGATCAGCCATGATCACATTGAATGGCGTTGCTGGCTCGAAGGGCCAAATGGCCTGCTCCTGCACCTATTGTCTATTGCATCACTTAGAGATCTAAGACTGAAAATGGATAGTTTCTTTTTTTTCAGTAATCAAAGTTATTAATGTATAATTTTTTGTGTGTTGGAAAACAAAATATAGTGGCACAGCTGGTAGACTTGCTGCCTCACACGCCAGAGATCTGTGTTCGATCCTGTCCTCGGGCACTGAAGAAGGGTCTCAAGTGTTGAATTTGCACATTCTCCCATCAAGTGTGTGGGTTTCCTCCCACATCCCAATGATGCATTGGCTTTGCAGGTTAACTTGTCTCTGTAAAATTGCCCCTATTGTGTAGGGAGTGGGTGAGGAAAATGGGATAACAGGACTTGTGTGAATGGGTAGACAAAAATGCTGGAGAAATTCAGCAGGTGAGGCAGCATCTATGGAGCGAAGGAAATAGGCGACGATTCGGGTTGAGACCCTTCTTCAGATTGATGTGAGGGTGGGGGAGGGTGGGAAGAAGAAAGGAAGAGGCGGAGACAGTGGGCTGAGGGAGAGCTGGGAAGGGGAGCAGAAAGCAAGGACTACCTGTAATTAGAGAAGCCAATGTTCATACCGCTGGGGTGTAAACTGCCCAAGCAAAATATGAGGTGCTGCTCCTCCAATTCACGGTGGGCCTCACTCCGGCCATGGGTAGACAAAACAAACTTCTTCAGACTGATGTTAGGGGGGCAAAGAAAGGAAAAGGTGGAGGCAGAAGGCTATGGAAGAGCTGGGAATGGGAGGGGAAGGAGGGAAAAAGCAAGGACTACCTGAAATTGGAGAAGCCAATGTTCACACCGCTGTGGTGTAAACTACCCAAGCAAATATGAGGTGCTGCTCCTCCAATTTGTGGTGGGCCACACTGTGGCCATGGAGGAGGCCCAGGATGGAAAGGTCAGATCCAGAATGGGAGGGGGAAGTTGAAATGCTGAGCCACCGGGAGTTCAGGTTGGTTATTGCGAACTGCGTGAAGGTGTTGTGTGAAGCGATCGCCAAGCCTGTGCTTGGTCTCACCGAGGTTGATCATACGCTGAATAATCCAACCACATTTTTGTTTGCAAGTGGAAAGAAATAATACAAATTGCATTCATTGCAACGTGTAAAAAGAGTTGAGATACTTTATATACTGTATTATACTTTTGCTGCGTTATTGTGGTATAAATCATGTCTTGATTGATGAATGTTTAATTTCTGAATTTATTTGAAGCAGAAATATCCTTCTCCTTGGTGAATACCGAAGAAAAGAAATTGTTCAATATCTCCCCCATCTCTTTTGGCTCTGCAGATAGCTGTCCATTCTGGTTCTCTAATGGTCCAATTTTATCCCTCGTTATCCTTTTGCTATTAATATAGCTGTAGAAACCCTTTGGGTTTACTTTCACCTTTCTTGCCAAAGCAACCTCATATCTTCTTTTAGCCTTCCTAATTTATTTCTTAAGATTCTTTTTACATTCTTTATACTCCTCTAGCACCTCATTTACTCCATGCCTCCTATAATTATTGTAGATCCATACTTGACTAATCTTCTGGAATTTTTTGAGGATGTAACTAGGAAAATGGCCAGTGGATGTAGTGTATCTGGACTTTCAGAAAGCATTTGATAAGGTCCCACATAGGAGATTAGTGGGCAAAATCAGGGCAAATGGTATTGGGGGTAGAGTGCTGATATGGATAGAAAATCGGTAGGCAGACAGGAAACAAAGAGTAGGGAAAAAACGGGTCCCTTTCAGAATGGTAGGCAGTGACTAGTGGGGTACCGCAAGGCTCGGTGCTGGGACCGCAGCTATTTGCAATGTATATTAGAGATTTAGATGAAGGGATTGAAGTAACATTAGCAAATTTGCAGATGACACAAAGCTGGGTGGCAGTGTGAACTGTGAGGAGGATGCTATGAGAATGCAGGGTGACTTGGACAGGTTGGGTGAGTGGGAAGATGCATGTCAGATGCAGTTTAATGTGGATCAATGTGAGGTTATCCACTATGGTAGCAAAAACAGGAAGGTAGATTATTATCTAAATGGTGTCAAGTTGTGAAAAGGGGAAGTACAATGGGATCTGGGAGGTCCTTGTTCATGAGTCAATGAAAGTAAGCATGCAGATACAGCAGGCAGTGAAGAAAGCAAATGGCATGTTGGCCTGCCTTTATAACAAGAGTAGTTGAGTATAGGAGCAAAGAGGTCCTTCTGCAGTTGTACACGACCATAGTGAGATTACACCTGGAGTATTGTGTTCAGTTTTGTCCTCCAAATTTGAGGAAGGACATTCTTGCTATTGAGGGAGTACAGCGTAGGTTCACAAGATTAATTCCCAGGATGGCGGGACTGTCATATTCTGAGAGAACGGGTGCGGCTGGGCTTGTACACTCTGGAATTTAGAAGGATGAGAGGGAATCTTAGAGCTAGAGGCAGGAAACATGTTCACGATGTCAGGGGAGTCCAGATCCAATGGCCACAGCTTAAGAATATGGGGTAAGCCATTAGAACGGAGATGAGGAAACACTTTTTCACACAGAGAGTTGTGAGTCTGTGGAATTCTCTGCCTCAGCGGCGGAGGCCGGTTCACTGGAAACTTTAAAGATAGACCTAGATAGGGCTCTTGAAGATAGCGGAGTCAGGGGATTTGGGGAGAAGGCAGGAACGGGATACTGATTGTGGATGATCAGCCATGATCACATTGAATGGCAGTGCTGGCTTGAAGGGGCGTATGGCCTACTCCTGCATCTATTGTCTATAATTTGATGTACATATTAGAGAATCCACTTTGTGAAAGTAAATTCTCACACAATTCTCATCGACACATCCCTTCTCACGAAACCACCCCGTCCCCGTCCCCAGGTACCTTCTCCTGCAACTGCAGGAGATGACATATATCTCTCCTCCCTCGACTCTGTCCAAGGTCCCTGATAGTCCTTTCAGGCAGAGGTTCACTTGCGCCTCCCCCAACCTCATCTAATTGTACCCGTTGATTTCAATTTGAAGCTTTTAATCACATTTCAATTTAAAGCCTGTCTTTGTTACTGTTGTTTATGGAACTGCAAATGCTGGTTAACACCGAAGATAGACACAGAATGCTGGAGTAACAGCGGGACGGGTGACATTTCGGTCGAGACCCTTCTTCAGACTGGGAGTCAGGGGAAAGGGAGCGGCGGCTGTTACTGTCTGATGCCAGCCTGTTGGTAACAGCCAAGAAAAGGGACAGGCGATCTGGACTTACCTGTGGGTAAACCTCTCGCAAAAACATGTCCTTGTCCGCATGGTTGTGCACAGCGACCGCAGCCTTGCTGCAAGCAGCGTCCATGTTGGGCCCAGGCCGCAGGAAGCAATGCCAGGCTTTGGTTTCCATAGCGATCACCTCAGGTCCGTCCGCCCCAAACTACAAACCCCCGGACTCCCGTGGCCCGTCTGCAGAGAGAGCGAGAGAGAGAGAAAATACAAATAAGGAAAATGTTGGAACACAGCGGGTTAGGCAGCATCCCTGAAAATAAAAACAACATTCATTGATCATCTGAAGATTCCTTGAGCATCTCGACCTAAAACGTCTCATATTCCTCTCCAGAGATGCTGACTGGCCTGCTGAGTTACTCAGCTTTGTGTTTATCTTTAATAAAGACGAAAAGGTAGACACAAAATGCTGAAGTAACAGTGTATCAGGCAGCATCTCTGGAGAGAAGGAATAGGAGAGGTTTCGGGTCGAGACCCTTCTTCAAACTGACACTCAAGGGGAAAGAGAGTCGAGAGATATAGACGTTGTTGTAGAGAGATATAGAACAAATGAATGAACGATATGCAAATAACTAACGATAGAAACACGCCATTGTGTGTGAGGTGAGAATGAGTACAGGTAATGAGACTCAACAGGGTGACTTTGAAGCTGGTGCGACTTTGTGGGGGGTGGCGGTGTGGAGAGAGAGGGAATACCGGGGTTACTGGAAATTAGATCAATCAATACCACTGGTTTGTAAGCTGCCCAAGAGTAATAAAGACAGCATTGGCGTTTCAGCGGGGAGACTGGCCGTCGAGAATGATGTGCAAGGCGGTCAGTGTGTCCACACATCGCTGCGGCGGCTGCGTTTCTCCGCGGACCGGTTGTGCTGAGGGACCGACCGATGTTTGGCCGCCGGTGAGGGAGGAGGCGCTAAGATGGCGCTGTGCACCAGACACTGGCGCCTGTTGCGGCCGGCTCTCGGCGCCCTGCCCCGGGCTGGAAGGGGGCAGCGCTGCCCCAGGTTTCCCCCTCCATCGCCCGCCCTGATGCCGGCCCCCTGTGCTCGGCGCTACAGCTCCGAGCGGGAGCCGCGGCCATCGAGCAAGAAGGTTGTGGTGGTCGGTATCCCCAACCCCTTCACCTGGGCCCGCACAAAGATGTATTTCTTCTTGATCAGGGCTTATTTCGATCAGGACTTCACCTTCGACGAGTTTGCTGCCGGTGCTAAACAAGTGAGTGTAGAACAGTGTAGGAATCAACTGTAGATGCTGGTTTACACTGAACAAAACAGAAAATGCTGGAGTAACTCAGCGGGACAGGCAGCATCTCTGGAGAGAAGGAATAGGTGACGTTTCGGGTCGAGACCCTTCTTCAGACAGGTCCGGTGTCGACTTCATTCAAGAAACTTGCATCTTGCCAGCCGGACAACTTTTTGTTGACGCGAGGAAATGCAGATGCTGGAATATTTAATAAAACACAAAGTGCTGAAACAACAAGTACAATCTGTGGAGCGAATGGACGGGGGCGATTCCGGTCGCGGCGACTCCTTTCTTCAAACCTCAGACCCTTTTGCTTGAAGACGGGACTGACCGAAACGTCCTCTGTCTATTCCCTCCAGAGATGCTACCTACCCCGCTGCGTTTCTCCAGCACTGTGTGGTTTTTTTTTTTCGGGGGGGGGGGGGGGGGGTGGGTGGGGGCGGAGAGAGAGAGACGGGGATGATGCTCGTGGGGGTGGACAGACGGCCACAACCCTCTGTCAGCAACCTTGAGGATTACAGTTCCTGAAGTGCACAGTTTTATGGGATGTGCCTCCAATAAGGCACATTTTAGATCCTGCCTGGTCTGAGTGGAGAAAAAATCTTCAACTTGCTGCAACTTGGCGTAGAATACCCACTCAGCCTGCTTCCTTACCATCCAAAGTTTCTGTACAATATTAATCTTATGGAGGATTATAAAATAATGAGAGGAATAGATCGGGTAAATGCACATAGTCTCTTGCCCAGAGTAGGAGAATCGAGGACCAGAGGACATAGGTTTAAGTTGAAAGGGAATAGATTTAATAGAAATCTGAGGGGTAACTTTTTCACACAAAGGGTGGTGGTGGATGTATCGAACAAGTTGGCAGAGGAGGTAGTTGAGCAGGGACTATTGCAATGTTTAAGAAACAGTTGAACGGGTACATGGGTTGGACGGGTACATGGATAGGACAGGTTTGGAGGTACATCGCCAAACGCAGGTAGGTGGGACAAATGTAGCTGGGACATGTCGGTCAGTGTGAGCATGTTGGGGCGAACGGCCTATTTCCATGCTCTGACTATGATTCTGTTTCTCTAACCATCAGAATTCATAACATTAGTCAGTCGGGCAACAAAATTTAAGATGTAGAGGAGATGAGTAGAAAAACTGAACTAGCTTGTATTAGATTACTTTTGTGACCTTGATTCATCATTAAGATTTTCACAAATGAATAACTTAGGGCAGCACAGTGGTGCTGCTGCCAGAGCTCTGGACTAAATCCTAAACTCGAGTGCTATTTATATGGAGTTTGTACGCTCTTCCTATGACCACGTGGGATACCTCAGGGTAGATACAAAATGCTGCAGTAAATCAGCAGGACAGGCAACATCTCTGGAGATCAGGAATGGGTGACATTTTGCGTCGAGACCCTTCTTCAGACCTTGGGGTGTTGCAGTTTCCTCCCGCATCATAAAGACACATAGGTTTGTAACTTAAATGGTCTGAGTAAAATTATCCTAATGTGCAGGGAGTGGTTGAGAAAGTAGGATAACATAGAAGTAGTATGAAACAAAAACTAAATAGAACACAGTACAGCACAAGCAGAGGCCATTCAGCCCACAATGTCTGCTGAACATGATGATGTCCTTCTGTCAACTTACTACACATAATCCATATCCCTATATTCCCTGCAAATCCAAAAGTTGCTTGAATGCCACTATTGCATTTGCCTCAACCACCAGCTCTGGCAGGACATTCCAGGACCTCAACATGCTGCCCAACCCATCTCCCTTAAACTTTGGCCCTCTCATCTTAAAGCTATGCCCTCAAGTATTTAAATTTTCAATCCTAGGAAAATGATTTTGACTGTCTACTCTCTCTATGCCTCTCCTAATTTTACATACTTCTATCAGGTCTCCCCACAACCTCTGAAATTCCAGAGAAAACAATCAAGTCTGTTCTCTTCTGCATCCTTTCCAACGTTTCCACATCTTTCTTGTACTTGGGCGACCAGAACTACATGTAACACATCTGAATTTTTTTGAGGATGTGACAAGTAAAATGGATGAAGGGGTGCCAGTGGATGTGGTGTATCTAGACTTTCAGAAAGTCTTTGATAAGGTCCTGCACGGGAGGCTGGTGACTAAAATTAGAGCATATGGTATTGGGGGTAGGGTGTTGAGATGGATAGAAAATTGGTTGGCAGACCGGAAGCAAAGAGTAGGAGTGAACAGGTCCTTTTCAGAATGGCAGGCAGTGGCGAGTGGAGTGCCGCAAGCTTCGGTGTTGGGGCCGCAACTGTTTACCATATATATTAATGATTTGGTGGGAATTAATGAGGGAATTAGGAGCAACACTAGCAAGTTTGTGGATGACACAAAGCTGGGTGGCAGTGTGAACTGTGAAGAGGATGTCAGGAGGTTGCAGGGAAGGTTTAGTGAGTTGGCAGATGCAGTATAATATAGATAAATGTGAGGTTATCCACTTTGGCGGATAAAAACAAGGGGGCAGATTATTATCTCAATGGGGTTAGGTTAGGTAAGGGGGAGGTACAGCGAGACCTGGGTGTCCTTGTACACCGGTCACTGAAAGTTGGCGTGCAGGTACAGCAGGCAGTGAAGAAAGCTAATGGAATGTTGGCCTTCATAACAAGAGGATTTTAGTATAGGAGTAAAGAGGTTCTTCTGCAGTTGTATAGGGCTCTGGTGAGACCACATCTGGAGTATTGTATACAGTTTAGGTCTCCTAATTTGAGGAAGGACATCCTTGTGATTGAGGCAGTGCAGCGTAGTTTCACAAAATTGATCCCTGGGATGGCGGGACTGTCATATGAGGAAAGGTTGAAAAGATTAGGCTTGTATTCACTGGAGTTTAGAAGGATGAGGGGGGATCTTATAGAAACGTGTAAAATGATAAAAGGACTGGACAAGCTAGATGCAGAAAAAATGTTCGCAATGTTGGGTGAGTCCAGAACCAGGGGCCACAGATTAAAGGGGAGGTCATTTAAGACTGAGGTAAGAAAACACTTTTTTACCCAGACAGTTGTGAATTTATAGTATTCCCTGCCACAAAGGGCAGTGGAGGCCAAATCACTGGATGGATTTAAGAGAGAGTTGGGTAGAGCTCTAGGGGCTAGTGGAATCAAGGGATATGGGGAAAAGGCAGGCACGGGTTATTGATAGCGGACGATCAGCCATGATCACAATGAATGGCGGTGCTGGCTCGAAGGGCTGAATAGCCTCCTGCACCTATTTTCTATGTTTCTATCCTTTATCATAATTTCCTGACTCTTATACTCGGTGCATTGTCCTATGAAAGCAAGAATGTCAGATGTCTTCTTTACCACTCTATTTGCCTTGTCACTTTCAGTAAGTTATGGACTTGGACCCCAAAATCTCTCTAATCCATGCTGTTAGTGGTCATTGCCATTAATTGTACATTTTCTCCTTAGATTTGAATGTTCCAAAGTGCCACACCTCATACTTGCTCAGATTAAGTGCTATCTGCCATTTTGCCATCCATTTTTGTAGCTGACATCTCGGCATACATCTTGACAGCCTTCCTCACAGTCTGCGACCCCAGCAAAATTGCTGTGAACTGCAAACTTGCCAACCAATCCATCTACGTTTACGTCAATGTCATTTATACATATCACAAAAATCCACGGTACCAGCATTGATCCCTGCAGATCTCCACTGGTCACAGACCCACAGCCTGAATATAGTCCTTCCACCACATTCCTCTGTCCTCTAGCAGTAAGCCACTTTTGAAACCATACCACCAAGTCATTGTAAATCCTGTGCATTTTAAATCAGTCTCTATTGTAGTTTAATCAACATGGCAGACCTTATGTTGCTTTCTATATTCCAGACAATTACAATCTCCCATGAGAGTAACAACATCCTCCTTGTTCATTAGTGTTATGAATATTCTACATTTAATATATGGTGTCTCATCATTAAAGTTAATTGACCTAGATGCAATGGGAACAGTACATGTTAGTAGTTATATCTTATCACATGAATGACTCAACTGTTTTCCTAAAATCCTTCCATCCCTGTGCGAACCCAAGAGCAAGCTATGACTTATTCTTCATTTAGTTCAGTTTAAAGATACAGCACAGAAACAGGCTCTTCGGCCCATTCAGTCCATGCCCACCAGTGATCCCCACACATTAACACTATCCTACACACACTAAGGACAGTTTACACTTATTACCATGTCAATTAACCTACAAACCTAGACGTCTTTAGAATGTGGGAGGAAACCGAATATCTGAGAACACCCAAGTGGTCACGGGGAGACCGTACAAACTCCATACAGACAGCACCTGTAGCCGGGACCTAACAAGGGTCTACTGGTGCTGTAAGGCAGCAACTCTACCATACTGCCCTTTCTATTTGTATTGATTTGTATCGGTTAGTCAAAGTCTAAAGTACAGCTGGGGACTTAGGAGAAGAGTAGTAGAGTAGGACATTCAACCTCTTATACTCAATATATATATGAAACATGGGTACATACAGTAAAGTTGCAGGAGTCAATGTATCTATTTATTTACAGCAACTACTCAAAACAATAACCTTTATCCCAGGTCACCAGTAGGAATCCTGAACCAAGATTTACATGGCACCGTGTGTATAGATACATAGACAATAGGTGCAGGATTAGGCCATTCGAGCCAGCACCACCATTCAATGTGATAATGGCTGACTATCCACAATCAGTAACCAGTGCCTGCCTTCGCCCCGTTCCCCTTGATGCCGCTAGCCCTGAGAGCTCTATCTACCTTTTTTTTAATGTATCCAGTGAATTGGCCTCCACTGCCTTCTGAGGCAGAGAATTCCACAAATTCACAACTCTCTGTGTGACAATGTTTTTCCTGCTCTAAAAATGACCTACCACTTATTCTTAAACTGTGGCACCTGGTTCTGGACTCCTCCAACATCTGGAACATGTTTCCTGCATCTAGCATGTCCAATCCCTTAATAATTTTACGTTTCTATAAGATCCCCTCTCATTTAAATTCCAGTCGCTCCATTCTTCCATCATATGACAGTCCCGCCATCCCGGGAATTAACCTTGTGAACCTAAGCTGCACTCTCAATAGCATGAATGTCCTTCCTAAAATTAGGAGACCAAAACTGCACACGATACTGCAGGTGTGGTCTCACCAGGGCCCTGTATAAATACAGAAGGACCACTTTGCACCTATACTCAACTCCACTCGTTATGAAGGCCAACATGCCATTGGCTTTCTTCACTGCCTGCTGTACCTGCATGCTTACTTTCAGTGCATAATATACTAGGACACCCAGGTCTCATACTTCCCCTTTTCCTAACCTGACACCATTCAGGTAATAATCTGCCTTCCTGTTCTTGCAACAAAAGTGGATAACCTCACATTTATACTGCATCTGCCATCCGCCTGCCCACTCACCCAACCTGTCCAAGTCACCCTGCATCCTCATAGCATCCTCTTCACAGTTCACACTGCCACCTAGCTTTGTGTCATCTACAAATTAGTTACTTTTAATTCCTTCATCCAAATCTTTAATGTATGTTGTAAATAGCTGCAGTCCCAGCAGCGAGCCTTGCGGTACCCCACTAGGCACTGCCTGACATTCTGAAAGGGACCTGTTAATCCCTACTCTTTGTTTCCTGTGTGCCAACCAATTTTCTATCCATGTCAATACCATGTGCTCTAATTTTGCCCACTAATGTCCTGTGTGGGACCTTATCTGAAAGTCCAGGTACACTACATCCACTGGCTCTGCCTTGTCCATTTTACTTGTTAGATTCCAGAAGATTTGTCAAGCGTAATTTCCCCTTCATAAATCCATGCTGACTTGGACCGATTGCAAATAAAACAACACCCTTGACAGTTATTTCTCATCGGCTTGTAATGCATTGCAACCTAAAATACTTCCCATTATTTTTCTCTTCCTTGCTAGCTGTAAAATATATAATTAGATGTACATATTAGAGAATACTTTGTGAAAGTAAACTCTCACACAATTCTCATTGACTTCTTCCATAGGCCTTTGTACATGTGTCAAACATGCTATCACAGTGTAACTTCGTTGAATTGAAGGATCTTGTCTCTAAAGAGGTAACACAATTTATTTTAACTAGATTTTTGGTTTAAATATCTCAGCATTTTTATCTTGGGAATTGTACGTTTAAAAAAAAAGGGAAGTAACTTCTTGTGCTATTACACATAACCACACCAATTAAAAAAAAAAGGTTCTGAATAAGCCACAGGTTTAGTTTACAGCGATGTAGTACACTAACTACAGTGATGCTGAGTAAAATGATCTTTTGAAGTGTATATGGCTTCTAATCATTACCATCCATTTTTTATATAATTATACAAATATATTATATAAATAAATATATCAATTAAATATCCAAGGTTACACCTCCTATTGAGAAGAAATACCGTGGGCAGAACGGGTGGGGTAGCTCTGCTGGTAAGAAATGAAATTCTGTGCTTGGCAATGGGTGACGGAGGATCAGAAGATGTAGAATCCTTGTGGGTAGAGTTATGAAATTGCAAGGTAAAAATACCCTGATGGGAGTTATTTGCAGGCCTCCGAACAGTAGCCGGGATATAGGGTACAAATTACATCAAGAGATACAATCGGCGTATAAGAAAAGCAATGTTACAGTGGTCATGGGGGATTTCAGTAGCCAAGTACACCTGGGCAAATCAGGATGGTACCAGAGAGGAAATTTGTAGTGCTTATGAGATGGTTTCTTAGAGCAGCTTGTTTCTTGGAGCAGTTTGTAGTTGAGCCTACCAAGCAAAAAGCAATTCTGGATTTGGTGTTATGTAATGACCAGATTTGATTAGGTAGCTTAAGGTAAAGGAACCACCAGGAGGTAGTGACCATAATATGATATGATTCAACCTTCAAGTTGAAAGGGAGAAGATGAAAGTAAGCATACAGGTACAGCAGGCAGTGAAGAAAGCGAATGGCATGTTGGCCTTTATAACAAGAGGAATCGAATATAGGAGCAAAGAGTTCCTTCTGCAGTTGTACAGAACCCTAGTGAGACCACACCTGGAGTATTGTGTGCAGTTTTGGTCCCCTAATTTGAGGAATGACATTCTTGCTATTGAGGGTGTGCAGCCTTGTAGGTTTACAAGGTTAATTCCCGGGATGACGGGACTGTCATATGCTGAGAGAATGGAGCAGCTGGGCTTTTACACTCTGGAGTTTAGAAGGATTAGAGGGTGTCTCATTGAAACATATATGATTGTTAAGGGCTTGGACACACTAGAGGCAGGAAACATGTTCCCATTGGGGGAGTCCAGAACCAGGGGCCACAGTTTAAGAATAAGGAATAAGCCATTTAGAACAGAGACGAGGAAACACTTCTCACAGAGAGTGGTGAGTCTGTGGAATTCTCTGCCTCAGAGGGCGGTGGAGGCAGGTTCTCTGGATGCTTTCAAGAGAGAGCTAGATAGGGCTCTTAAAAATAGCGGAGTCAGGGTATATGGGGAGAAGGCACGAATGGGGTACTGATTGGGGTTGATGAGCCATGATCACATTGAATGGCGGTGCTGGCCCGAAGGGCCAAATGACCTACTCCTGCACCTATTGTCTATTGTCTATTGAAATCACATGTGTTGGTATTGCAGCTGAGCAAAGGTGACTGCAGAGGTATGAGGAAGGAGCTTGCTAAAGTTGATTGAAGAGGGACCTTAGCAGGAATGATGGTGGAACAGTAATGATAGGAATTACGAGGAATAATTCAGAAGACACAGGATTTTTTAATTCTAATGAAAAGGGGGGGAGAATGAAGCGACATGGCTGACAATGGAAGTCAAAGTCAGCATAAAACTAAAAGAGAAGACATGTAATGTTGCAAAGATTAGTGGGAAGCTAGAGGATGGGGAAGCTTTTAAAATAAAAAAAAACATCAGAAGGAAACTAACAAGGGAATATAGGGAGAAAAGATGAAATATAAAGGTAAGCAAGCCAATAATATAAAATAGGGTAGCAAAAGTTTCTTCAGATATATAAAGACTAAGAAAGAGGCAAGAGTGGATGCTAGATTGTTGGAAAATGATGCTGGAGAAATGATAATGGGGATTAAAGAAATGACAGATTAATGTTATTTCCATCAGTCTTCACAGTGGTAAACACCAGCAATGCTACTGAGATTCAAGAGAGTCTGGGGTCATAGTTAGTGGAGTGCTATTATTGAGAAGGTGCATGGGAAGCTGAAAGCTCTGAAGGTAGATAAGTCACCTGGACCAGATGGACTACCCCCCATGTTTCTGAAAGAGTTGGCTTGAGAGATTAGGGAGGCATTAGTAGACTGAAGTCAGCATGGCTTTGTGAAAGGGAGATCTTGCCTGACAAACCTGTTGGAATTCTTTGAGTAAGTAAATAGCAGGATAGACAAAAGACAGTCAGCGGACTTACCTGGATTTGCAGACAGCCTTTGATAAGGTGCTGCACGTGAGGCTGCTAAAGAAGATGTGAGCCCATAGTATTAGAGGGCAGCTACTTGCATGGATAGCAGGTTGGCTGGATGGCAGAAGGCAAAGCGTGGCAATAAAGGGGGGTATTGCTAGTTGGCTTTCAGCGACTAGCGGAGTTCCGCAAGATTCGTTGCTGGGGAAGCTACTCTTCACGTTTTATATTCATGATTTGGATGAGGGAATTGTAGGTTTGGTGGCCAGGTTTTCAGATGTAGAGAAAGTAGGGACTCTTCAGAAGGACTTGGACGGGTTTGGAGAGTGGGCAGAAAAGTGGCAGATGGAATACAGAGTAGTAAAGTATGGAGTCATGCATTTTGATGGTAGGAATAAAGGCGTAGACTATTTTCTGAATGGGGAGAGAATTCAGAAATCATAGGTTTAAAAGAACTTGGGAGTGCTGGTGCAGGATTTCCAAAAAGTTAATTTACAGGTCCAATCAGTGGTTAAAAATGCAAATAAAATGCATTTATTTTGAGACGACTAGAATATAAAACAGGGACGTAATGCCGAGGCTTTATAAGGCACTGGTCAGTCCGCTTTTGGAGTATTGTGAGCAGTTTTGGGCCTAATATCTGAGGAAGGATGTGCTGGCGTTGGAAAGGGTCCAGAGGGGGTTTACAAGAACGATCCCAAGAATGATTGGATTAACATATGAGCGTTTAACGGCAGTGGGCCTATACTCGCTTGGGTTTAAAAGGATGAGGGAGGACCTCATTCATACTTACAGAATAGTGAAAGAACATGATAGAGAACTGGGTGTGGAGAGGATGTTTCCACTAGTGGGGAAGTCTAAGATGAGAGGCTGTAGCCTCAGAATAAAAGGACGTACCTTTAGAAAGGAGATGAGGATTTTTTTTAGTCAGAGTGTGGTAAATCTGTGGCATTCATTGCACAGAAGGATGTGGAGGCCTACTCAATGGATATTTTTAAGGTGGATATTGATAGATTCTTGATTAGTGCGGGTGTCAGGGGTTACGACGAGAAGGCAGGAGAATAAGGTTGAGAGGGAAAGGTAGATCAGCCATGATTGAATGGTGGAGTCGACTTGATGTGCTGAATGGCCTAATTAAACTCCTACAACCTATGAACTTTAGTATTTGGACAATTACTTTTCAGAACTACTCAGTTATGAATTTTCCGAGGAACAAAATAATTTGTCATTGTTGCAACAGGACAAATCAGTATCTGATTACACTCTGTTCAGCATTGCATTTCTTCTTTAAATCAAAAAGATTAGAGCAGTAACTTTTTAATATAAATCTGATGATCTATATCTATTAGTTGGTATGTATTTTTGTTATCCAAATGTAAGTGTTTTCTGTACAGGCATTGGAAGAGCTGGAAGAAAAATGCTCAGCAATGCCAGCTAATCGCAGGCAGGCCATAGCTGCTGATCTGGAAGAAATTATGTATAGCACACCAGGCGATGTTGGAATTTATTATGATAACCAAGGTTTGTTTTATTTATTAAAATGAACCACTGAAACTGTTCTTGGTATTGCACTGAATTCTGTCATCTGTACTGATTTATTAGGTTATGATACAATGTTTGCAAGATGTGTTTCCTGAAACACATCTAGCTGATTCTGAATAAAATTCCATTCGTCTTTTATACTGGATGCAGTAGCTTTCTGGATACAATATCTAGTAAATTCCTTGTTTTAATGATGGTGGCTCTGTCTTTCCCAGTCAATTCTTGTTGCTGTTTCTCTTTATTTATCGGACACATTTGCCCCTTACAGAACCACACCTCCCACCCACCTCCCTTTCTTCAGTGGTACGGTACAGTGGTGCAGCTGATGGAGCTGCTGTGTCCGAGTGGCAGAGACGCGAGTGCTATCTGCATGAAGTTTGCATTTTCTCTCTGTGACCATATGGGTTTCCTCTGGCTGCTCCGTTTTATATCGTACATCTCACAGACATGCAAGCTGGTAGGTTAATTGGCGTCTGTAAATTGCCCTGAGTCTGTAGGTGTGGATGGAAAAGTGAGATAAAATAACACTAGTGTGAAAGGCAGAGGGACCTGTTTCCATGCTGTATCTTTCAATTCAATTTAATACAATTTAAAAATACTTTAACCGACCCATCTACCAAGTAATCTCTTAGCTAAAACCTTTTTTCTTACTTGACGTACTGTGCCTCTCATGATTTGTCTTCCTGTAATATTGTTGACTTTAATTTTCTGTATTTATGCCTTGCAGGAGAATCTCGTTCTCCTTGTTAAGCAGCCTCCACCAGGCAACTCCACATCGACTAACTTACCCCAGATTTCTTCTTTCAAAACCATTTCCGATGATCTTTACTGTCTGTGTTCATGTTTTAATATATGCGGCCATTGCTTAGATTTATTTGCCAAAGTTTCTCTACGTTCTTTAAACCCCTCCATATTACTAACATTTGAGAAGAAACTCCCCTTGCTCCAGGGTATCCTAGGCCATACCATTTCACTGTCCTTTCTTCATTGTTGCATTGGCTTTGTTGAAACAACTTAATGTTCTTTTTGTTTCTCTGTCCTCATTTCCAACTGCCCTTTAATGTCCCCTAACCTTCCCCAGGAACAGTTGGACTTGCCAAAACTAAAGGAGCACTTGCCATTAGGAATGATGTAATATCTTTTTATCTGTAATATCTGTAAAACTAAACACGTTAATCAAAAGAATGAACAATAAATTGGTACAATTAACCTCTTGAAGGCAGTCTCAAAGCCCCAGAAAATTGAACCTCTGTTGAACTATTGTAGCAGAAACCAAACCTGCTGGCTGTCTCTTCATTGTAAAATAGTTATGTAAAGGGGAAAATCATCCTTGATGCTAGTCCTTGGTTACCGAAGCACCAGTGTGAGAAGTAAAAATAGAATGAGATGTAGGCACACGAAATGCTGCCTGATCTGCCGAGTTCCTCTAGTAGCTCTCCTTTTTTTTTGCTGGGGATGTGAGATGCTGGAATTATATTGATTTTATGATTTTGCTCCACTACTGTTTGATAGTTTAACTTTTGAGAGATTAACTTTTCAATACATTTTGTAAATTTCAATGACAACACCAATTTTTCTGAATATTGGTCTGCAGATATGTGTTATTCGTTATGGTAGTAGGTACTGCCATTGAATATTTGTCATTTCAACAGGTAGAAAATTTGTCAGTATCATAATGCGTTACTGGTACCTGACTGATGTTGACCTTCCTGATGAGACACCCGAGGGAACTAAAGTATTTCAAGTAGTATTTGGTGATGAAAGCAACAAAGACAGCAAACGCCTTCTCACGGCAAATTATGAGTAAGAATTATATTTGCTATGTTTTATTTGTAATGAACTGTCCTCTTATTTAGTTGGGAATTATGTTGTGTTTCATGCTAAGTGAATGTGCGGTAAAGCTCTGAAGTTAACAGTATACTACATTTAGTTTAGTTTAGAGATAACGTGCAGAAACAGGCCCTTCGGCCCACTGAGCACGCCGACCAGTGATCCCCGTTCACTCGCACTATACTACACACTAGGGACAGTTTACAATTTTACCGAAGCCAATTAACCTGCAACCCTATCGTCTTTGGAAAGTGGGAAGAAACCGAGAACCCAGAGGAAACCCACGCGGTCACGGGGAGAACGTAAAAACTCTGTACAGACAGCGCCCGTAGTCAGGATCGAATCCGGGTCTCTGGCGCTGTGAGGCCACCATGCAGCTGTGCTACATTTCACGGGAAGAACAGGCTGTTTTTTTTTGATGTTGTACAGCTTCTTAGTTTTGCAATGAAGTTGAACAATTCAGTAAACTTTCTCCTTATAATGGATTTCGACCTACCAACCTACCTACTGACCTACCAATGGCTGTCCATGCCGCTCCAGTTCATTCCGCCTTCCCGGTCACTCACAATGCCGGCTGCTCCAGTGCCACTCTACCTAGCCAATCGCAGCCCAGACTGTTCCCACATCGCCACCGGCTCACGCCGCTTCCAGGCCGGCTTCCTGCCGCCACCCCCGACCTACACAGCTTCCTCCAGGCCGCACCACCAACCCATATCTGCTCAGCAACCACTCGCGAACCGCGGCTATTTACTCCGTCAATCCTCGCCTCTCCCCTGGCTATCAGCTCACCTGGATTCCAGGCATAGCCCCAGACCGAGTGTCTCAAGAATCTCGACCAGAAACTTCACTTATCCATGTTCTCCAAAGATATTGCCTGAACTGTTGAGTTACTCTAGTACCTTGTGTCCTTTTGTATATAAACCAGCAACTGTAGTTGTTTGTTTCTACTACATATAACCATATAACAATTACAGCACGGAAACAGGCCCTCTCGGCCCTTCCAGTCCGTGCCGACCATTTGTTTTCCCCTAGTCCCATCTACCTGCACTCAGACCATACCCCTCCATTCCCTTCACGTCCATATACCTATCCACTTTACTCTTAAATGTTAAAATCGATCCTGCCTCCACCACTTCTGCTGGAAGCTCATTCCACACAGCCACCACTCTCTGAGTAAAGAAGTTCCCCCTCACATTACCCAGAAACTTCTGTCCCTTAATTCTCATGTCATGCCCTCTTGTTTGAATCTTCCCTACCCTCAATGGGAAAAACGTATCCACGTCAACTCTGTCTATCCCTTTCATCATTTTAAATACCTCAATCAAGTCCCCCCTTAACCTTCTGCGCTCCAAAGAATAAAGACCTAACTTGTTCAAAACCTTTCTCTGTAACATAGTTGCTGGAACCCTGGCAAAATTCTAGTAAATCTCCTCTGTACTCTCTCTATTTTGTTGACATCCTTCCTATAACTAGGTGACCAAAATTGTACACCATACTCCAGAATTGGTCTTACCAATGCCTTGTACAATTTTTAACATTACTTCCCTACTCCTATATTCAATGCTCTGATTTATAAAGGCCAGCATACCAAAGGCTTTCTTTACCACCCTATCTACATGCGATTCCACCTTCAGGGAACTATGCACAGTTATTCCTAGATCCCTCTGTTCCACAGCATTCCTCAATTTCCCTACCATTTACCATGTACGTCCTATTTTGATTTGTCCTGCCAAGATGTAGCACTTCACACTTATCAGCATTAAACTCCATCTGCCATCTTTCAGCCCACTTTTCCAAATGGCCCAAATCTCTCTGTAGATTTTTGAAAATCTACTTCATTATCCACAACACCACCTATCTTAGTATCATCTGCATACTTACTTATCCAATTTTCCACCCCATCATCCAGATCATTGATGTACATGACAAACAACAGTGGACCCAACACAGATCCCTGAGGCACCCCACTGGTCACCGGCTTCCAACCTGACAAACAGCCATCCACCATTACTCTCTGACATCTCCTATTCAGCCACTGTTGAATCCACCTTGCTACTCCGCCATTAACACCCAAAGATTGAACCTTCTTAACCAACCTTCCATGGGGAACCTTGTCAAAGGCCTTACTAAAATCCATATAGACAACATCCACTGCTTTACCCTCATCAATTTCCCTAGTTACCGCTTCAAAAAATTCAAGAAGGTTTGTCAAACATGACCTTCCAGGCACAAATCCATGTTGACTGTTCCTGATCAGACCCTGTTTATCCAGATGCTTATATATATTATCTCTAAGTATCCTTTCCATTAATTTGCCCACCACTGACGTCAAACTAATAGGTCTATAATTGCTAGGTTTATTCTTTGAACCCTTTTTAAACAATGGAACAACATGCGCAGTACGCCAATCCTCCGGCACTATTCCCGTTTCTAATGACATTTGAAATATTTCTGTCATAGCTCCTGCTATTTCTACACTAACTTCCCTCAATGTCCTAGGGAATATCCTGTCAGGACCTGGAGACTTATCCACTTTTATATTTTTCAAAAGTGTCAGTACTTCCTCCTCTTTGAATCTCATAGTTTCCATAGCTACTCTACTCTTTCCCCTTAACTCACCGAGTTCAATATCCTTCTCCTTGGTGAATACCGAAGAAAATAAATTGTTCAATTATCTCCCCCATCTCTTTTGGCTCTGCAGATAGCTGTCCATTCTGGTTCTCTAATGGTCCAATTTTATCCCTCGTTATCCTTTTGCTATTAATATAGCTGTAGAAACCCTTTGGGTTTACTTTCACCTTTCTTGCCAAAGCAACCTCATATCTTCTTTTAGCCTTCCTAATTTCTTTCTTAAGATTCTTTTTACATTCTTTATACTCCTCTAGCACCTCATTTACTCCATGCCTCCTATAATTATTGTAGATATCTCTCTTTTTTTTTTTCGAAACAAGTGTCCAATTTCCCTTTGGCTCTTTCCAATTTTTACTATTTGCTTTCAACCTAACAGGGACATAAAGATTCTGTACTCTTACAATTTCCCCTTTAAATGTCCTCCATTTCTCTTCTACATCCTTCCCATGAAACAAAGTGTCCCAATTCACTCCTTTAAAATCCTTACGCATTCCCTCAAAGTTAGCCTTTCTCCAATCAAAAATGTCTACCCTAGGTCCAGTTCTGACTCTCTCCATAATTATATTGAAACTAATGGTATTGTGATCACTGGTCCCGAAGTGCTCACCAACGTACCTCCGTCACCTGACCTGCCTCATTTCCTAACAGGAGGTCCAGCACTGCCCCTTCTCTGGTCGATACCTCTATGTACTGCTGCAAAAAACTATCCTGCACACATTTTACAAACTCCAAACCATCCAGCCCATTTACAGAATGTGTTTCCCAGTCTATTTTTGGAAAATTGAAATCTCCCACAATTACTACCTTGTGCTTACCACTAATATCTGCTATCTCCTTACATATTTGCTCTTCCAATTCACGCTCCCCATTTGGCGGTCTATAATACACCCCTAAAGGTGTTGCTACACCGTTCCCACTTCTCAGTTCCACCCAAATAGCCTCCCTAGACGAGCCCTCTAATCTATCCTGCCGAAGCACTGCTGTAATATCTTCTCTATACATATACAATTATAATACCGTACTTGGTTATAGCAGACACTCGACAATGACGAACACCATTCCCCATCCCCCCATGGTTATACAATCATCATAACAAGGGTTTATTCTACCACTACATATGGCACATTTAATTGCATTGGCTGAACTCATCTCATTGGCTGAACTAGAAGTTTAAATAACAGAAACTGAAAATTTTGAAGCGCGCCAACTTTATATAAGTGGACGACGAATTTCCAGCTAGTTTTGTGATTCCATTTCAGTAAAACTGTTTAAAGGTGACCAACATAAAACAGTAAAATTAATAACATACAGCAGGATATCATAGTTTATTTGTTGCATTTAAACCTCGAAGAGTACCTGATAATATATTAAATATCAAGGTAGATAATAGACCAATTGGACAGGTTGGTGAACAAGAGGTAGGTGGAATTCAACAAATATGAAATATGAAATGAAGCATTCTGTTAGGAAGAGTGAGAAATGTTAATATAGGCTATATAGTACAATATTATATAGAAACATAGAAACAAAGAAAATAGGTGCATGAGGAGGCCATTCGGCCTTTCGAGCCAGCTCCACCATTCAATGTGATCATGGCTGATCATCCACAATCAGCACCCCGTTACTGCCTTCTCCCCATATCACCTGACTCCGCTATCTTTAAGAGCCCTATCTAGCTCTCTCTTGAAAATATCCAGAGAACCGGCCTCCACGCCCCTCTGAGGCAGAGAATTCCAGACACAACTGTCTGCGTGAAAAAGTGTTTCATCTCCATTCTTACCCCTTATTCTTAAACTGTGGCCCCTGGTTTTGGACTCCCCCAACATCAGGAACATGTTTCCTGCCTCTAGCGTGTTCAAACCCTTAATAATATATGTTTCAATAAGATCTAGAATAGTAGAATTACTAGAATGTTGCCAGGGTTCCAGCAACTATGTTACAGAGAAAGGTTGAACAAGTTAGGTCTTTATTCTTTGGAGCGCAGAAGGTTAAGGGGGGACTTGATTGAGGTCTTTAAAATGATGAAAGGGATAGACAGAGTTGACGTGGATACGTTTTTCCCCATTGAGGGTAGGGAAGATTCAAACAAGAGGGCATGACATGAGAATTAAGGGACAGAAGTTCGAAGGTAACGTGAGGGGGAACTTCTTTACTCAGAGGGTGGTGGCTGTGTGGAATGAGCTTCCAGCAGAAGTGGTGGAGGCAGGATCGATTTTAACATTTAAAAGTAAAGTGGATAGGTATATGGACGTGAAGGGAATGGAGGGGTATGGTCTGAGTGCAGGTAGATGGGACTAGGGGAAAACAAATGGTCGGCACGGACTGGAAGGGCCGAGAGGGCCTGTTTCCGTGCTGTAATTGTTATATGGTTATATGGTTATCCCCTCTCATCGTTCTAAATTCCATCCTTCTAACTGCTCAGTCGTTCCATTCTCTCAGCATATGACAATCCCGCCATCCCGAGAATTAACCTAGTGAACCTATCTGCACTCCCTCAATTGCAAGAATGTCTTTCCTCAAATTTGGAGACCAAAGCTACACACAATACTCCAGGTATGGTCTCACTAGGGCCCTGTACAACTGCAGAGGAGCCTCTTTGTTCCTATACTCAACTGCTCTTGTTATGAAGGCCAACATGCCATTCGCTTTCTTCACTGCCTGCTGTACCTGCATGCTTATTTTCAATGACTGGTGCACAAGGGCACCCAGGTCTCATTGCATTTTCCTTTTTCCCAATCTGACAGGATTGAGATAATAATCTACCTCCTTGTTCTTGCTGCCAAAGTGGATAACCTCTCATTTATCCACATTGAACTGCATGTGCCATGCATCTGGCCACTCACCCAATCTGTCCAAGTCGCCCTACATTCTCCTAGCATCCTCCTCATAGTTCCAGCTTTGTGTCACCTGCAAATTTGCTAATGTTACCTGTAATCCCTTCATTTAAATCATTAGGAAGGAAAATTCAAACACTTGAAGGAAAAAAGTATATGGAACAGGGAAGTGAGATTGTCAGTCAGTCTACATGTAATGGACTGAATGGAGATGAAGTACGAGGCGAAACTGGCCAGGAATATAAAGGACAGTAAAAGCTTCTTTAGATATGTTAAGGGAAAAAATGTCTCTTGAATGCAGACAAGGGTGAAATTATTATGGGTAACAAGGAAATGGCAGAAGAGGTGAACAGGTACATCGGATCTGTCTTCACTAAGGAAGACACAAACAATCTCCCAGATGTACTGGAGGATAGAGGACCTAGGGGGGAGAGGAACTGAAAGAAATTTTCATTAGGCGAGAAATAGTATTGGGTAGGCTAATGGAACTGAAGGATGATAAATCCCCTGGGCCAGATGGTCTGCATCCCAGGGTCCTCAGGGAGGTGGCTCTAAATATAGTGGATGCATTAGTGATCATTTTGCAATGTTCAATAGATTCAGGATCAGTTCCTGTGGATTGGAGGATAGCTAATGTTTTTCAAGAAAGGAGCAAGAGAGAAAACGGGGAATTGCAGGCCCGTTAGCCTGACTACGGTGGTGGGAACGATGCTGGAGTCAATTATTAAAGAGGTAATAATGGGTCATTTGGATAGCAGTAAAAGGATTTGTCCAAATCAACATGGATTTATGAAAGGGAAATCATGCTTGACTAATCTTCTGGAATTTTTTAAGGATGTGACAAGTAAAATGGATGAAGGAGAACCAGTGGATGTAGTGTATCTAGACTTTCAGAAAGCCTTTGATAAGGTCCCACACGGGAGACTGGTGACTAAAATTAGAGCATATGGTATTGGGGTAGGGTGTTGACATGGATAGAAAATTGTTTGGCAGACAGGAAGCAAAGAATAGGAATGAATGGATCATTTTCAGAATGGTGGTGAGTGGAGTGCCGCTGGGCTCGGTGTTGGGGCCGCAACTGTTAACCATATATATTAATGATTTGGAAGAGGGAATTAGGAGCAACACTAGCAAGTTTGTGGATGACACAAAGCTGGGTGGCAGTGTGAACTGTGAAGAGGATGTTAGGAGGCTGCAGGGTGACCTGGACGGGTTGATTGAGTGGGCAGGTGCAAGGCAGATGCTGTATAATATAGATAAATGTGAGGTTATCCACTTTGGTGGCAAAAACAAGGGGGCAGATTATTATTTCAATGGGGTTAGGTTAGGTAAGGGGGAGGTACACCGGTCACTGAAAGTTGGCGTGCAGGTACAGCAGGCAGTGAAGAAAGCTAATGGAATGTTGGCCTTCATAACAAGAGGATTTCAGTATAGGTTCTTCTGCAGTTGTATAGGGCTCTGGTAAGACCACATCTGCAGTATTGTGTACAGTTTTGATCTCCTAAGTTGAGGAACGACATCCTTGTGATTGAGGCAGTGCAGCATAGGTTCACGAGATTGATCCCTGGGATGGCGGGACTGTCATATGAGGAAAGATTGAAAAGACTAGGCTTGTATTCACTGGAGTTTAGAAGTATGAGGGGGGATCTTATAGAAACATATAAAATGATAAAAGGACTGGACAAGCTAGATGCAGAAAAAATGTTCCCAATGTTGGGTGAGTCCAGAACCAGGGGGCCACAGTCTTAGAATAAAGGGGAGGCTATTTAAGACTGAGGTGAGAAAAAGCATTTTCACCCAGAGAGTTGTGAATTTCTGGAATTCCCTGCCACAGAGGGCAGTGGAGGCCAAATCACTGGATGGATTTAAGAGAGAGTTAGATGGAGCTCTAGGGGCTGCGGTCAAGGGATATGGGGAGAAGGCAGGCACGGGTTATTGATTGGGGACGACCAGCCATGATCACAATGAATGGTGGTGCTGGCTCGAAGGGCCAAATGGCCTCCTCCTGCACGTATTTTCTATGTTTCTATGTAGCCTTCATTTAATTGCATTTTTGAAAGGAATGACTCTAAAAAGGGTAAGCAAAAGGTCTAAAATATCTAATCAGTGTTTCAATTAATATTGTAAATATCTAATTTTATTCGTCTTGTATCCATGGTTTTGAAATTACTGAAATAATATTTGAGTTTGAGATATTTAAGCCTGTGAAAAGCAACTTCTGAACAATTGACTCTCAGTTGTAAGTTTTGCTGGCCTCTTCTTTTACTTTTAATCCATGAGAGTTTATTATGGACCATTTATGAAGATGAAATTCATGTGTAATTTGTGGAAGATCACAGAAGAGCTCATAAGAACAACAAAAGCAAGGCGGCAATACATTATTTTTATGGGGTTACCCTGAAATTCAAAGCAGAGAGTCTCATTTTTAGATAGCTCGTTAACATATGAAACCCCATAGGGCCATTGCATGAATATTTTTTAATTAATGGAATAATTCTATTTACAATATGACCATAGGATATTATTGTTCCATTGCTTCCCATTGGATTTGCAGGATTTATCATTGAAAGTTTTGTAAAATTCAAACTTGTTATTAGTTAATTACTGTAATTGTTATAAATGATGGAGAGCGTGTATTATCAGCCAAATGTCCCCCTCCAATGCTGTATGACTCCTTGATTATGTTGGTGTGCTGATTGTCCCAATCATATTGGGTTCTAATGTGAATCCTGTTTCCCTGTATCTGGGTCCAAGCTGCAAGTCTGCTCATGATTTATTGTATTCACTAAACCTGGTGGCAAATGATTGATGTGTACATTGATAACTGGTGTGTCTCAGGGGTACATAGAAAGTATTTATGTCAGATAGTGAGATAGTGATATAATATATGCTTACATTGGTACCTTTTAATCCAGTAAATATGTTACTGGTTATGAAAAGGAAGGAGTGTCTTCGCAATAAGAGCGTTGGTACGATGACTCCTTGAAAAATATTACAACATTACAAAAGATCGAAAAAAAAACCCCTCCCCTCTCTCACCTGTTGCCACGTCACTTGCTAAGGTATGTCCTGTCCCTCCTCTCTTCCGGCTTTCTTCTCCCCCCCCCCCCCCCCCCCCCATCCTAACATCACAATCAGTCTGAAGAAGAATCCTGGCCCAAAACGTCATCGATCCATGTTCTCCAAAAATTCTGCCTGACCCACTGAGTGACTCCAGCACTTTGTGTCTTTTTTGGGTCGAATAGTTTAACTCAGGATATCTTTTAATCTTTGTTATTTTGTCAATTTTCCTGTGTAATCAGTCTATCTAAATATTATTTGGTAATGTATGAGAGCTGAACAATTCAAACCATTGATGCAGGTGAAAAATAAATAGGTAGGATGATTAAAAAAATCTATTTATATAGTGCCTTTCTATGACTTAAGCCAGCAAAGTACTTTTGAAGTATTCCTTGAGTGAGAGAGAATGTAAGAAGTTCTAAAGTAGTGTAAATAGAAAATATGCAAGATACTGCATTTACCAACTGTATTGCCCAGGCTGGCAATGAGCATGATGGATACAGCTCACCCCCTCCATGACACACTGGCCAACGTGTGGAGCACCTTCAGCAACAGACTGGTTCCACCAAGATGCAGCACAGAATGCCACAGGAGATCCCTTTTCCCTCTGGCTATCAAACTGTACAACTCGTCCCCCTGCTGTCATGGAGTAGACTGACTACTTCCTCCCCCTCCCCCATTGCCAGACTTTGCACATCCTCAATCCTGAACTTTCCACTCGTCACTTTAATTTCCTGTTACATATATCTTGTTGTGTTTTATGACTGTTGGAAGACCAATTTCCCTCCTGGGATAAATATTCCATCGCATCGTATCGATCGTAGGCTCTCAGAAAATAGTTAATTTGTTCAATCGTGGCCAAATAGGATTAGCGTCGACAGATCGACGTGGGATTTGTAGGGCCCATTCATGTACTCTATAACAAGGTCATTTTTCTAAATTCAATCTGAACAGCTTTGAACATTTACTACACAATTGCAAATTTAATATTTCCAATTTATTCTTAATGGTATTTGGGAACAGTTGTGTGTTCTTGTATGTTCTTGAATCTAACTATTCTTTCATTCTTCACTAAACTCTAGATTTCGACGAGAATTTACACCAGGTGTAGAACCTGACTGGACCATTACAAGGATACAGCATTTTAAACTATTGGAATAATTCACCTGGAAATCTTATTGTAAGGATGTCCACAAATAATAATACAAATTTACTTGATTGAATTCCTTTTCTTTTGCGGTTGTATTATTTAAATGTAACATTAAAATATATAGTCGTTGAACTTAAATTAATGGCATCTTCTGTGGACATTTGAGAATTTTGCCACCATGAAGTTAGAAAACTTCTATTACTTCTACTATTTGCAAAGTTAATGGGATTTTGTTTTTCAAATGGTTTTGATTCTCTCAGCAGATACAGTGGCTTGCAAAAGTATTCATACCCCTTGAACTTTTCCACATTTTGTCACATTACAACCACAAACGTAAATGTATTTTATTAGGATTTTATGTGATAGACCAACAAAAAATGGCACATAATTGTGAAGTGGAAGGAAAATGATACATGGTTTTTAAATCTTTTTACAAATAAAAAAACTGAAAAGTGTGGCATGCAAAAGAATTCAGCCCCCTTTACTCTGATACCCCTAAATAAAATCCAGTGCAACCAATTGCCTTCAGAAGTCACCTAATTGGTAAATAGAGTCCACTTGTGTGTAATCTAATCTCAGTATAAATACAGCTGTTCTGTGAAGGCCACAGAGGTTTGTTAGAGAACATTAGTGAACAAACAATGTTCCTTGGGCATCATGAAGCCCAAGGAACACACCAGACAGGTCAGGGATAACGTTGTGGAGAAGTTTAAAGCAGGGTTAGGTTATAAAAAAATATCCCAAGCTTTGAACATCTCACGGAGCATTATTCAATCCATCATCCGAAAATGGAAAGAGTATGGCTCAACTGCAAACCTACCAAGACATGGCCATCCACCTAAACTGACAGGCCGGGCAAGGAGAGCATTGATCAGAAAAGCAGCCAAGAGGCCCATGGTAACTCTGGAGGAGCTGCAGAGATCCACAGCTCAGGTGGGAGATTCTGTCCACAGGACAACTATTAGTCGTGCACTCCACAAATCGGGCCTTTATGGAAGAGTGGCAAGAAGAAAGCCATTGTTGAAACAAAGCCATAAGAAGTTTGCAGTTTGCCACAAGCCATGTGGGGGACACAGCAAACATGTGGAGGAAGGTGCTCTGGTCTGATGAGACCAAAATTGAAGTTTTTGGCATAAATACAAAACGCTATGTGTGGTGGAAAACTAACACTGCACATCACCCTGAACATACCATCCCCACTGTGAAACATGGTGGTGGCAGCATCATGCTGTGGGGATGCTTTTCTTCAGCAGGGACAGGGAAGCTGGTCAGAGTTGATGGGAAGATGGATGGAGCCAAATACAGGGCAATCTTGGAAGAAAACCTGTTAGAGTCTGCAAAAGACTTGAGACTGGGGCGGAGGTTCACCTTCCAGCAGGACAAAAACCCTAAACATACAGCCAGAGCTACAATGGAATGGTTTAGATCAAAGCATATTCATGTGTTTGAATGGCCCAGTCAAAGTCCAGACCTAAATCCAATTGAGAATCTCGGCAGGACTTGAAAATTGCTGTTCACAGATGCTCTCCATCCAATCCGACTGAGCTTGAGCTATTTTTCAAAGAAGAATGGGCAAAAATGTCAGTCTCTAGATGTGCAAAGCTGGTAGAGACATACCCCAAAAGACTTGCAGCTGTAATTGCAGCGAAAGGTGGTTCTACAAAGTATTGACTCAGGGGAGCTGAATACCTTTGCACGCCACACTTTTCAGTTTTTTATTTGTAATAAAATTTGGAAACCATGTATCATTTTCCTTCCACTTCACAATTATGCACCACTTTGTGTTGGTCTATCACATAAAATCCCAATAAAATACATTGATATTTGTGGTTGTAACATGACAAAATGTGGAAAAGTTCAAGGGGTATGAATACTTTTGCAAGCCACTGTATATTTAATTTATTTAGCATGTGAGTGTAGTTCTATATTCTTTGGAACGCAGAAGGTTAAGGGGGGACTTGATTGAGGTCTTTAAAATGATGAAAGGGATAGACAGAGTTAACGTGGATACGTTTTTCCCATTGAGGGTAGGGAAGATTCAAACAAGAGGGCATGACATGAGAATTAAGGGACAGAGGTTTAGGGGTAACGTGAGGGGGAACTTCTTTACTCAGAGGGTGGTGGCTGTGTGGAATGAGCTTCCAGCAGAAGTGGTGGAGGCAGGATCGATTTTAACATTTAAGAGTAAAGTGGATAGGTATATGGACGTGAAGGGAATGGAGGGGTATGGTCTGAGTGCAGGTAGATGGGACTAGGGGAAAACAAATGGTCGGCACGGACTGGAAGGGCCGAGAGGGCCTGTTTCCGTGCTGTAATTGTTATATGGTTATATGGTTATATTGGCCACAACTTGGGGAAAGGTGCTGCAAAGTTTTAGTAGATGGATAAAACAGAGTGGAATATCATAAGGTGTGCTGTGATGTTGAAGGTATGGGTATGAGGGGAGAACCAGAAAAGCTGCAGGAGGAATGGTCTTTACTTTGGATTAGTGCAAAATATGCTGTTCAAATCTGAGTGTTTACAATCTTTAAATTATGTCCTATTAACCTAAAGGTAGTACTGAATTTGTCAGTTAAAGAAATTATGAGATAGTCACATATTTAGGAAACTGAGCAGCCCATCTTAATTTGTCCATCAAGGAAGGTCTTGAACTCGCATATTGTCGGCACCAACTTTGTTCTTAATTGCTCTGAGTTTATTCCAATGTCTCAAAGTCTTTTCGTGAAAGATCATTGTTCATGTGCTTAGTTTGTGTGTGTGTGCCCGTGTATATGTGTGTATGTAACCATATAACCATATAACAATTACAGCACGGAAACAGGCCCTCTCGGCCCTTCCAGTCCGTGCCGACCATTTGTTTTCCCCTAGTCCCATCTACCTGCACTCAGACCATACCCCTCCATTCCCTTCACGTCCATATACCTATCCACTTTACTCTTAAATGTTAAAATCGATCCTGCCTCCACCACTTCTGCTGGAAGCTGATTCCACACAGCCACCACCCTCTGCCAAGATGTAGCACTTCACACTTATCAGCATTAAACTCCATCTGCCATCTTTCAGCCCACTTTTCCAAATCGCCCAAATCTCTCTGTAGACTGTTGTTCCATTGTTTAAAAAGGGTTCAAAGAATAAACCTAGCAATTATAGACCTATTAGTTTGACGTCAGTGGTGGGCAAATTAATGGAAAGGATACTTAGAGATAATATATATAAGCATCTGGATAAACAGGGTCTGATCAGGAACAGTCAACATGGATTTGTGCCTGGAAGGTCATGTTTGACAAACCTTCTTGAATTTTTTGAAGCGGTAACTAGGGAAATTGATGAGGGTAAAGCAGTGGATGTTGTCTATATGGATTTCAGTAAGGCCTTTGACAAGGCAGATGATACTAAGATAGGTGGTGTTGTGGATAAAGAAGTAGATTATAATAACCATATAACCATATAACAATTACAGGAGACAGGCCCTCTCGGCCCTTCCAGTCCGTGCCGACCATTTGTTTTCCCTAGTCCCATCAACCTGCACTCAGACCATACCCCTCCATTACCTTCACGTCAATATACCTTCCACTTTACATTTTTAAATGATTTTATGCTGAAATCGATCCGGCCTCCACCACCTCTGCTGGAAGCTCATTCCACACAGCCACCACCCTCTGAGTAAGAAGTTCCCCCTCACGTTACCCCTAAACTTCTGTCCCTTAATTCTCATGTCATGCCCTCTTGTTTGAATCTTCCCTACCCTCAATGGGAAAAGCTTATCCACGTCAACTCTGTCTATCCCTTTCATCATTTTAAAGACCTCAATCAAGTCCCCCCTTAACCTTCTGCGCTCCAAAGAATAAAGACCTAACTTGTTCAACCTTTCTCTGTAACATAGTTGCTGGAACCCTGGCAACATTCTAGTAAATCACCTCTGTACTCTCTCTATTTTGTTGACATCCTTCCAAATCTCTCTGTAGACTTTGAGAATCTACTTCATTATCCACAATACCACCTATCTTAGTATCATCTGCATACTTACTTATCCAATTTTCCACCCCATCATCCAGATCATTGATGTACATGACAAACAACAGTGGACCCAACACAGATCCCTGAGGCACCCCACTGGTCACCGGCTTCCAACCTGACAAACAGCCATCCACCATTACTCTCTGACATCTCCCATTCAGCCACTGTTGAATCCACCTTGCTACTCCGCCATATATATATGTATATGTGTGTGTATATATATATATATATATATATATATATATATATATATATATATTGTGGAACATTGCCCAATCATTATTGGAATATTTATATAATGTGTATTATATATATTATATATAGATATATATAATATATATATTATATATATATATATATATGTGTGTATATATATATGTAATGTTATTGTATATATATATGTGTGTGTGTGTATATATATATGTGAGAGAGAGAGAGAGAGAGAGAGAGGAAGAGACTAGAGAGAGAGAGCAGAGAGAGAGAGAGGAGAGAGAGAGAGAGAGAGAGAGAGAGGAGAGAGAGAGAGAGAGAGAGGAGAGAGAAGAGAGAGAGAGAGAGAGAGAGAGAGAGGGGACACAAAATGCTGGAGAGTCTCAGCGGGATAGGTAGCATCTCGGGAGAAAAGGAATGGGTGACGTTTTGGGTCGAGACCCTTCTTCAGACCTTCGATTTAAACCAGCATCTGCAGTGCTTTCTTACACGTTTTTATATATATTTTTATATACATAATGTATATTATATGTATATATATATATTGTGTGTAAAAAATAATTTACTGATAATGATTCATAAATTTGATGAGCTGTGCTCAACTAGGCAATGTTCCAGAATTAATCTTTCATTGAACTACAAATTTTATCTCTTGAAGATCTGTCAAGTCTGAAAGAGCCACTTCCTCACAAATTTGGCAATGATAATCAGTCTTGTGATTCTTCTCTGTACCTCTGACAGATTTTTTGAATGTCTCCTTTGTTTATCAAAGTGAGATAGAGTAGCCCAAGGTATGATCTGAATAGAAAACGAAACAATCTGATCAATAGCTTTCTCTCTTTCATTCCATTAATTTTCTTTCTAATGCAATATTTTATTGGCATTTAAGCTGTTGCTCCACATCCATTGCTTATATTTAAATTTAGGTCTACAGGAGCCAATGTTCTTTTAAAATGAGTAACCTCCAGAGCAAGTTACAGCAGAAAAGTAAAAGTATAGGCAAATTAATCAACAGCTTCCAATAATTTGCCTGTAGTTTTTCTCAATTGTGGAGCACCTTGCACTTGTCTGTGCTAAATCACATCTTCTCCGTTGAATTCAGTATCTTAATGGGTGTCCTGGTTTGTTTGAGAATAGCCATTTTCCCCACCAATTTGAATTAATAGTATAGCTCAGGAATTGCAGTGCCCTCCATAATGTTTGGGACAAAGACCCATCATTTATTTATTTGCCTCTGTACTCCACAATTTGCGATTTGTAATAGAAAAAAAATCACATCTGGTTAAAGTGCACATTGTCAGATTTTATTAAAGGATATTTTTATACATTTTGGTTTCACCATGTAGTAATTACAGCAGTGTTTATACATAGTCCCCTCATTTCAGGGCACCATAATGTTTGGGACACTTGGCTTCACAGCGTAATTGTTCAGGTGTGTTTAACTGCCTCCTTAATGCAGGTATAAGAGAGCTCTCAGCACCTAGTCTTTTCTCCAGTCTTTCCATCACCTTTGGAAACTTTTATTGCTGTTTATCAACATCAGGACCAAAGTTGTGCCAATGAAAGTCAAAGACTGAGAAACAAGAATAATACTGTTGGCAACATTAGTCCTACCAAAATGAACTGTTTGGAACATGAAGAAGAAAGAGAGCACAATTCGCAAAGGGATTGACAGGACAAAATGAGCTTACTAATCACAAAGGGATTGGCAGGCCAAGGAAGACCCCCACAGCTGATGACAGAAGAATTCTCCCTATAATAAAGACTAATCTCCAAACACCTGTCCGACAGATCAGAAACACTCTTCGGGAGTCAGGTGTGGATTTGTCATTGACTACTGTCCGTAGAAGACTTCATAAACAGAAATACAGAGGCTACACTGCAAGATGCAAGCCACTGGTTAGCCGCAAAAATACTGTAGAATGGCCAGGTTACAGTTTGCCAAGAAGTACTTAAAAGAGCAACCACAGTTAGAAACATAGAAAATAGGTGCAGTAGGAGGCCATTCGGCCCTTCAAGCCAGCACCGCCAATCATGGCTGATCGTCCCAAATCAATAAACTGTGCTTGCCTTCTCCCCATATCCCTTGATTCCACTAGTCCCTAGAGCTCTATCTAACTCTCTTAAATACATCCAGTGATTTGGTCTGCACTGCCCTCTGTGGCAGGAAATTCCACAAATTCACAACGTTCTGGGTGAAAAAGTTTTTTCTCACCTCAGTCTTAAATGGCTTCCCCTTTATTCTAAGACTGTGGCTCCTGGTTCTGGACTCGTCCAACATTGGGAACGTGTTTCCTGCATCTAGCTTGTCCATTCCTTTTATAATTTTATATGTTTCTATAAAATCCCCCCTTATCCTTGTAAACAGTCCCGCCATCCCAAGGATCAATCTCGTGAACCTACGCTGCACTGCCTCAATCACAAGGATATACCATATAACCATATAACAATTACAGCACGGAAACAGGCCCTCTCGGCCCTTCCAGTCCGTGCCGACCATTTGTTTTCCCAAATTAGGAGACCAAAATTGTACACAAAACTCCAGATGTGGTCTTACCAGAGCCCTATACAACTGCAGAAGAACCTCTCTACTCCTATACTGAAATCCTCTTGTTTTGAAGGCCAACATTCCATTAGCTTTCTTCACTGCCTGCTGTACCTGCACGCCAACCTTCAGTGACTGGTGTACAAGGACACCCAGGTCTCTCTGTACCTCCCCCTTACCTTACCTAAACCCATTGAGATAATAATCTGCCCCTTGATTTTGCCGCCAAAGTGGATAACCTCACATTTATCTATATTATACCGCACCTGCCACGCATCTGCCCACTCACTCAACCTACTCACCCTGCAACCTCCTAACATCCCCTTCACAGTTCACGCTGCCACCCAGCTTTGTGTCATCCGCACACTTGCTAGTGTTGCTCCTAATTCCCTCTTCCAAATCATTAATGTATATGATACACAGTTGCGGCCCCATCACCGAGCCTTGCGGCATTCCACTCGCTACTGCCTGCCATTCTGAAAAGGACCCGTTCGCTCCTACTCTTTGCTTCCTGTCTGCCAACCAATTTTCTATCCACGTCAACACCCTACCCCCAATACCATAAGTTCTTGAAAAAGGTTTTTTGGACAGATGAGATGAAGATTAACTTAGATCAGAGTGATGGCAAGAGCAAAGTATGGAGGAGAGAAGGAACTGCCCAAGATCCAAAGCATACCACCTCATCTGTGAAACACGGTGGCGGGGGTGTTATGGCCCGGGCATGTATGGATGCTGAAGGTACTGTCTCACGTATCTTCATTGATAATACAACTGCTGATGGTAGCAGCATAATGAATTCTGAAGTATGTAGACACATCCTATCTGCTCAAGTTCAAACAAATGGCTCAAAATTCATTGTCCGGTGGTTCATTCTACAGCAAGACAATGATCCCAAACAAACTGCTAAAGCAACAAAGAAACAACGAAAGGAACAACACTGGGCCCGCCAAATATTGCAGCCGCACTGGGCCCATCCAACATCGCCGTCGCACCGGGCCCATCTAACATCGCCACCCGACCTACCGAACATGGCCGCTGCACCGCGCCCTACTCACCTTGTTGCCTCACCGGGCTGGCCGAATCGTGCCGCCCCACCGACCATCCACCCACCGGGACCTCCCACGCATCGCCCGCCGACCCGCATTCCACTACCCGCGGACTCCTATCATCGGTTCCGCTGACTCTCGCCACTCCAACGCCCTCCAGCAGCCCGCAGCCGTCGCCTTACCTGCAGCCTGGACTCAACATCGGGCCTCAAGCTTCCACTTTGCAGATTCCCACTCCCTTTGCAGTTTGACTGCACTGGGTCCTAGTGCTAGTCCCCCTAACCCTGGTAACCTCAGTGGCTGTTCCACTGGGTCTTCCCCATCCCCCTCCAACTATGTGACCCCAGCTCTTCCCCACCCACACTACAGTCTTCATGCCCCCCTCCGCCCTGACCACCCACCACCCCCCACCAGACATCGCCTCGGTCTCAGTCCACTCACCTGCCTTCCTCCGGCCCCAACCCCCATCCCTTGCCGTGTGTTCACCATCCCCCCTGATCTCCCCCTCTCCGACACCGAATGGTCGGTCCTCAGCAGAGGTCTTACCTTTGTCCCCCTCCGTCCCCACCTCAATGAGTTCCGCGCCCACCACGACTTGGAGCTCTTCTACCGTCGTCTCCACTTAACAGCGTTCTTCCATGAGAAGGAGTCCTCACACCCCATTGATGATCCCTTTTCCCCGTGTCCAACGAACGCCCTCCTCGTGGACCGCTCCACATGGTCTTCCGGATTTAGATCTTTTTTTTCCAAAACTGCCGGTGGGACATCAACCGTCTCAACTTCTCCACTCTCCTGTCTCACTCCAACTTCTCCCCCCCTGAACTAACAGCCATCGACTCACTCCGTAACAACCCAGACTGGATTATCAAACCCGCCGACAAGGGAGGTGCCATGGTAGTCTGGCGCGTCGATCTCTACAAAGCGGAGGCCACGTGCCAACTCTCGGACACCTCCTCCTATTTACCCCTGGACCATGACCCCAAAGACGAGCACCAGGCCACTATCTCAAGCACCATCACCGACTTCTTCAACTCTGACTCCCTGCCCGCCCCCGAGCCTCCAACCTTATCGTCCCCCAGCCCCGCACGGCCCGATTTTACCTTCTCCCCAAAATCCACAAACCTGACTGTCCTGGTTGAGCCATTGTCTCTGCCTGTTCGTGCCCTACCAAACTTATTTCCACATACCTTGACTCCATCCTACCCCTCCTGGTTAAATCCCTCCCTACCTATGTTCAAGACACCTCAGGCACTCTCCGTCGTCTCCGGGCATGCCATTCTCTAGGCCCCCATCCTCCCATCTTCACCATGGATGTCCAGTCACTCTACACCTCCATCCCCCACCAGGAGGGTCTCAAAGCCCTCCGGTTCTTTCTCGACCGGAGAAACAACCTATACCAGTCCACTGATAAGCTCTTTCGTCTAGCAGAGTTGGTCCTTACCCTCAATAACTTCTCGTTTGACTGCTCCCATTTCCTCCAAATACAAGGCGTAGTTATGGGCACATGCATGGGGCCCAGCTATGCCTGCCTTTTTGTCGGGTACATCGAACAATCCTTGTTCGAGGTGTACCAGGGCCCCACCCCCAATCTCTACCTCTCCTACATCGATGATTGCTTTGGTGTCACCTCCTGCACCCACACACAACTGACTGACTTCATGCGCTTCACCACTACCTTCCATCCGGCACTCAAATACACCTGGACCATTTCCGACACTTCCCTACCATTTCTTGACCTCACTATCTCCATCGCAGGTGATAGACTTCTGACCGACATTCCCTATAAACCCACTGACTCCCATGGCTACCTAGACTACTCTTCTTCCCACCCTGCTTTCTGTAAGGACTCCATCCCCTACTCCCAATTCCTCCGTCTACGCCGCATCTGCTCCCAGGATGAGGTGTTCCACACCAGGGCATCGGAAATGTCCTCATTCTTCAGGGAACGGCGGTTCCCCATCCCTACTATAGATGAGGTTCTCACCAGGGTCTCTTCCATACCACGTAACACTGCTCTCTCTCCCCATCCCCCCACTCGTAACAAGAGCAGAGTCCCCCTAGTCCTCACCTTTCACCCCACTAACCGTCACATACAACAAATAGTCCTCCGTCATTTTCGCCACCTCCAACGTGACCCCACCACTCGCCACATGTTCCCATCTCCCCTCCGTCTGCTTTCTGTAAAGATCGCTTCCTCCTTAACTCCCTTGTCAATTCTTCCCTTCCCTCCCGCACTTACCCCCTCCCCGGGCACTTTCACTTGCAACCGCAAGAGATGCTACACTTGTCGCTTTACCTCCCCCCTTGACTCCATTCAAGGACCCAAGCAGTCGTTCCAGGTGCGAACAAAGGTTCACCTGCATCTCCTCCAACCTCATCTATTGCATCCGCTGCTCTAAATGTCAGCTGATCTACATCGGTGAGACCAAGCGTAAGCTTGGCGATCGTTTCGCCGAACACCTCCGCTTGGTTCCGCATTAACCAACCTGATCTCCCGGTGGCTCAGCACTTCAACTCCCCCTCCCATTCCGAATCCGACCTCTCTGTTTTGGGCCTCCTACATGGCCAGAGTGAGCACCACCGGAAATTGGAGGAGCAGCACCTCATAATCCACTTGGGCAGTCTGCACCCTAGCGGCATAAACATTGAATTGTCCAATTTCCGGTAGCCTTTGCTGTCCCCTCCCGTTCTCAGCTCCTTCAGCCCTCGGGCTCCGCCTCTTCCTTTTTCTTTTCTTCTCCCTGCCCCCCACTCCCTCCACCCTACATCAGTCTAAAGAAGGGTTTTAGCCCAAAACATTGCCTATTTCCTTCGCTCTGGAGATGCTGCTGCACCCGCTGAGTTTCTCCAGCACTTTTGTCTACCTTCGATTTTCCAGTATCTGCATTTCCTTCTTAAAGCAACAAAGGAGTTTTTCAAAGCAAAAAAATGGTCAAATCTTGGCCAAGTCAATCACCCAATCTGAACCCAATTGAGCATGCCTTTCATATGCCGAAGAGAAAACTGAAGGGGACTAGCCCCCAAAACAAGCATAAGGTAAAGATGGTTGCAATACAGACCTGGCAGAGCATCACCAGAGAAGACACCTAGCAACTGGTGATGTCCATGAATCGCAGACTTTAAGCAGTCATTGCATGCAAGGGATATTCAACTAAATATTAAACATGACTAGTTTCATTTACGTGACATTGCCGTTTCCCAAATATTATGGTGCCCTGAAATGGGGGGACTAAGTATAAACACTGCTGTAATTTCTAGATGGTGAAACCAAAATTTATAAAAATGGCATTTATTAAAATCTGACAATGTACACTTTAACCACGTGATTAGTTTCTATTACAAACCTCAAATTGTGGAGTACAGAGGCAAATAAATAAATGATGGGTCTTCGTCCCAAACATTATGGAGGGCACTGTCTAAACAAATATTCTTGTCATTACAAGCTTTGAAGGTCTAACCTCTGCACGTTTTGGTTCCACAGGCAATAACTTATGTAAGATCCTATTTCCAACGATGCAGTTTTTCAACAGGAACCACAGGATGGTAATCTGATGGAAGCAATGTGTTTTTTCCAGCAAATGAAGTGATCAGTTATAGCAGGCAAGTGTTAGCAGCTGAATCGGCAGCATTCATACTATCTGGAGGTTGCTGGAGTGCACTGCTGTTTTCACAGTAGCCTGTGTACTTACCAGCTGCATAATTAAAGAACGTGTATTCTTGATACTTTTAATTGATGTCAGATGTTCTGGCGGTTTCAATAGTGCCAGGCTGTCAACGGGTTCTAGTTTAAATGTAACACAAGGACGTGTTTGTGATATGCAGTGCAAACTCGCAAAAGTGCATTTTAATTGCTAAATTTCCTGATAAATGTTGGCACGTAATGTGCAGGCTATAAACATGCTGAAATGTTTTGAATTATTACTTTGGCATTGATATTCTAACAAAGTCAGAAGAAGTAGGCTGATCTGACTAATTTTTGAATTGCGTTCTTCCAGTATCATTTAATTGATTCTTAAATGAGTTCAGCATCATGCCCTTGGCATCTCAATCTAGGTGTTGATCATTCTCCATGAAAGATGCTTCCTAAATATGGCATTCACCATAATAGACTGGCAACCATTTGCTGGTTGGCAGTCATTTACTACCTTGTGAAATCAGTCAGCTTTGTAATAACTACATGGCCACCAATTCATATTTATAGGCTCAAATGTTCAGTTCCTGGTGAGGTGGCAGCATTAAACAGGAGCTGAATTACTTTTCTGCAAGAAATCAAAAAAAGTTGGGAAGAATTAACATCTCCAGGCTCACATTTTTCTGTTCCCTTTTAAGGAAGGAAAATATGCATTGAATTTCTATGCTCTGCTCTGTTGTATAATTAAACTTGAATTAAAAGTGTGCCAAACTGGTACTCCAAAATATGGAGCTCAATTGGGTCAATTATTTTATTTTGCTAACCGAACAGGAACAACAAACTAGCAATTTGAAAATAGTGTGAAATATTTTCATCCACACACCATGCCTTTTTTAATAAATAAAAATAGTTGCTGGTGGTGCAATTTGATTCCTTTTTGATGAACTTTGTATTTATTCTAATGGGATTATTATAGTGAGAGATGATAGTAATAGAAACATAGAAATAGGTGTAGGAGGAGGCCATTCGGCCTTCGAGGCAGCACCGCCATTCATTGTGATCATGGCTGATCGTCCCCAATCAATAACCAGTGCCTGCCTTTTCGCCATATCCCTTGATTCCACTAGCCCCTAGAGCTCTATCTAACTCTCTCTTAAATCCATCCAGTGACTTGGCCTCCACTGCCCTCTGTTGCAGGGAATTCCACAAATTCACAACTCTTTGGGTGAAAAAGCTTCCCTTTATTCTAAGACTGTGGCTCCTGGTGGTGGACTCGCCCCCATCATTGGGAAAATTTTTCCTGCATCTAGCTTGTCCAGTCCTTTTATAATTTTACATGTTTCTATAAGATCCCCCCCCACCCACCTTCCCTTTTTCACCCTTCTAAACTCAGTGAATACAAGGCCTAGGCTTTTCAATCTTTCATCATATGACAGTCCGTCCCGCCCATCCCAGGGATCAATCTCGTGAACAACGCTGCACTGGCTCAATCACAAGGATGTCCTTGCTCAAAAAGAGATTAGGAGACCAAAACTGGACACAATACTCTGATGTGGTCTTACCAGAGCCCTATACAACTGCAGAAGAACCTCGTTTTTGTCAAATACTGATGAATTGAACCTCTTGTTATGAAGGCCACCAACATTCATTAGCTTTCTTCATGTCCTGCGTGTTGGCACGCAACCTGCCAGACTTTCAGTGACTGTCTGTTTTGTAGGTGTACAAGGTCGTCCCATGTGTCTCGCTGCACCTCCGCCCTTGCCTAACCTAATCCCCATTGAGATAATAATCTGCCCCCTGTGTTTTTGCCGCGGAAACCAAAAGTGAATGGAAAACCCCCAGCTATTTATACTGAGGTGTATACTGCGATCTGCCACGCATCTTGCCCCAGCATCTGCCCACTCACTTAACCTTACCTGTCTAGGTCACCTAGCAACCTCCTAACATCCTCTTCACAGTTCACACTGCACCCCAGTATGTGTGTCATCCACAATAGCTGCTAGGTGTTGCGTCATATAATTCCCTCTTCCAAATCATTAATGATATAAAGTAAACAAGACACGTTTTGCGGCCCCAAACACCGAGCCTTGCGCACTCCACTCCTCACACTGCCTGCCATTCTGAAAAGGACCCCCAGTTTTTTTCGTATTTCACTCCTACTTCTTGCTTCCTGTCTCGGCCAACCATTTTCTATCAATGTCAACACCCAATACCCCAATACCATGTGTGCTCTAATTTTAGTAATTTAGTAGTGTAACGAAAGTTAGTAAGTAACAGTCTCCTGTGCGGGACCTTATCCAAGGCTTTCTGAAAGTTAGATTACACTTACATCCACTGGCTCCCCTTCATCCATTTTACTTGTCGCATCCTCAGAAAATGCCAGAAGATTAGTCAAGTATGATTTCCCTTTCATAAATCCATGTTGACTTGGACTAATCCTTTTACTGCTATCCAAATGCCCCATTATTACCTCTTTAATAATTGACCAGCATCTTTCCCACCACCGAAGTTGTACTTAGTTGTGTTTTGAAATAGTAGTTTCCTAAATACATCTAATACATCACTGATTACAGTGAAATACTACTAGTAAACACTGTGGATTGCTTTCTGCGGTTTATTTTTGCACACGGTTGAAGATAACTCATATCTTTTCCCCAAAAAATGTGAAAAAGTAATTAAAAGTTGAAAAAAGTAGTTTGAAAGAGACCATGTGTTATCTTTCAACTAACTGTCTCTACCAGTGATGCATTCCCTTTGGTTCCCAATTCCTCCAGATTCCATAGGTGGCCATATTTTGTTGTTGATTAAATAAAGTGTTTTTTTTTAAAAGATAATTAGTGTTAAAGAGAGTCCTGGTAATTGAGAGAAATGTGGCAGAAGAGGGAGAAGATTAGGATGTTCTCTCAGAAAGGATTATGAAATTGGAGGAACTCTGTTCTAAAACAGAAGGGTTCAATTGCCCATGGCTGGAGTTAAACTTGGTTTTCCAACGAATATAAGTTGACTTTTAGGAAAGGAAAGACTTGTTTTCTGGGATTTTTGTTGCAATGAATTCTGATGTCCTGCTGATGCTACAATTCACTTAATTGTATTTTACAGTTAATGGCATGGAAGGACTTATGAACTGTCTGTTTTACATAAACTGAAAATTAGCAGGGTATCGAACCCATTAAACAAGCACAAAACTGATTATTCTTCTGTAATTTTCTTAGTCGTATTTTCCAAAATTTTGAAATGGTAAATGTTAATTTTTTGTAAAACAAAAATTACTGAATTACACATATGATGAAATGGTGTTATATGAATAAAGTTCCTTTTAAAAGCTATCTTATTGAGTTTTTACAGTACAGTGACACCAGCCTAGAAAGTGATGAAGCCTGAATTGTGTGCTTAAGTGTGTAAATTGATACTGTTGTGGCCTTTGAATTTGTAAACGATAATGGTGAAGTTTGTTTGGTGAATGTAATAGTTATGTATGTGCACAATTGCTGCTGTAGCTGCACCAGTTGAAGCATATTATGTTGCATATTATTTTTTATCCTGCGGATTATATTGGTTATCCTTCCTTCCATCAGAATATGTCCCTTCTCGTTCGCTGCTATCCATTGAATGTTGGAGTTCTGATTTCATCCAATTTGTAGCTTAGTGACAGGCGCTTCAGTATATTACCTAGTGTATGACTCACTTTTGCGTGTAAGACCAGGGCTCAAAATTAGCGGTTGCCCGGGTGCCATTGACCACAGAAAGTGCCGCCGCGCAACCTAAACGCCGACTCATTTTGCCCGGCTTGGCACCCAAATGCTGGTTTATACCGGTAGATGCAAAAAACTGGAGTAACTCCGTGGGTCAGGCAGCATCTCTGGCGAATAGGAACTGACGTTTCGTGTCGGCGGCTGTATTCCTTTAGTATCTTTGATTGCGGGGCAAAGATACTAGGAGGGGGGTGAAGAAGGGTCGGAGCGAATGATGGGCCCCAAACAGCGGCAGCAGCGGGCGCGACAGTGGCTCCACCGCCTCCTCCTCCCGCACCCCGACCGGTGGAAGGCGGCCACCCTCTCCCTTGCTCCCTTTCTCTCCCTCCTCGGCGTACGAGAGGGGTTGTTTTGAAAGCGCGTTGAGCGGATTTGTCATCAGTGGCTCCTATCGCCCTGATAACGGTCGCTGCTTGCAAATCCATGCTTTCAAAACAAACCCTCTCGCACGCCGAGGACGGGAGGAGGGAGATGGAGGCTTCCTTCCGCCATCTGAAGCAGCTGCACCAAAGATCCTATAGCTATAGGATCTTTGAGCTGCACCGCTCGGGCCCCGCACCTTCTGTTGTGTGGGCTGTCGAGGAGAGGGATGGGCTAAGTGGTCTTGGACGTGGATCAGGCGGCGGCACTTTTTGGTTGGACGTTTGGCTCTCTCTCTCTCTCTCATCTCTCCTCTCTCTCTCTCTCTCTCTCTCTCTCCCTCTACTCTTCTCTCTCTTCTCTTCTACTCTCTCCTCTCTCCCCCCCTCCCCTCTCCATCCCGCACTGATCCCATTTCCCTCCTCTATTCAGGAGCGATGGGAGGGGTCTTCACTGACATCCCTTTGCTCCCTTCCCCTTCTACCCCCTCCCAATATTTCATCTCCTACTCACCTTAGCATTGATTCTCCTGCCCCCCCCCCCCCCCCCCATCCATCCTACACTGGTGACCCCCAATTCATCCTGTACTGACCCCCCTTCCCATCCAGCCTGCACTTCTCCCCCCCATTCATACTGCACTGATCCTCATATTCATCCCATACTGCCCACCCTCCATTTACCCTGCACCAATCCCCCCATCCATCCTGTTGTGATTTCCCCGTCATCTTTTACTGATCCCCCATTCATTCTGTACTGATTCCCCTCATGCCATCCTGTACTGATCCCCTCATTCATCCCGTACTGATCCCCATTCATCCTATGTACTGATCCCCTCATTCATAACTGTAGTGATCACCCATTCATCCTGCATAGACCCTCCGATCGAACACTGTCGTGACCCCCCCCCCCATCCATCCTGTACTGATCCCCCCATTCAACATGATTATATGGGCGGAAACAGTCTGAAGAAGGTCGCTCGAACCTGAAACGTTGCATTTCTTAATCCATAGATGCTTGCCCCACCCGCTGAATTTCTTCCAGCATTTTTGGGACTACCCCGATGCCTACCCATTTTTTGCCTACCCCATTTATTGATCTCCCCATTTAACACACTGACTATCCCGCCAGTGCTCTTCCGCTCACAATTTTACATACTCCATCCAACACGTCACTAATTCACCTGCCTCACTCCATCCATTCCGCACCGTTTTGCCTTCTCAACCTTCCCCCCCCCACCCCCCCCGCATCTATCCACCCCGCCATGATTCACACACCCCGACCCTATTGTGCTTCCATGGTTTCAGAGCGAACATTGATTATGTATGATAACGGAATTGTAATTTTAATTCCCAATGTTATTATTTGTTTCTGACACCTTTTAAACATATTACCAAAAGAACATGTGCTGCAGTTATTTTCCGTTGGCATCTTCTTATCAGTTGGTGTAATGTTTTAACCTGTCAGATTGGGTATAGTCGGTTTTTAACAGCTATTATCATAAAATGCCTCTTTAGACATTTCCTTGCACCTGGTATATTTTGTTATAGATAAAATTATGTGGGAAGCCTAGGTTTTGATGCCAATAAGGATAACGAGTCCCATGCTTATGGCCATGTCATAGGTAATTTTTGCCCTTCACAGAAAACATGCTTGCATTACTTCTGTAGTGTGTATGGTTACGCATTATGCTTCAATGGTCCAGTGTGTTCTATTGACACAGGTTGTTCATATGCTAAAATCTACACATTTTTGTTTGGAAGTGGAAAGTATAATAGAAATTGCATTAATTGGCAAATGTGTTAAAAAGAGGTGAGATGATTTTGTTATAATTTTGCCTGCATGTCTTGCGGTAAGTAGATCATGTTTGATAGGTGAATATGTTAGTTTGTGAGTTATTTGAAGCAGAAAAATATGTGAATATAGACAAAAGTGCTGGGAAGAAGACTCAGGGATGTGGCAAGGCATCTAGTGGAGCGAAGAACTAGGCAACATTTGGGCCAAAACCCTTCTTCAGACTTGATGGGTTTTGGCTGTGAAAGGTTGCCTATTTCCTTCGCTCCCTAGATGCTGCTGCACCCGCTGAGTTTCTCCAGCACTTTTGTCTACCTTTGATTTTCCAGCATCTGCAATTCCTTCTTGAACATAATATGTGAATGCTTCATTGAGCATAATTCCGATTGGTAACTACGCACTTCGTCCGAGCACATTATCGCACGTGTCATGCAAACCGTCTTCAATGACCACCTAAACTGTCATTTGCAACCTAAAAAGCTGTCATGGTTGCCCAGCTGGTAACGGGGAAAAAAAGTTAAACGAGAGCCCAGAATACCACAAAGGGTTAAATCCTTTAGGGTATATTTCTAAAACCTCTCCTCTGTAACCCTCCCTCCACCGCCAAATCCCCATATTTCCTCTTGGTCTTTCCATATACAACAGCTATGAGGCTTACATATATTACCCTGGGTCACTACAACTACTCCAGCCTTCACATTGATATTTTCCATCAAAAAAAAGGGATGTCCCTTTAATTCCCAACAGCTAGTCAAATGGTGCTACAAGTTAGACTCTCACGTAAGAAGACTTCTTACGTGAGAGCTGAAGAAAAAGCAGTTTTTAGTGAAAGAGGCCTATTTTCTGGAATATTTTATAATGTAAGCCATGTAGTCTACCATTTTTTATGTAAACTGCAATTGCTGCATAAATAACTATAATTTTGGAAAGTATGCCTAGGGCTCTATTAGATTAACCATATAACCATATAACATATAACTGGATAAACAGGGTCTGATCAGGAACAGTCAACATGGATTTGTGCCTGGAAGGTCATGTTTGACAAACCTTCTTGAATTTTTTGAAGCGGTAACTAGGGAAATTGATGAGGGTAAAGCAGTGGATGTTGTCTATATGGATTTCAGTAAGGCCTTTGACAAGGTTCCCCATGGAAGGTTGGTTAAGAAGGTTCAATCTTTGGGTGTTAATGGCGGAGTAGCAAGATGGATTCAACAGTGGCTGAATGGGAGATGTCAGAGAGTAATGGTGGATGGCTGTTTGTCAGGTTGGAAGCCGGTGACCAGTGGGACTTGATTGAGGTCTTTAAAATGATGAAAGGGATAGATAGAGTTGACGTGGATAAGTTTTTCCCATTGAGGGTAGGGAAGATTCAAACAAGAGGGCATGACATGAGAATTAAGGGACAGAAGTTTAGGGGTAACGTGAGGGGGAACTTCTTTACTCAGAGGGTGGTGGCTGTGTGGAATGAGCTTCCAGCAGAAGTGGTGGAGGCAGGATCGATTTTAATATTTAAAGGTAAAGTGGATAGGTATATGGACGTGAAGGGAATGGAGGGGTATGGTCTGAGTGCAGGTAGATGGGACTAGGGGAAAACAAATGGTCGGCACGGACTGGAAGGGCCGAGAGGGCCTGTTTCCGTGCTGTAATTGTTATATGGTTATATGGTTATATGGTAATGGCGCCTCTGCACCACTTGTTTCACCAGACTTAAAGCTAATCTACACAACTTGAGATGAACTGTCAAATTGGACCCTTTATTTCTCATTGGGTGCTGTGCAGCAATGATCGTCCTGTACGTGAAGCAATTTGAGCAACCATCCTGATGGAACGACTATTTATTACCCTTATGTGATCTTATACACCAAGGAATAAAGTCCTACCCTGCCCAACCATAGCTCAGGTGCTCAAGTCCTGGTAACATCCAAATTCCAAATAAAAAAGATAGTATCAATAATAGTTGCCCTAAAACTACCAGACTGTTGCAAAAAATCCACCTGGTTTATTATATCACTGACTGATATGGTTAAGCAAGCCAAGTAGTTCAGGGGATAATTCGGAATGGATGCTGTTAAAAATCAGCAATATCCATATCCGGTGAATAGGAATTATGACAAATTGATCTATTAATTGCAGAAATATGATTACTGTATGAAGTAGTGAAACACCAAGTTGTATAACTTCATATAAAGTTATTTAATATCCATAAAAATTCAGAGACTACACAAAAGCCTCCGTGTAGTTTTACATCCTTATCAAAACTGACTCTTATCCAGCTAACCACACAAGATGGCATTGTGAAAACCTGGCATGGATCGTATCAGCATGGATGGGGCATGGATCAGATCATAATATAACGATTGATCTACATCCTACATCCTCGTTCTTTGGTTCTTCCCCATAAACTAAACACTAAGCATGCATATACATAACGTGTATGGTTATGAAAATTTAACTAAAAACGACAGCAAAGCGGAGGAGAATAAAGTAACGCAAAGTATGATAGAATGATGTCAGTCAGAGTCTGAAAAAACACATTAGCCAAAAAATCTTTGTATGTGGGATTTGACTTGCAGACCAGTCCTGCACGCGTCCAGTATGTCCCCTCTGTGGTACTCTTCACAGGTGATGCTGCCACCAACACAAACTTCACAGACGATTTCTTCACAGGCGATTTCTCAACCGGCACAGGCTTCTCGGGCGATTTCTCGAATGGTGGCTTTACGGGTGATTTTCCCACCGGCACTGACGTCGCTGGTGGTTCTTCCATTGGTGTAGAGACTGGCTCCTGATCCCAAAACTGCTCACGGTTTACTGTCACATGTCTATCATTTACAAGAGTATATCCGTCTTCTGTCCATAGAATCGTATGGGATTTGCTGCGATGGCACAGGCTCATTTACCGGTAGGATGTGTTTCAGGTTCCTTCTGTAGAAACTTCCTCTGACTGAACCAGATAGGATCTTGGCTCCTGGCATGCCTTCTGGACCGTATGCGATCATATCCTTTCTGGGTTTGTAGCATGACAGTCTGTCCTTCCATCAATGGTTTGAGTGGTCGGCTTGATCGATTGCAGCATGCCCTTTACAGCGGCCATCAGCGAGATGACGGCGCCAACAGATGTCACCAGCCTGCAGAGAATTTTGGGTATGGTCAACTACCTTGGGAAATTCATTCCCAATTTCAGCCAGCTCTCGGGCTCCCCTAGACTGGACATGGCACGAGCAGCAGCAACGTGCTTTTGACACACTCAGACAACAGATATCGTGTCCTCCTACTTTGTCCTATTCCGATGTCAATCAGCCTGTCACGCTTACCTGCAACGCTTACCAGTATGGCCTCAGCTGCACCTACAATTTTTCCATTTTCCGTTTTTCCGGAATTTTTCCGTTTTCTTTGTTCTTTCCATTTATTTAATTCTCAACCCTGCAACCATGGGTAGCAGATGCAGTGCAGTAGAGGGTGCAGTAGAGGTGCAGCAATGTTTAGCCAGAAATTAAATTCAGGAGGGCAGTAGAAGAAATCCTGACCCAGAAGAACAGTGAAGTAATTCATTTTGGTGAAGGTGGATTATATAGGATATAAACAATTGGTTGGAGTAATTTACAAGGTATTCATATAGAAAGAGAAAACAATAAGTAACTTTGGAAAGCTAATACAAATAGACAAAGAGAACATTAGGATTCACTTGTGTAGGAAGGATCTTCAGATCTGATTTACACCAAAGATGTAACTTTGAAAAACAATATAAGCTGCAGATATTGAAAGCCTAAAATATAAACATCAAATGCTGTGTGGGAAGAGAAACAGAATAGACATTTTCAGGTTTTGTATGAACTGGGAAGAAGACAAATTAATCTTGATAAGCTGCAGAAAGGGAATATGGCTCCAAGAGAGTAAAGCCGTGGTGACAATGAGGATAAACTAAACGAGATTACCTGGTCAATGAGTGAAAGCAGTTAGAGATGAGAAGTTGGACATTTCCCCACAGGAGAATGCAAACAGACGGAGTGATTGCTTAGTGGAACTATTTTCAGTCTGTAGGGGCAACTTCTGCTGACAGTCACTTTATTCTACATCCCACAACCGCTCTGACCTATCTGTGGCCCATTGCAAGCTGCAGGAGCTGCATCTGCATATTCCATCTAAGCAATTGGCAGCCTTGTGGATTTAATATTGAATTCTACAACTGAAAGTAACTTGATATCGGTCTGTTCAATGATATTGGCTCAGCTTGTTAGCTGTTTTTCCCCTGATCTTCCCTATGGCAGCGGTGGCAGATGGAAGAAAAAAAAGATAGATGCAGCAAGCGGGCTGGGAGCTTACTTGGCCTCAAGTGCTTTGGGTCAGCAGTGGGAGGCGTCCCTGGCACAGGGGTTGATCGATGGTCATCGGAGAAGGATGGCGTATTCATAGACTGATGTTGAGGAGGCGTCAGAGTGGTTGAGTCAGAGAGTGGTCTGATGGAGGTTCTGAAGCAGCCTAGGGCTCTATTAGATTGACTGCCTCTACAAGTGGCTGAGAACACGGAACAAACATGGCATGGACCTACGGCGCAGCAGTGGAGGATGTAAACACGTCACCTGGCCAGGCCAGCTCTTGCATCTCCGACCCAATGCTACCAATCAGGACAATGGGCCTTTATGGCCAAGCTAAGACTCTTAACATCTATACATAACTAAAGGTCTGATCTTGTTATCTTCCGGTTTATACAGCCATTCTATTTGCACATAAACAGTACACGGCAGCGATATGATTTTTCGCCAGCTTACTCACCGTTCTCCTGTGATGCGATCGCACCGTTTCGTTTCGATCGGTGGTCTAGTGTAAAAGTTAGCGAGGTTTAAAAAATTTTTAAAAACGCACGTGCGCATATCGACCTCTCCTGCCGTTCAGCGCAGTGTGGATTGGTCTTTTCTCCTGTGCGAAATGGTCCGCCCCTTCCTGCACCATCGCGTCTTTACTGAAGCTGAGGAGTGCCGGCGGAGGAGAACGTCCAGACACGATTTTCAGAGGGAACAGAAGCCCGCGCGACCTGGCCCGGCGCGGGAGTTGTCGCCAAACGGAAAGCAGAGAATCTGATCCCGGCGGAGAAGAACGTCCAGCGCCCGCTGTGAGTTCCCATCGCACCGCCAGCTCCAGCCCCTCCCCTCTGGTTCCCCTGGCTGGCTCCTGCCCGTGATACCGCCCTCTCCCCCACAACCCCCCCACCCACACCCACACATACCCCCCCCCACCCAAACGAACCCCCCCATACACAACCCCCCCCACAATAACCCCCCGCCCACACAACCCCCCGCCCGCACGCACCCCCCTCTCCACACAACCCCTTCCCCTAATGCCACCTCCTCCACCATATCCCCCCTCCCCACACTTGCCCTCCATATACCCCCCTCCCCTACACACACCCCTCCCCCACACCCCCCTCCCCCCACATATTCCCCCTCCCCCACACATTCCCCCTCCCCCACACCCCCCATCCCCCACACCACACCCCACACCACCCCCACGCCCTACTCCCTTCCCTACACACACCCCCTCCCCCACACAACCCCCTTACCCACACACACACCACCCCCCACCATACCCACACATTTCTTCCCCGCCCACAACCCCGCTCCCACTCACACACCCCCTTCACATGGGGACCCCTCCCCCACACACCTCCCTCCCCACACACCACCCTGCCCCCTGCAACCCCTCGCCCTCGGACTCCTCCCCCACGCCTACCTCCTCCCATGCCCACAGCCCCCCTCCCCAACACCCCCCTTCACCCACGCATCCCCCCCTGCCCCCCACACCCCGTCCCAGCCCACACCCCACACACCCCCAACCAACACACCTCCTGCCCCCCACCCACCTCGCCCCATTCCCTTTCCCCTCACAAACCCCCGTTTGCCCCACAACCCCCCCACCCACATGCTATTCCCCCACCCACACATGCTCTTCCCCCACCCACACATCACCCTTCCCCCACAACCCCCCTTTGCCCCAAAAGCCCCACCCACACATCCCCTCGCCCACAACCCCCTCACTTCCCGCAGCGCCCCCATCCAGTCACCCTCCCCCCCACCCACCCGATTCCCCTCTCCAGCTTCACAACGCTTGTTTCTCCCGCTCCCTCCCCCACGCACACCACCCTCCCCTCCCACCCCAGGCAGCAGGCAACGGTAGCCATGATAGCAGCAGGCCATGGCAGCGGCGGGTCCAGGCAATGGCAAGGGTTAGGCAGCACTAGGCCATGGCAGCAGTAGACCACAGCAGCATTCCCCCCCCCCCATCACCAGCCCCCGACAGGCCCTTCCTGAAGCCGTACCCCTCCCCTGACTGCAGGATGCTCCCCGTCAGCCCTGGCTGAAGCAGTCCCCATCCCCAGCAACAGAATGCTCCCGCCACCCCCCGCCTGAAGCCGTCCCCCTCCCCCAGCTGCAGGACGCTGCCCCTGCCCGTCTCCAACTGCAAGATGCCCCCCACTGGTCCCTGCCGGAAGCCGGTAGGGAGCGGAAGCGTACGCTACGACAGCGGTAGGCAGCAGCAATGGTAGGCAGCAGTAGGCCACTAGCAGGGATGATTGGAACAAAAATGGCAGGTATTTCTAGGAATAATGCAGAAGGTGCAGGATCAGTTCATTCCAAGGAGGAAGATTCCAAGGGGAGTAATGGGCGACCGACCATGGCTGACAAGGGTCGTCAGGGACAGTATAAAAATTAAAACGAAGAAGTACAACGTAGCAACATAGCGGGAAGCAAGAGGATTGGGTAATGTTTAAAGATCAACACATCAACAGAAGATAACTAAAAAGACAATACGGGGAGAAAAGATGAGGTACGAGGGTAAGCTAGCCAAGAATATAAAGCAGGATAGTAAAAGCTTCTTTAGGTATGTGAAGAGGAAAGTTGGACCCTTGAAGACCGAAAAAGATGGAGAACAAGGAAATGGCAGATACGTTGAACAGGTACTTTGGATCCGTCTTCACTAAGGAGGGACACAAACAATCTTCCTGATATAGTAGTGGCCAGAGTATCTGGGGTGACGGAGGAACTGAAGGAAATCCACATTAGGCAGGAAATGGTGTTGGATAGACTGATGGGGCTGAAGGCTGATAAATCCCCAGGGCCTGATGGTCTGCATCCCAGGGTACTTAAGGAAGTGGCTATATAAATTGTGGATGCATTGGTGATAATTTTCCAATGTTCTATAGACTCAGGAACAGTTCCTGAGGATTCAAGGGTAGCTAATGTTATCCCACATTTAAGAAAGGTTGGAGAGAGAAATCAGGGAATTATAGACCAGTTAGCCTGACATCAGTGGTGGGGAAGATGCTGGAGTCAATTATAAAAGATGAAATAGCCGCACATTTGGATAGCAGTAACAGGATCGGTACAAATCAGCATGGATTTACGAAGGGGAAATCATGCTTGACTAATCTTCTGGAATTTTTTGAAGATGTAACTAGGAAAATGGACAAGGGCGAGCCAGTGGATGTAGTGTACCTGGACTTTCAGAAAGCATTTGATAAGGTCCCACATAGGAGATTAGTGAACAAAATTAGGGCACATGGTATTGGGGGTAGAATGTTGACATGGATAGAGAATTGGTTGGCAGACAGGAGACTAAGAGTAGGGATTAACAGGTCCCTTTCAGAATGGCAGGCAGTGACTAGTGGGGTACCGCAAGGCTCGGTGCTGGGACCGCACCTATTTACAATATACATCAATGATTTGGATGAAGAGATTCAAAGTAACTTTAGGAAATTTGCAGATGACACAAAGCTAGGTGGCAGTGTGAACTGTGAGGAGGATGCTGTGAGAATGCAGAGTGACTTGGACAGGTTGGGGGAGTGGTCAGATGCACGGCAGACGAAGTTTAATGTGGATAAATGTGAGGTTATCACTTTGGTAGCTAAAACAGGAAGGCAGATTACTATCTAAATGGCGTCAAGTTGGGAAAAGGGGAAGTACAACGGGATCTGGGGGTCCTTGTTCATCAGTCTATGAAAGTAAGCATGCAGGTACAGCAGGCAGTGAAGAAAGCAAATAGCATGTTGGCCTTTATAACGAGGAATCGAATATAGGAGCAAAGAGGCCCTTCTGTAGTTGTACACAGCCCTAGTGAGACCACACCTGGAGTATTGTGTGCAGTTTTGGTCCCCTAATTTGAGGAAGGACATTCTTGCTATTGAGGGAGTGTAGCGTAGGTTTACAAAGCTAATTCCCTGGGATGGCGAGACTGTCATATGCTGAGAGAATAGAGCAGCTGGGCTTGTGCACTCTGGAGTTTAGAAGGATGAGAGGGAATCTCATTGAATCATATAAGATTGTTAAGGGCTTGGACACACTAGAGGCAGGAAACATGTTCCCGATGTTGGGGTAGTCCAGAACCAGAGGCCACAGTTTAAGAATAAGGAGTAAGTCGTTTAGAACGGAGATGAGGAAACACTTTTTCTCACAGAGTTTGTGGAATTCTCTGCCTCAGAGGGCGGTGGAGGCAGGTTCTCTGGATGCTTTCAAGAGAGAGCTAGATAGGGCTCTTAAAAATAGCAGAGTCAGGGGATATGGGGGGAAGGCAGGAACAGGGTACTGATGAGAGATGATCACGATGATGTAAGCCACGACAGCGATAGGCAGAGGTAGACCACGGCATGCGGTATGCCATGGCAGGGGTAGGAAGTGGTAGGCTTCGGCAGTGATAGGCCACAGCAGCGGTAGGCCACGGCATCTCCCGGCTGCAGGACGCTCCCCCCTGAGGCCCCTGACAGCCCCCGCCTGAAGCCTTCCTTCCCCGGCTGCAGGACACTTCGCCCCCCCCCATCCCCCCCCCCCCCGGCAGCCCCATGCTGAAGCCGTCCCCCTCCCCCGGCTGCAGAACGCAACAAGAGACGCAAAAAGAATGAATGGACTGAATAAATCTCATCTTCAATGTGAGGGATAAAGTGATTAAACCCCACTATTGTAAGGTGCTTTAAAGAGGATTCAAACCGATAGGGGCCAGGGAGAGAGTTCTGACACAGCTGTGTATAAAAGTTACCAGACCCATCCTTGAGTAGGAAGTGAAAGCATTGTATAGCGGTAGAAGCGAGTGATGTAGATAGCTCCCTATCAGTAGAATGGGGTGATAGATGGGACCCTTGTCACTATAGCTTAGCTTTAGTGCTGATATAGGAGGACTGAGAGAGTTCACTTAGAGGTGAGTAAAACTAGGATAGGTCATGAACAACTGAGCATCGCTTAATAAAATAAATGAATATTAACAACACACCCCTGGTCAAGAAACTGCTCATTACCATGAACATGCGATGTATGATGTGGGAGGTACTGGGGGGGATGTACCTACAGATTGTGCACCTCAGACCCTGATTGGAGGGGAGGTTGAATGTAAAATTGTGTGTATAAAGGGGGATGACTTCTCTGACTTCGGCGTGTCTCGACTTGGAGAGGCACCCGGTTCTGCAGATTCGTGAAAAATAAAGAATCTCTTGCTTCCAAGATTTAGTCTTTGAGCAGTGATTGTGAGCACAAAGCGTATCTCACGAACTGGGGCTCGTCCGGGATCGCCACTCCGGCTGCTTGGTGGAGGCAAAGAAGGAGGGGAAGGTGCACCCTGCTGATTTCAGCAGTCTCTGATCTCCTTGCTTGCCATCAGCAGTTTGAGCGAGTGATATTCGGGTAAAAAGACTCGGGAAGCAAGAGGAGGTGTAAGGTGAATAAATAAGGAATGGTCGAGCGATTCTTGTGCACAAGACCCAGGTAAGAAAACTGACTATTAAGTATTGCCTGGGCAACCGGGTCTGTCGGACGGGAAAGTCCGACGAGACAATGGGAAACCGGAACGGGAAAAGTGAGGGTCCGGGGAAACAGGATAAGGCTCACACTGGTATAGAGCCGCACATTCCGCCCGATAGTTCCGTTGGGGCGAATGTTGCACGGATGGGGTGAAGGGAACACCCGGTAAGAGTAAGGAAACTATGATAAAAGGTTTGTTACTTTGAAATGGCCAAAGGAGCCTATCCGAGGGAGCGCAGTGTGGTGGTCAAGGTTGGGTTCAAATGAAGACTGGGTGAAACAAGCGTTGAATGTTTTTGTGAATGAACGAGAGACGCCAAATCAAATAGAAAAGGACTATGCCCGTGCTGGAAACCCAATAATGGATGTTTCCGTTAAAGACAGAGAGAGACAGGATGAATCTGACTGGCCCCAATTGGTGATGACCACCTACGACGTCTGCCCCCGCCATAATGAATCCCAGCCCCCAAATATACCCCCATCACTCCGGCTGCATCTGCCCAGGAGGTCCCCCCAAATTCAGAGCGGCTCGGCAGTAAACCTGTCCGCTCCTGTCACTCAGAAGAGACCGATAGTAGAGAATCACGGAAAGTAGAGAAGAAACAGGATGAAAGAAACTGTGATTCAAACATAGAACGTGAAGGAGAGAGCCAGTCAGATAAGGAAGAGGAAATAAAAAAGTGAGGACGAGGATGGACGGGTGTCCCAGGCAGTAAGTCGGATGACGCGAATCTCAAACGAGGGCAGCCCAAACAAAGATCAGACCGATCTGTTCAAATGAAGCCCCTAAGAGAGGTCCCGTTAGGGGGAAATGAAGGGGTGATGGGATTTGTAAATGTTCCTCTCACCAGTATGGAGGTGAGGAACTTTAAAAAGGAGATGAAAAGTTTATTGGAAGACCCCTTGGGACTGGCTGAACAAATAGATCAGTTCCTAGGGCCAAATATATATACATGGGAAGAAATGATGTGGAATTCTCTGCCACAGAAGGTAGTTGAGGCCAGTTCGTTGGCCATATTTAAGAGGGAGTTCGATGTGGCCCTTGTGGCTGAAGGGATCAGGGGGTATGGAGAGAAGGCAGGTACAGGATACTGAGTTGGATGATCAGCCATGATCATATTGAATGGCGGTGCAGGTTCAAAGGGCCGAATGGCCTGCTCCTGCACCTAATTTCTATGTTTCTATGAAAAATATTGAGTTGTTTCAAACAATCTCATTGAAGTAAGAATGGAACTAATGTGATGTGTGTGTAAAAACCGGTTTTGTATGAATGAGGAAGCTTGTATATGTGATAGGTTTGTTTGCTGTGGGCCACATGCTGTAAGGGTATGTGTGTGTGTTCCTTTAAGAAATTGTAAGCAATGGGGGAGGTTACGAACAGCTATAAGGTAACGGACAACGCTTTGTATCATCGCAACTTAAAAGGGGAAAGTTGGAAAATGTAGGTTACTTGGCTTTGTTGATTTCTTTTCAGTAAAGTTAATTTAGAAAAATTGTTAGTCGTATGTATTTTAAACTAGGAATTGGAATTTGGGAATTGTAGGGAGAATGGTTTGAACAAAATTAGAAATAAGTTAATTGCTGAACAACAAGCAGCTTTTATGGTTTGTTTAGATAAACATTCTGGTTGGAGAAGGGTAATAATTAATGGGCCCAGGGAAAAAAAAAAAGAGTTGGCAGACAATGATGTCAATAATGGGAAGTTTATTTACTTCAGAAGAAAGACAGATGGTCAGACAAGCAGGAATAAAGATCTGGGGAAAGGGGTTGCAGGCTCCGGGGGTAGCAGCAGACGCAGGTCAGCAGTTACTAAAGGTTAATTTCGTAAGCAAGTCATGGCCAGATATTAGAAAGAAACTGGAAAAATTGGAGGATTGGAATGTCAAACCATTAAATCAATTGTTAACAGAGGCTCAGAAAGTATGTGTATGATGAGATGAGGAAAAACAGAAGGGAAAGGCAAAAATGATGTTGCAGGCAGTACAGCAAGGGGTAAAGAAGAAGGGAGATGAAGGTGATAGAAGGCCGGGTGATGGAGATCGGGGAAGGGGAAGAGGCAGAGACAGAGGACGAGGAAGAGGTGAATGGAGGGAGAAGATATGGTATTTATGGTAATTCGGGAGCGGAGAGATCAAGTGGAACTAAGGACCAGAAGAAATTGGATTGGGTGAAAAACAAGTCAGAATCTCGGGGGTAGGGGGGAAAGTGATGACTGCCCCCGAGGTAGAAGGGGTGGTGGTAAAATATGAGGATCGAGAAGTCAGTGGAAGATTTTAAAAGGAAGGTGAATAAATTTGCAAAGGAGGATAAACTATCTGAGAAGTAAGACATTGAGTTTAGAATGAGAAAGAAGGCAGATCAGAAAGGATTAAAGTGGGAAGCAGAGGGATAAATTGATGAGACTGCTTTAGAAAGAAAGAGCGTGAAAAGGGAAAGACAATGTTGTCAGTAACAACAGACCTGGTTGAAAAGTCTGAAATAAGTGATGCCCCGACACACAGTGAGTCCTATGACAGAGCCAAACAGGGGCCAGAGATTCCATGCCAATAATAAATGTATTTGGGAGAGTGTTTTCTCAAATGCCCTATCAGGAGTGAAATAAATCTGGATCTAAGCCCAGACAAGGATAGTAAGGAGATAGGTAATGGATAAGGTGTGTTGGATATGTGAACAGGTACGATAATCAGAAAATAATAATAATAATAATAAGATAATGGTGAACATAGCTATGGTAAGAACATTAAGAAGAGGTATTAAATACACCTAGGCTAGGATGCGGCAGCGTTTTAAATACTAGCGCCGTGTTTTTAATCAGATGTTGTAGGCAGATTTGGAAGGTGTTGATATAGTATGTGGATAATTTGTTGGTTTGTTCCACAAGTGAGGAGCAATGTGAGAGAGAGACATTGTAATTTTGGAAAAGATGGCACAGGAGGTCATGATGTATCAAGGAAGAAGTTTTTGTTTTATCAGCAGCAGGTAGAATATTTTGGACGAGTAATATCTAAAGAAGTAAAAGCTATAGGATCAAATTGGAAGCTTACTTGCAATCTTGCTTAGCTCAATTGGCAGAAATTATGGCTTTAAGAGCAGCATATGTACATGGAGTCTGGCACATGTTTGGAGCAGTAGGGAAACAGAAAGGCTTTGAGAAAAGTAATGGAGACCCCATGCAAAGTTAGCAGTGTCCCCCTATGAAATGTTGTATGGGTTACCTTATTGGGGAAAGATAGAAGGAATACCCACCATAGAGGGCAGTGATGTATTCTTAAAGAACTATTTACTGGCAGTATCTCGTTCCCTTACAGAATTAAAAGCTAAAGGACTATTGGCTCAAAGCCCACCACTCGACTTTCCAATACATGCTGTAAAGGCCGGCGACTGGGTACTGGTCAAGAATTGGAAGGAGGAGAAACTCCAGCCCAGGTGGACCGGCCCATACCTAGTATTTCTGACAACCGAGACAGCAGTACGAACAAAAGAAAAAGGGTGGACCTACGCAATCCGGGTTAAAGGACCCGTTGATCCACCCGCTCCTGATAAGGAGGAACAGTGGATGGTGAAGCCAGGAAATAAGCCCCTAACATTAACTTAAAAAAAAAAAAAATTGAGTGCATAACTGACAGTATGAAAGGAGCAGTCGTGGTATTGTTTGCTCTGCATGTAATTATGGTAAAAAGTATTAATAACTGTGATAAATCATCCTATCAGATACAGAGGGCGGACAACCAGATCATTTACCTATCATTCCCATGTGAACGACGCTTGCTATAACCTGAGGACTAGAACAATTTGTGAAGAGGGGGGAAAGAAGTATTTTATGGTAGGGAATAGGGGATATGTAGGGAGGTTTGGGTACGTTACCTGCCCAAAGGGAGAGAGATGTGTTTGTATAACCAGGACAGGACGGTTAGGTTTCCCTTTTCAGGCCTTAAGATGGACATTAGATAAAATAAAAGAGGAAGTAATAAAAGAGTTTACAGAAGTAGTAGTCACCAAGCCTCCCCCTCCCCCACCTACTCAGCCTCAATTGCACCAGACACTGAACGAAGAAATAAAGAAGCAGATTGAGATTCCTGAAGGAGGAAAAAACCTGTTTGTGGACTTCGACCTCCAGATAGTTGGAATCCTGAATGTGACTAACTGCTGGGTCTGTGGTGGACCATTGATGAGCTCACGTTGGCCGTGGAGAGGATCCATTATTGAAGTATGGAACCTGATGGAGTGGAACCTGACAGTTGGACAAGACCGAGATCCCCAGGCATGGGTCCTGACAGACGCTCCGGTAGGGACTGAGTGTATCGCTAGGCCCTGGGCAAAGGATGCCGTCCTAGTAGGCAGCAGCCCCTGCCAGTGCATCATCACCCAGTGGCCAAATCAGTCCTGAGTGTGGTGGCCAGAGGAGCCTAAATGGTATCCAACTAAGAAAGACGGGAGAAACTGCACTATCTGGATGAAGACCAACGGAATGGAATCGACTGGACTATGGAACTGCACCGGGAACAACCCTTATCAAGGAATCCCGGTGTTGCGAGACATATGGAACAAGGTTACCTCTAGTGGACCGGCCCCTGAAGGACTGTTATGGATATGCGGACACAAGGCATACTCGGTGTTACCGATAAATTGGAGCGGGACTTGCTATATTGGACTGGTACAACCAGGATTTTTTCTGTTAAACACCGAAGAAGGGCGGTCGCTAGGAACACCTGTATTTGACGACCTATATCGGAAGAAGAGGAAAATAGACATTGGAGATGGGAAGATGATGAATGGCCACCAGCAAGAATCATCTCATACTATGGACCAGCCACTTGGGCATAGGATGGATCCTGGGGCTACCGAACACCAGTATACATGTTAAACCGGATCATAAGACTGCAGGCAGTACTGGAGGTAATTACCAACCAAACTGCGGGGGCACTGGAGATGCTGGCAAAGCAGCAGACACAGATGAGAACAGCAATATACCAGAACCGGTTGGCCCTAGATTACCTCCTGGCAGAAGAAGGAGGGGTATGCGGGAAATTCAACCTCTCTAATTGCTGTTTAAACATCGATGACAATGGACAGGCAGTGATGGACATATCAGAAGGAATCCGTAAATTGGCACGTGTTCCAATACAGAAGTGGAATTCGATTATGGGAACCCGATGGTGGGATTCCATCCCCGGAGGAACATGGTGGAAAACGGTGGGACTCGTGTTTCTATGTGCATTGGCTGTACTGATCTTTATCCCCTGTTGCATCCCTTGTTTTAGGGAACTTATTACAAGGAGTATAAGTCAGATGCAGGCTGTAGTCATGCCAATGGGAGAGAAAGGGGAAATACAGAAAATAATGATAATGCAACCAGGGAAGATCCAGGGTCCACAGGAAAAGGAGATTAGGACAATGTTACGTCAATTTGAATTGAGGGAGCTTGAAATTGAGGTTTAATCAATAGATGCATAGCAAAAGAAAAAGGGAGGATTGTGAGGGATAAAGTGATTAAACCCCACTATTGTAAGGTGCTTTAAAGAGGATTCAAACCGATAGGGGCCAGGGAGAGGGTTCTGACACAGCTGTGTATAAAAGTTACCAGACCCATCCTTGAGTAGGAAGTGAAAGCATTGTATAGCGGTAGAAGGGAGTGATGTAGATAGCTCCCTATCAGTAGAATGGGGTGATAGATGGGACCCTTGTCACTATAGCTTAGCTTTAGTGCTGATATAGGAGGACTGAGAGAGTTCACTTAGAGGTGAGTAAAACTAGGATAGGTCATGAACAACTGAGCATGCTTAATAAAATAAATGAATATTACAACACACCCCTGGTCAAGAAACTGCTCATTACCATGAACATGCGATGTTTGATGTGGGAGGTACTGGGGGGGATGTACCTACAGATTGTGCACCTCAGACCCTGATTGGAGAATGGTCCGGAGGGGAGGTTGAATGTAAAATTGTGTGTATAAAGGGGGATGACTTCTCTGACTTCGGCGTGTCTCGACTTGGAGAGGCACCCGGTTCTGCAGATTCGTGAAAAATAAAGAATCTCTTGCTTCCATGATTTAGTCTTTGAGCAGTGATTGTGAGCACAATGCGTATCTCACATTCAACTTTTAAATTGTCGTTATATTTTAAGAGTTATTCACATTTTAAGCTTTAGTAAATCCCTTTTCCGCTCTCTCCCCCTCTCTCTCTCCCCCTCTCTCTCTTCCCCTCTCTCTCTCTCCCCCTCTCTCTCTCCCCCCTCTCTCCCCCTCTCTCTCTCTCCCACTCTCTCACTCACGTGTGTGTGTTTGTGTGTGTGTGTATTTATTTGTTCGTGTGCTTCTCGAAAAAACAACGCGCTAAAGGTACATTTTTTACATATTCCGGTAGAGATTTATCCTGTGAAGTCAAAAACCGCCTTTCCTGAAAAATCCATGCATTTCTTGAGTTATTAATCAAAATGTTCAAAGATCTGAAGAAACTTGGAAAAAAAAACTGCTTATTCCCTGTGCTTACAGCTGTGATGTCACAATGGCATTGTAGCCCTGTTCGCAACATTGTTGCTGAATCCTGCTAGCCGCAGCAAATGCAAATGCATTTTTTTTAAAGTCACAGTACACTGAGTTCTGCTAGCTAGCAAGCGCAATTACATTTTTTTAGTTTAAAAATGAGGGAGCGTGCATAAGGTGAAATGAACAACTCCTGCACAATTGTTGGCTATGGGTGAGTGGTGGAATATTGCGTTGGGGAACGGGTTGCGTTGGGGGACCAGGCTTCCTGTGGGGGCAATGGGTGAGTGGTGGAATATTGTTTCGGGGAACGGGTAGCTTTGGGGATCCAGGCCTCCCGTGTGACAGGGACCCAATGGCTCCCACTTGGTCTAGTATTACTCTAAAACTCTGATCTTGTTAGTGTATATGTGTGTTTGTTTGTGCGTTGTTTGTGTGTTATTACATCTTCACGAAAAATCTATGCGGTAACGATAAAATATATACTTTTCCGGTTGACATTTTCCTGTCGAGTCCAAAACACTTCATCTGAAAATGTCATGCTTTATTTCTCGACATTATTGAAAATGTTTAAAAAATGACAAAACTTTGAATATAAAACAACTGCCTTTTGCCGATGACGTCACAATGGGTCAGCTCCGCGTCGTCTTCCACTCTCTGCGAGTGACATCACCGCACCCCCCCACCCCGACCCCTTCCTACCCCTTACCCCTGGTTATTCAAAAGATGCAGAAAGAACGAGCAAGTCAAGCAGCCGAGCTTGGTACTTGGGTCCTCGGCTCCTCAGTCTCCCTATCTGCCGCCCTCTCTCTCTGCCCCTCCCTCTCTCTCTGCCGCTTTCTCTCTCTCTTTGCCCCTCTCTCTCTCTCTCTGCCCCTCTCACTCTGCCCCTATCTCACTCTTGCCCCCCTCTCTCTCTCACTTTGCCCCTCTCTCTCTCTCTCTGTCTCTCTCTCACTCTGCCCTCTCTCTCTCTCTCACTCTGCCCCTCTCTCTCTCTCTCACTCTGCCCCTCTCTCTCTCTCTGCCTCCCCCTCTCTCTCACTCTCTCTGCCCCCTCTCTCTCTCTGCCATTTCTCACTCTCTGCACTCCTCTCTCCTTCCCACTCTCTCTCTGCCCCCCTCTCTCTCTCTCTCTGCCCCCTCTCTCTGCCCCCCCTCTCTGCCTCTCTCTCTCTCTGACCCTATCTTTCTCTGCCGCTATCTCTGCCCCTCTCTCTGCCCGTCTCTCTCTCTGCCCTCTCTCTCGGCCCTCTATTTCTCTCTGCCCTCTTTCTCTCTCTCTGCCCTCTCTCTCTGCCCTCCCTCTCTGCCCTCTCTCCCTGCCCTCTCTCTCTGCCCTCTCTCTGCTCTCTCTCTCTCTGCCCTCTCTCTCTCTCTCTCTCTCTCTCTCTCTCTCCGCCCTCTCTCTCTCTCTGCCCCCTCTCTCTCTGCCCATTCTGCCCTCGCTCACTCTCTCTCTTCGCTCTATATCTCTGCCCTCTCTGTCTCTGCCCTCTCTCTGTACTCCCATCCCAATCTAGCCGTGCCTGCGCAGTTGTGGGTTATGCGTGATTGGCAGGGCAGGGGATGAGGTAAAAGGAGTGAATTAATAATATTAATATAATATCAAGTGGATGATTAGTGTGTGTGTGGGGGGGGGGGGGGTGTGGTTAGTGTGTGTGTGATACCACAGGCCGTGCCCGCCCCCCCCCCCCCCCACTCCGCAGCCGCGCGTTGAGGGGACGGGACCCAATGGTTCAAACTTGGTCTCGTAACTATTAGAAGTCTGATCTTAGATGTGTGTGTGTGTGTAACGATAAGATATTTACATATTCCGGTTGACATTTTTCCCGTTGAGTCCAAAACACCTTATCTGAAAATTTAATGCGCTATTTCTCAACATTACTGAAAACGTTTAAAAAATATGACAAAACTTTGAATTTAAAATGACTGCCTTTCACTGATGACTTCACAATGGGTCTGCTGCACATTGTGATCCAAGCGATGCGAGTAACGGCACTGACCCCTCCCTCCCCACCCCTCCCCCAGTTATTCAAAAGATGCTTAAAGAACGAGCAAGTCGGGCCCTGTACTTGAGATCTCGGTCCTCGGGTCGATGCCAGTCCACCAACGACCTCTCCCTGTCCCTGCCCTCTCCCTGTCCCTGCCCTCTCCCTGTCCCTGCCCTCTCCCTGTCCACTGATGACCTCTTCCTCTCAGTCCGCTCCTTGTCTCTGCACTCTCTCTCCCTGTCTCTGCCCTCTCCCTGTCTCTGCCCTCTCCCTGTCTCTGCCCTCTCTCCGTCTCTCCCTGTCTCCACTCTCTCTCTCTCTCTCTCTCTCTCTCTCTCTCTCTCTGTCTTTACCCTTTTTCTGCCCTCTGCTCTCTCTCTGCCCTCTCTCTCTGTCTCTGCCCCTCTCTGTCTCTGCTCTCTCTCTCTGTCTCCACCCTCTCTCTCTGTCTCCGCCCTCTCTCTCTGTCTCTGCCCTCTCCCTGTCTCTGCCCTCTCTTTGTCTCTGTCCTCTGTCTCTCTCTGCCCTCTCTCTCTGTCTGCCCTCTCTCCTTGTTTCTGCCCTCTCTCTCTGTCTCTGTCCTCTCTCTCTGCCCTCTGCCCTCTGCCCTTTTCTGCCTTCCGTGTTCTCACTGCCCTCTCCTTGTCTCTGCCCTCTCCTTGTCTCTGCCCTCTCTCTGTCGCTGTCCTCTCTCTCTCTGTCTCTGCCCACTCTCTCTCTGTCTCTGCCCCCTCTCTCTGTCTCTGCCCCCTCTCTCTCTGTCTCTGCCCCCTCTCTCTCCGTCTCTAAAAATAAAAACAGTAACAATTGAATTTGCCCAAGGCTTCCTTAGTCTCCTTTATTCTAAATTACTGAATGGGTGGGGGGTGAAGGGTGATAGCAGGTGGAGAGATGGTAGGAAAAACTGGAGTACAGGGAAAAGTTGAATCAGTTGTCATCTTATTGAATGACAACACTTGTTCAAGGGACAAATTGGGGGGAGAGTTCCTATTACAGCTTATGGAGAGTCTGTGCCAGGGGTAAAGTTGTGGGGAGGGCAGGAGTGTTGAGAAGGAGGGTGTCGGGGATAATGCCAGTAACTCACTCACTCATCCCCGCTCACCTCTGGCAGCTCTCCGTCTAAAAACCTCTCACCTGCTGCTCGCCGACTTCGCTCATGTCAGCCGCTTCCAGCAAATCCTTAAATTCCCGCAGCCGAGTAACTTCAATTGCGCTGTTGGAATTTAAGGATTTGCGGGACGCGGCTGACATGAGTGAGGCCAGCGAGCTGCAGGAGAGAGGTTTTTAGATGGAGAGCTGCCAGAGGTGAGCGGGGGCCAGCAGAAGGCGCTGAGGTGGTGGCCGGTTCCGCTGTCCTGCCCGGCAGCCGCTCGTAGGTACCCAAGCTACTTCTCCCCCCTGACCACAATGCGGTGGCTCCGTGCAAAGAGTGTCGCAAGTGGCATGATCCCGACCTCCTCCTTCACAACATTCGCGTTCTCCCCGCATCTTTACCCCGGGCCAGACTCCCCAAACGCTGTGAACGGAACTCTTCCCACACCCCTGGAAATACGGTATTTAACTATATAACCATATAACCATATAACAATTACAGCACGGAAACAGGCCCTCTCGGCCCTTCCAGTCCGTGCCGACCATTTGTTTTCCCCTAGTCCCATCTACCTGCACTCAGACCATACCCCTCCATTCCCTTCACGTCCATATACCTATCCACTTTAATTTTAAATGTTAAAATCGATCCTGCCACCACCACTTCTGCTGGAAGCTCTTTCCACACAGCCACTGAGTAAAGAAGTTCCCCCTCACGTTACCCCTAAACTTCTGTCCCTTAATTCTCATGTCATGCCCTCTTGTTTGAATCTTCCCTACCCTCAATGGGGAAAAGCTTATCCACGTCAACTCTGTCTATCCCTTTCATCATTTTAAAGACCTCAATCAAGTCCCCCCTTAACCTTCTGTGCTCTAAAGAATAAAGACCTAACTTGTTCAACCTTTCTCTGTAACATAGTTGCTGGAACCCTGGCAACATTCTAGTAAATCTCCTCTGTACTCTCTCTATTTTGTTGACATCCTTCCTATAATTAGGCGACCAAAATTGTACACCATACTCCAGAATTGGTCTTACCATTGCCTTGTACAATTTTAACATTACTTCCCTACTCCTATATTCAATGCTCTGATTTATAAAGGCCAGCACACCAAAGGCTTTCTTTACCACCCTATCTACATGCGATTCCACCTTCAGGGAACTATGCACAGTTATTCCTAGATCCCTCTGTTCCACAGCATTCCTCAATTCCCTACCATTTACCATGTACGTTCTATTTTGAATTGTCCTGCCAAGATGTAGCACTTCACACTTAACAGCATTAAACTCCATCTGCCATCTTTCAGCCCACTTTTCCAAATGGCCCAAATCTCTCTGTAAACTTTGAAAATCTACTTCATTATCCACAACACCACCTATCTTAGTATCATCTGCATACTTACTTATCCAATTTTCCACCCCATCATCCAGATCATTGATGTACATGACAAACAACAGTGGACCCAACACAGATCCCTGAGGCACCCCACTGGTCACCGGCTTCCAACCTGACAAACAGCCATCCACCATTACTCTCTGACATCTCCCATTCAGCCACTGTTGAATCCACCTTGCTACTCCGCCATTAACACCCAAAGATTGAACCTTCTTAACCAACCTTCCATGGGGAACCTTGTCAAAGGCCTTACTAAAATCCATATAGACAACATCCACTGCTTTACCCTCATCAATTTCCCTAGTTACCGCTTCAAAAAATTCAAGAAGGTTTGTCAAACATGACCTTCCAGGCACAAATCCATGTTGACTGTTCCTGATCAGACCCTGTTTATCCAGATGCTTAGATATATATCTCTAAGTATCCTTTTCCATTAATTTGCCCACCACTGACGTCAAACTAATAGGTCTATAATTGCTAGGTTTATTCTTTGAACCCTTTTTAAACAATGGAACAACATGCGCAGTACGCCAATCCTCCGGCACTATTCCCGTTTCTAATGACATTTGAAATATTTCTGTCATAGCTCCTGCTATTTCTACACTAACTTCCCTCAATGTCCTAGGGAATATCCTGTCAGGACCTGGAGACTTATCCACTTTTATATTTTTCAAAAGTGTCAGTACTTCCTCCTCTTTGAATCTCATAGTTTCCATAGCTACTCCACTTTTTTCCCTTACCTCACAGAGTTCAATATCCTTCTCCTTGGTGAATACCGAAGAAAATAAATTGTTCAATATCTCCCCCATTTTACTTCGGAGTCACGTGAGTGACTACGTGAAGAAGCCCCGCCTGGCGCTGGAACGGCATTACGTCGATGCCGATGGTAGAGCATGAGTTGCAGAGGCAGCTCCTCGACAGCGGTAGGTACGGGCCTGCAGGTAAGTGCAGTTGAAAAAATTTCAGGGTCTAAAAACTCCGTGGCTGGTATTGAACACCAGGACTTGAAACCGAATTTAAAAGCAAAAAATAAGTAAAACCATATAACCATATAACAATTACAGCACGGAAACAGGCCCTCTTGGCCCTTCCAGTCCGTGCCGACCATTTGTTTTCCCCTAGTCCCATCTACCTGCACTCAGACCATACCCCTCCATTCCCTTCACGTCCATATACCTATCCACTTTACTCTTAAATGTTAAAATCGATCCTGCCTCCACCACTTCTGCTGGAAGCTCATTCCACACAGCCACCACCCTCTGAGTAAAGAAGTTCCCCCTCACGTTACCCCGAAACCTCTGTCCCTTAATTCTCATGTCAAAAGTTAAAATAAAAGGAAATACTCTGTATAAAACACAACGGAGTTTTAAAAGAACGTCCCAGGGGAAGCAATCGGGACGGGAGATTACGGAGCCGGTTCCGATACCGGTGGCCGTCAATATTACGTTAGGAAGACTTTTGGTCGCTCCACAAACTTTTGGCAGGGGGTTGGGGGGGGGGGGGAATTTTATAAAGTCAGAAAGGCCATAATTTAAAAAGTTCAATAAAAGGCCTTCAGACTAAAAAAAAAAGAAAGCTTTATGGCTTGAAAAATAATGGAAAAAAGATTCCAAAAAATAAAAATAAATAAAAAATTCAACCAAAAAGGGTTAAAAGGCCCCAAAACATTCCCTAACCTACCCTAAGGGGGTTTCATATATTAATATATATGATGAAATATTGTGGGAATATCTACCTCAGATATGTTTGAAGGTAGTCTCCTTGAGGGAAAAACTCTCAAGGAGTTTAGGTATATATATAGGTGTAGGTACAACACATGAATAAGAAGTGAGGCCATGGAAAATAACCATGGAAACCAAAATTAGTTGGTCTCTCACTAAAGCTGTTATGGTTAAAACAGCAGAATAATAATAAAACTTTTATGTTTTATTCAAGTACACTTCAGCACAAAATATATATAGAGGTGTACTAGGTACGATACCCGAATGAATGAGTGAGGCCATAAAATTAAACATGGAAACTAAAAATTTTACTTCGGAGTCATGTGAGTGACTACGTGAATAGAAGGCCCGTACAGCCGTTTGGTGCGTCATTAACGCCCAGACGCTGGTGGCAGTCGGGCGGTGGGAGCAGCAGCGCACCTCCGAGCGTAAGTTTTGAACCGCTGGGTTACACGTAAGGCTGGAGAATTTAGCGGGTGCAGTGCGGCAGTCTAAGGAGCGAGGGAGATGGTCGATGTTGCGGGTCGAGAACCCTTCTTCAGACTTCACCCTCGATTCTCCAGCATATTGTCAGTTTGTTAACAAAGTATCAAACAGGTAAGGTTTGTTTTTTTTTTTAAAACTTTTACCGCAGTCCGTTTTCCTCCGCGACAGTTTGGGTAGGGACAAGGTTGTCAGTAAAGGAAGAAGGTGTCGGCGAGGCGCTCCGGGGGTAGAAAGTAAAGTGGCAGGAGAGTGTTGAGGATGGAGGCCCGTCTGGTACACCTGTTCCGGTGCTGGGCTACACAGCCAGTGGTTGCGGACCCACTGCCGGGGCAGTGGAGGCTTGTCAGTAGGGGGAAGGCCACTGGCAAGTCTACTGTGGCCCGTAAATGAGTCGGGCCTGGAGGTTATACCCTCATTGGAGAGTCAGTCGTTTGCTCACGGCTCTCCCACGTCGAGAGAATTCTATTTCAAAAGAATGCTCGACAGGGACCAGCTCCGTGGGGAGGAGTGGTGCCCAAGCCAGGCTGATGGAGAGCTTGTGTCTAGCAGCATGAACCTTTTCAGGGCTGCAGAACTATCCTGCCTGTGATGAGGATGTTCCAGCTTCCGTGAGGAGGAGTGAATGCCCAATGCCAGCTGATGGAGATCTTGTGCTAGCAGCACCTGTTTCAGGCTGCAGAACTATCCTGCCTGTGAGGAGGATGTTCCAGCTCCGTGAGAGTAGTGATGCCCAAGCCAGCTGATGGAGAGCTTTGTGCTAGCAGCACCTGTTCAGGGCTGCAGAACTATCCTAGCCTGTGAGGAGGATGTTTCTATCAGGGCAGTTTTTGCATGACACTGTTTCTATGCAGGGGGAGAGCAGGTAGAGGTGTTCGGTTGGAGTAATTCCGAACATGCTGGGAATTTTGCTGAGTGTAGAGAGGCAGGAAAGGCGGATTGATGTAGAATTGGCTGAAGCCATTCAGATATGCTCTCCCCACCAGTTACAGGAGCTAGCTATGGATGAAGTAGCAAAAAACTATAAAAGCTCACTGTTAATTGTGATCTCCTGAAGGTACCTAGGTGGTTAATCACCAAATTTGGATCATAGATGAGTTTGTGCCTGCTAGGCCCAGGAGTAATGAAGTTTTAAAAAAGTGCTTAAAACTGTTGTCAGCAGGTATTCCAGCTGTGGTGGAGAAAGTTATTGATACAAATGATATGGTTGGAAGCAACAGCATGATGAACTGGAACTCCATTTGTAATGCATTTGAAACCATTGTACCACCACGAAATCTGTTGTTTGGTGGTAACCTTTCAAAAAGGGTGCAAAAGACTGTTATGAGGTTGTTATAACCATGGCCCTCATTAAGCCCAGCTGGAAGGCAAGGCAAAAAAGGTTCTCTACAAGAAGTCTGAGGGACAAAACGAGGCCTGGCAAGGAATAGATGCCTGGTAAGGAAATAACATTGACAGACATGAATTAACTGATGTTCCTGTTCAAATTGGGAATGTAAAAATTGTTCTTCTTCTCAAACAATGGCAGCAGTTGACATCATATTTGTTCAATAACTAGTGTATTGAAGGGGTGAAAAAATTGGATTTTACTATATAGGACAGTCTACCTAGATCAACATTTTCCCTAGTCCGTAAAACTTATTTGTCCAGAGGAGGAAAATGTGCTTAATTCAATCAGATTCCAAGTCGTTACGTAAGAAGGGGTAATTGAGCCTTCTGTATGTCAAAGTCAACAAATTCTGTCAAGTATATTCCCAATCTAAAAAGACTGGGGGGATGTAGAATTATTCTGGACTTATCCCAATTTGAACAAATTTGTTTGTTATAGGCATTTCAAAATGGAGACCTTTACACGGCAAACATCTAGTGTCCAAAGGGTATTATATGGCAACCATTGAATTAAAGAATGTGTATTACGCAGTGTCCTATTCATGGTGATAGAAGATATTTTAAATATATTTGGATGACTGAGCTGTGGCAATTCAGGACATTGCCGAATGGATTAACTTCAGCTCCTAGATTAATTACTAAATTGGTAAAACCTGTGTTAGCATTACTTAGAGCTCAGTGGGGCACTGTGGTAATGGCCTATTTAGATGATATTCTGATAGTTGGAAAGACTCATGCTGAAACTCAATCATCACAAGTTTCCAGTTGTTACAATCACTTTTGAACAAATGAGAATTTGTTATTCACCCAGAATAAATCTAAATTATCACCAGACCAACTCATTAATGATTATCTGGGATTTACCATTAATTCCAATCACACATGTTGTAAACTTTGCCCAGCTAAATTGAATCAGTTAATTGAGGACTGTTGATAATCTCGTTGGAGAACAACGCGGCCCCTTCGATTAGACAAGTAGCCAGCTTTATTGGAAAGTTGTTGCAACAGCCTTTCCAGCTGTGCAGTATGTCCACTGCATTATTAACAATTACAACTATCAAAGAAAGGAACAGGCACTGAGCATACAAAGGGGCCATTTTTGATAGCCTATGGTCCGTTGTCAGCTGGGCGATTGCTGACATACAATGGTGGATAGAAATTACATGATTAAAAAAAATTTAAGAATTTTGGTGGAATCACCGTCACATGATATAACAGACTGATGTAAGTGCACTGGTTGGGTGCAACAGATATGTCTTCTAGTTTGTGGGAGGCGGATGGAATGTGGATGATGTGACATCGCTTCCTCAATTAAGAGGGATAATTATTTAGAGTTTGTTGGGGCACCTGGTATTGGGGCCTTCAAAGCTTATTGTTCTACAAGGAGGGATATGCAAGTTCTGGTCAGATTGACAACACCACAGCAGTGGCATATGTAAACCACATGGGTGGAGTTAAGTCACAGCCTTGTGAATAGACTGGCTAACCAGATTTGGAGCTGGTGTATTGACGCAAAATATCTGGCTTTCAGCACTTTATTTGCCAGGAAGAGGTCACGTCAGTTTAATGACAACATTGAATGGATGTTAAATCAGGATGTATTTAACCAAATGATTGAGCAGTATGCATTGCCAGATATGACTTGTTTGCATCTCAAATTAAATCATCAGTTACCTAGATATGTTTCATGGTAACCAGATTCTGGGCATAGCAGTGGATGCATTTTCGCTGCATTGGGGAGGAGTTATGTTTGTATGTATTTCCTCCATTCCTGTCTCATCAGCAGATGTTGCAAAAGATCAAGGAAGGACTCCGCTTCAGGGGTATTGGTAGTGTCAGGTTGGCCTACACGGGCATGGTTTTTCCGCGTTGTATTACAAATGGCTAGGGAGCCTTACATGCTTATGCCCAAGAATAAAAATCTGCTAGGTAAATCCAGTCACTTGGGATCAACATCCTTTATAGTATCGTATTGATCTGTTAATTGCAGATTTTAAAGGAGGCCATACCTGGGAGAGACTGTTTCATCGGACTGTGGATGTTCTCACGTCGACCTGCATGGATAGTACACAGCAGCAATATATCACCTAAATAAGCAAAGTGGGAGCAATTTCTGCCTACCAGCAGGATATTGTATATCACACTGCAGGGATCACGGATGTATTGGAGTTTGTCAACTCTTTAATTGACCGAAAAAATTAAGTTACAGTGCGATTAATTCAACCAGAAGTGCTCTGTCTTATTTATCTATGAATGCAGAATTGCATACGTAGGGACATCCATTAGTTTTTTTCACAATTCATGAAGGGAGTTTTTTTCAATATAATCCTCCTAAACCCAGGTTATTGCCAGTAATTTGGAATTTGAGTGAAGTTTTTATGGCTCGTTCCGCCAGTGGGCTCCTGTTACAAGCCTATCATAGCCAAATTATCTATGAAAGTGGTCATGCTTATGGCGTTGGTTTCAGCTCAACGTGTATAATGTTGCAAAAAGCTACGGCTAGATAGAATGCATGTGTCGGCTGATGCCATTATATTTTATGTCTATGATTTGCTTAAACATAATAAAAGAGGCATGACAGGATGTAAGATTGTGTTTTCAGCATACTCCGCAGATGATCGCTTCTGTATAGTCTCACGAACCTTTATCTCGTTACATTGAGATTACTAAACCTCTGAGAGAAACAGAGTTGGTTTGTTTATTAGTCACAAAAAACCACACAGTAAGGTGTCGGTGCAAACGATTTCAAGGTCCTCGCGGCCGCAGGATAGGGTTTCAGTGAGCTAATTTTCAGAGGTTTATCACAAGCCGATTTCAAGGTTCAGGGTGTTTGCTGATTCTGGTGTCAGTACTGTTACACTTTTCCCCTGAGTTAGAGGGGTTTGTTATGATTTGTTTGTAAATAAACTGTTATTTCATTTAACAAATGTATTACTGATGCATGATTGATTGTTAACGACTTTTGAGTCAATCCAGGCAGTGTGAACGGCCGGATTTAGTCTGCGGCATGAATTCACAGTGCTTTGAAGTCTTTCACGAGTCACTCACGTGACTCCGAAGTAAAATAGTAAGATTAAACGAGAACTTACCAGTTTGAAGTTTGATCTTTATTTTATGAGGAGTCGAGTTGAGGACTACGTTGCCCTCTCTTCCCACCCCTCCGCTCTCCCACCCATCATAGATCTCATTTCTCATTGGTAGTTTCTAGTTTTATCATCTTACCGTTATACTTCGGTCATTGTTAGCTGTGAATTCATTCCGCTGCTTTGAAGATTGACGCACCAACGGCTGTACGGGCTTCTATTCACGTAGTGCCTCAACTCGAACGCCCGAACTTGACTCCTCATAAAATAAAGATCAAACTTCAAACTGGTAAGTTCTCATTTAATCTTACTATTAATTGGTCTCACCAAAGCTGTTATGGTTGAAACAGCAGAATATGATAAAACTTTTATGTTTTATAAAGATATTAACGGTGAATCCGTTTATGATATCCATGTCTCAATTATATGAGATATAAGGAAATACGATTTCAAACTGGTGCATGGCATTACTATTCAATGGAAAACAAATAAAACATTGTGCAAATAACCAATACATTTAAAATAAAAATAAATTGCCATCAGTTTGTGGAGCTCAATGGGAAGAAATATATAATATTAATTTTAGTTATATATATGTAATAGTATAGGGACCAAATCTGCACTCTAGATTTGCAGATCAATACAAATCAGGTTATGTTAAACTCCTGATTATTATGGAATAAAACCTGCCTTATGATAAATCAAAAATATTGATTACAAAAGAACAGACTATTGGTCTTTAAACTTTGGGGGGAAAAAAATTATGATCCAATATAAAGATTTGATAATGAATCAAAACAAAGGCAGAAGTATGATAAATAAATATAATCAACAACATAGCCTTATTCCGAACCCCATAAATTTGGGAAAAGAAGGCTTGAAGTACGTGTTGAAGAGGTGCAAACAACTTGTTACAAAATAAGTTCATGAATCTCCGATTGTGGGGGGATTACAGGTGTATTATGATCATTAATTTAATATAACTAAGGACTACAAAAAAATGTAGAAGGGATTGGTTCACCTGTATAGGAAAAAAAAATGATTTTGGGTTTGCACCCAAAGTAACTCCAATAAAGAAGGAGTACGTACATATATATTATATAATTACCTCAGTGTAAAGATGTGATGGTATAAACCATACAAAACATAATTTTATATACACTTTCACAGTGTAACATACATTTTATTAAAATGGAAACATCTTCAACATTGAAATACAGTTGTTATTAACAAATTGTTAATCAAATATTACAGGTGCTTGAAATTAATTAAAATGGGTCAAGCGGTGCAAGTTAAAACATTGTTAGATTTACTAGAATGTTGCCAGGGTTCCAGCACCTATGTTACAGAGAAAGGTTGAACAAGTTAGGTCTTTATTCTTTGGAGCGTAGAAGGTTAAGGGGGGACTTGATTGAGGTCTTTAAAATGATGAAAGGGATAGACAGAGTTAACGTGGATACGTTTTTTTTTTTTTTTTTTCCTCTTTTCCTTCTTTCCTTTTTTTTCCCATTGAGGGTAGGGAAGATTCAAACAAGAGGGAATAACTCTCTCATGATATGAGAATTAAGGGACAGAAGTTTGGGGTAAACGTGAGGGGAATCTTCTTTACCTCAGATGGTGGTGGCTGTGTGGAATGAGCTTCCAGCAGAAGTGGTGGAGGCAGGATCGATTTTAACATTTAAGAGTAAAGTGGATAGGTATATGGACGTGAAGGGAATGGAGGGGTATGGTTTGAGTGCAGGTAGATGGGACTAGGGGAAAACAAATGGTCGGCACGGACTGGAAGGGCCGAGAGGGCCTGTTTCCGTGCTGTAATTGTTATATGTTATATTGTCTAAAGGATTAAAACCAGTTCAAGGCTGTTAAACAGAATACTGGAAGAACAATTGTACTGATAAAAAGATCAGCACTTGCACTAATGAGGACATGGTCATGGTTTATCTTGATCACATTTAAATTGGAAGGTTATAAAGAGTCAGCTGCAAATTAGTGCTGCAATTACAAGCCAGTTGAAAGGCAAGGACCTGACCCATCACATAAAGCCTATGTTTAGGCATTCATAAATATTCATAAATTACTATTCTGGATTTAGGAGTAATTCAGCAGCACCATAAGAGGGGGAAAATTGTTCCATGATACAAATATCTCATTGCTTTGTTGACATACCTTTGTCCCTCCATTAGAAAAGGAGCCTAGGTAAGAGTAAATAAAGGCTCCAAAAGAAGGAATACAGAAGCTTATAAGAATATGTATGCCTTTGTGAGAGGCTTATGCAAATACCAAATGATACATTATCATTATAAAGTAATGGATAAAAAAGGTTCACAAGCTGCTTCAACTATAAGCTTAGCAGCTGTTGCAAGCTGAAGCAAGTAATTAAAGATGATGGACAGCTTCTGTGAATATTTGGGTAAGATAAGAATATTATCTATTCTTATAAAGATAATTGATACGTCTCTTGTTGGACTACGGACAATAATACCAGGTAAATTGCAAATGGATTGTCCCTAAGAAATTTCTCCAACATTTGTATTAATATTGAAGTATAAGGAGTTATGGATTAAATATCGATTTGTTCTATTATGGAAGTGTTCCATGTCATATCAAGGTGAACAATACCACGGCCTGTGGCATATATTAAATCACATAAGATAAGTAAAATAATAATCAAGTGATTATCTGATTAAACAGATGTGGTATATTCTAAAATGTTTTAGTCCAGCTGTTTATCTCTAAGAAAGAGACAATGTTATCGCAGACAACAAATAAGGTGGGAAAATACATTTGTCATTAATATGGATTACTTACGATTAATCTGGTTGTATACAGATTAAATCACCGATCTTTCAAATGTTTTCGTGGGTAAACCAAGAACAGGAAAGGTGGATGCATTTCTCACAATTACATGAGGAAAGATGTTCTTTTATTTCCTCATTTTTGTCTGATAGGGCAGTGTCTGATGAAAATGTAGCAGGACACTGCCCAGAGCATTTATGGTGACCCAAAACGGATCCTTCGTGGTTTTTTTTCATAAATATTGAGTGATGTTTGAACCACTTGTGATGATTCATAGTTGCAGTAATTTATTGTTGTACAAAGGCATCCATGACATGAAAATATGAATTTGACTATCTGCAGGTTGACCAGACCATTACAACAGTTTGGTGGTCAAAGAAGTCTATGAATGTTTAACTAATATAACAACATAACAATAAAATAATTATGTATAAAATAAGTGTTATACCTGCAATTTGCAGAAATAAGTTTAAAAAACAATATTTTGTTATAAGAAATTGGAAGTCTGTGTATACAGTAAAGTTATTTGTCATATTAGATATATGTGAGTTCCTTGTGGATTGCATTTTTTCTGAGTATTTAATTGATAGAGCGAATAATGGGGCTCAGAGTGTTTATCGTCCTATTTACGGACAATATACTAACCAAGAAGTTATCGGGTTCATTCGTAATATCCCGATATGAAAAGGGATATATATGTAGATATAAATATAGATATATATATATATGTATGAAGTAGGTAAGAGTCTCTGTGGTGATGAGACAACACTACTTATTACACACAAAAAACCACATTACGTTTCAGTAAAAACTGATGGTTCTAGAGAAACGTATTCTAGATGGTTAAAAATTGAATAACACTCAGTGGAACTAGACACTGAAATGTGGAAAATCACTCTGTTAAGGAGGTAGATACATTTACAGGAATGGCACAGGATGAGCCGCTCGAGCAAAGATGCAAGGCCACAGGAGGGTGTAAAATAAATATTAAATTAAATGGAACCAGTCATGGTGTCAGGATTGGACACGGAGTGTTGGGTTCTCTATAATTGTTGCTTTGTTCATACCATCAAATTATATATATCAATTGATATTTTATGATAAATTTACCTTTCAATGGAAAGGGCATTACTTTTATTCTTTTATAACGTGAAATAATTTATCACATAACTTGAGGCAACTTTGGGGGAAAAAATGTGTTAATTTGCTCATTACTGTGTTGAATGAGCCAGAGTGTCGTATAGAATGAGTCTACGACATAAAAAACACACTCCGAAGTAAAATTAAACGATTAAACGAGAACTTACCAGTTCGAAGTTTGATCGTTATTTTATGAGGAGTAACGATTAGGGATTACGTGCCCTCCACTCCCGACCCTCATAAAATAAATGATCATCTGGTAGTTCTAAATCTATGTTGAGCCTTACTATCTTACTCCGGCTATTATATTCTGTGTTTTTCATGCCGCTGCTTTGAAGTATGCCGTTCCAGTGCCAGGCAGGGCTTCTTCACGTAATCCCTCATCGTTACTCCTCTTAAAATAACGATCAAACTTCGAACTGGTAAATTCTCGTTTAATCTTACTATCTCTTTTGGCTCTGCAGATAGCTGTCCATTCTGGTTCTCTAATGGTCCAATTGTATCCCTCGTTATCCTTTTGCTATTAATATGGCTGTAGAAACCCTTTGGATTTACTTTCACCTTTCTAGCCAAAGCAACCTCATATCTTCTTTTAGCCTTCCTAATTTCTTTCTGAAGATTCTTTTTTTTTTTTTTTTTTTTTACTTTTTATTCTATTTAAAAACATAAAACACCAAGAAATGTACTTACCACATTATGGGTACACGAACTCCATTCTTCTCTCTGTTTCCCAAGATACACTTAAAATAACTAGCGCTGCGCATGTGCAGTAGGCTGCTGCGCCTGCGCAGTGCTGCAAAGGCAGAATTTCTGCTGCCTTCAGCCCCGCTTGAAATTGACGGCTTGAAGCAGCGCCGACGGCACGTGGGCTGCAAAGAGCTTCGCGAGTTGCAAGTGCTGCGGATGAAAGACGGAGAATTATGCCTACCTAAGAGAGCGATCTCGTACATAGGCATAATTCTCCCATACCTTTACTATATATATTTTGTAATTACCATTTTATAGGGCCCGGCGCGGCACGCTCCGCGGGCCTTTTCCGCGGAAAGGAGCGGCCGCGCGTGGCGCGGCCCAGGAGAGGCAGTGACGCCCGAGGAGAAAGGGAGAGGAAAGCCTCGGGGCGCGGAAGAGGGGGGGGGGGAGGCGCGAGCGGGCGAGGGGACCTGGAGAGGGGAGAGGGAGCAGGGCGCGGGGCGGGAGCGGGCATGCGCAGGGGAGCGGGCGCAGGGAGCGGACCCGAGCGAGAGCGGGAGAGGGAGAGCAAGAAGGGAGCGAGAGACGGCGGGAGCAGGGACGAGCGGGAGAGGCGAGCGGGCGGGAGGCGAGAGGGAGAGAGCGCGGGCGACGAGAGACGAGAGAGAGAGGGAGGGAGGGGAAGGAGAGGGAGAGAGAGGGAGAGAGAGTGAGCGAGAGGGAGAGCGAGGGCGAGCGAGGGAGAGAGACGGGAGAGAGCGGGGCGCGAGAGAAGAGAGCGGGAGCTCGCGAGAGGGCGCGACGAGAGCGGGCGAGCGCACTCTCGGGCAGAGGCGGCGAGAGAGCGAGAGGGAGAGAGAGAGCGGGCGCAGAGAGCGCCCTGTCGCGGAGCGAGAGGGAGAGACGCGAGAGGGAGAGAGAGCGACGAGGGCGAGCGCGAGAGGGAGAGCGAGAGAGGGGCGCGCGCGCGGGCGAGAGCGACGAGGGCGAGAGACGCCAGTCGCGGGCCGACAACCTGGGCGAGAGAGAGCTCCCAGCTTCTCTGCGTGGCCTCTCGATTAGGTCGAGCGCCCGATCTGCGTCTCTGCCCTCTCTTCCCTAGTTCTGCCCTCTCTCCCAGTCTCTGCCTCTCTCCCGGTCTCCGCCCTCTCTCCCACTGTCTCTCTCCCTGGCGCCCGCGCGGCGGGCGAGCGTCTCTCTCTCAGCGCCGCGGGCGCGCGCTCGCTCTCACAGTTGCGACGCTCTTTCGCGGGCGCGCGCTCGTGTCTCCGCGAGCTCTGCGCGAGCGCGCGGGGCTTCGCGGGAAGAGAGAGCGCGGGAGCGCGCGAGCGGTCGCCTCGCGGCGGGAGAGCGCGAGAGGGAGCGCAGCGAGCTTTCCTCTTTCTCTCTCTCTCTCTCTCTCTCTCTCTCTCTCTCTCTCTCTCTCTCTCTCTCTCTCTCTCTCTCTCTCTCTCTCTCTCTTCTCTCTCTTTCTCTTTCTCTTTCTCTCTCTTCTCCTCTTTCTCTTTTCTTTCTCTTTCTCTCTATTTCTCTTTCTCTCTTTCTCTTTTCTTTCTCTTTCTCTTCTCTTTCTCTTTCTCTCTTCTCTCTTCTCTTTCTTTCTCTTTCCTCTTCTCTCCCCCCCCCCCTTTTTCTCTCTCTCTCTTCTTTCTCTTCTCTCTCTCTCCCCTTCTCTCTCTCATTTCCTTTCCTTCCCCTCTCTCTCTCTCTCCCTTCTCTTTCTCTCTCTCTCTCTCTTTCTCTCTCTTTCTCTCTCTCTCTTTCTTTCTATTTTCTCTTTCTCATTTCTTCTCTCTCTCTCTCTCTCTCTCTCTCTCTCTTTCTCTTTTTCTCTTTCTCTTTCTCTTTTCTCTCTCTTTTCTCTCTTTCTCTCTTTCTCTCTTTCTCTTTCATCTCTTTCTTCTTTCTCTCTCTCTCTTTCTCTCTCTCGTCTCTCTGTTCTCTTTCTTCTCTCTCTCTCTTCTCTCTCTCTCTCTCTCTCTTCTCTCTTTCTCTCTTTTCTCACTCTTTCTTCTCACCTCTTTCTCTCTCTTTCGCTTTCTCTCTTTCTTCTCTCTCTTTCTCTCTCTTTCTCTCTCTTTCTCTCTCTTTCTCTCTCTTTCTCTCTCTTTCTCTCTCTTTCTCTCTCTTTCTCTCTCTCTCTCTTTCTCTCTCTTTCTCTCTTTCTCTCTTCTCTCTCTTTCTCTCTCTTCTCTTCTTTCTCTCTCTTTCTCTCTCTCTCTGTTCTTCTCTCTCTTTCTCTCTTTCTCTCTCTTTCTCTCTCTCTTCGAATGAATAATATTTATATAATATCAAGAGGGTGGTTAGTGTGTGGGTGTGGGGGGGGAGGTTACGTAGTGTGTGTGTGATGCTGCACCCCCCGCTCCACTGCACATTGAGGGGACTTTCTTGAGGATTATACTAAAACTCTTCCCTTTGTTCTCAACATTCTAATTTCCGAGTGTTTGCAGGGTTGTGTTGGATTTCTTTTAATCTCCTATAATTTGTATCTTCTTCCAAAACGCTTGGCCACAGCCTTCCCATTATCACACATGCTACTCACATTTTTTCCCTTGACGGGATAAACATCTTCCCGTCACATTCCAACATATATTTCTGACGTTTTTAAAGTTTTAATCGTTTATTTTAAAAAAGGAACAGCTTTTCAGTAGAGACTCTTGCAGCACTTTCCATTGATGATGTCACAGTGCCACCTCACAGACATCTATTCACAATGGAACTCATTTAAATGTGACATCACAATGGGACAGGGGTGGGAGATTGCAACCTTCACATGTTTCCACCAATGCAATCAACCTGGCGTGCACAATCAAATAAGATCAAATAGAAAGTTACCTCCCCTACCTCTCTGCTCCCTCTCCCTATTCTACACCCCTCCCTCTCTATGCCCTCCCCTCCCTTACTACGCCCTCCCCCCTCTCTGCCCACTCCCTCTCTGCTGCCCACTCCCCTCTCTGCCCCCTCCCTCTCTGCCCCCCACCCTCTCTTCCCCCTCTCCCTTTCTACGTCCCACCCCGTGCCACCCCCATGCCCTCTCTAGGGAGTGGTGAGTAATGGGACATGTGTGAGTGGTTGAGTATTGCGTTCGGGGACCTGCACTCCCATGTGACGCCGCTTGCCCATCCTACCACTTAATCTTACCCCTTCCTTACCCCTTCCACTATTTAACCTCCCCTCTTGATCCCCCCTCACCCTCTCCCTCTCCACCTCCTCCCTCTCTAGCTGTGCCTACGCAGTTGGGGGCTATGCATGAGTGGCTAGGGCGGGAGATGGGGGAAATGGAGCAATTGTATAATATTAATATAATATCAAGGGGGGATTAGTGTGTGGGTGGGGGTGGTTAGTGTATGTGTGTGTGTGTGTGTGTGTGACGCCGCAGAAGACCACCCCACACGATCCCCCCCCCCCTGAACCTGTGCATTGTGGGGACAGGAACTAACGGGTCCACTTTGTTAGTACACAAACTAAAAACTCTGATCTTCTACTTCTTCCGGTTGATGGGGTTTTTCTATTCACGCCAAAACAGTATGGCTATTATTTTTTGCCAGGCTGCTCACTGTTCTCCTGTGCTGCGAGTGTAACAAGTTTTGTTCCAATCGTGTTATACTGTAAAAGTTATTGGGGTTAAAAATCTCAAAAACTGAGCGTGCGCAGATTCCTTCAGTCAAGGCCGCGCAAAATGGTCTCATCTCCTGTCAGTCATGCCACACGGTCAGAATGGGCAAACGCCCTTCCTGCCCCACTGGCGGTGGCCTGGCCCACTGCAATCACAAAGTCCTCTCTTCCTGCTCTGGTCCCTACTCTCTCTCCCTCATCACTCACCCCTCTCCCACATCCGCCGTCTGCAATAATGGCGGTTTCATCTACCCGTCCCCCAGGGTCCTTCTCTTCCGCCGCCGTTGCGGTAACTCGCCCTCACGGCCTTCTGGGAGGAGATCTTCTCTACCAGCTCATCGAAACTGGTGATGCCCACCGTGACGAACACCGACACCATACTCCCCCTCCCCCCACGGCCCGGCAGCAGCAGCAGCGAGTAGGCAGACAGGTAGTCGTGTGGGAGGGAGGGGACGGGCCGAGTGGCAGCAGTGGGCGAGCGGACAGGGCAGAGACAGGCCGAGCGGCAGCAGCGGGTGGTTGGACAAGGCAGGGACAGGGCCAAGCGGTGGCTGAGTGGGCAGAGGGAGGGAGGGAGGGAGAGTCGGGTTGCAGGGTGGCCAAGCAGTTTGCTGCGGAGTTTGAGTAACACGCACACACACACACACACACACACACACACACCACACACAACACACACACACACGCACACACACACACACACGTCCAATAGTCAAGTCACGGGATCTAAACCACAACCAACAATGAATGACCTGTGGAGGAAGGAACTGCAGATGCTGCTTTTTATGGATGGAGAGATGGAGGAAAGGAGAGGTGAGGGAGGGATTGGGGAAGGGGAGGAGGAGAGAGAAAAGATCCTGGGGAGGTTAGGAGGAAGTCGGGGGAATGAGGGAGAGGAAGGGGTAGGGAGGGGAAGGTGGGTGAGGAGGTGGGGGAGGAGGGGGGAGGGGAGGGGGAATAGAGGGGGAGTCTTCTTCTTTCGTGTGGCGTGCACAGCCTAAAGTTGTTGGACAACTTGTTCCATTTGATCTTCCGTTTGTGCACTTTGAGTTGATTGCATTAGTCGAAACAGGGCGGACCACGTGAAGTTGGCAATCTTCCACCCTGCCAATTGTCTATTGAGTCAGTGACAAAGGGTGGAGATCAAAAAGAAACAAAAAGGTGCCAGTTACAGAGAAAAAATAGTGAAATGTAAACTCCTCACCTAAATGCCTTCTGCCAGTGTTCCTTCATTACGATGATGATCTAAGTACATAAATAAAGCTCTGACCTTGTGCTCTCCGGTTCTGTCACGTTTTTTTCTATTTGCTCCTGCACCCTGATCTGTGTTATCCCACTCTCCCTCATGGCTCTTCCTCCATCTTTTCCTCAAGCTCTCCCCCCATCCCCACACCCCCCTTTCGCCCAAACGCTCGTAGCTGCTGGTGCTTCCGGGCCAATCTGAAACCTGGCTCTGAGGGCGCCGATGGCTGATGCTCCTCTGGGGCATGCATGTAGGCAGAGGAGCTACAACCTGGAGATCCTGGGGAGGTAGAGCGGGGGAGGAGACAGGATAGAGGTTGTAGGGAGGGGAGAGGAGTTATGGAAGGAGGGAGGGAGTGACTGAGGCTAGAGAAAAGTAGAGGGAGAGGGATTGGGGAAGGGTAGGAGGAGAGGGAAACAAAGAGGGAGAAGGTGAGGAGGAAGAGTGAGGGAAGGGGAATAGAGGAGAGGAGGGGGGGTAGAGGAGGGTGGGAGTGGGGGAGGTAGTGAGGGGGAATAGAGGAGGGCAGTGGGGAAGGTGAGGAGGGATTAGGGGTGGTGAGTAGGGGTGGAGGTGGGCGATAGAGGGATGTGAAGGTGTAGTGGAGGAAAGGAGTTATGGAGAGGTGAGAGTGACTGAGGGTAGGGGAAAGGAGAGCGGGAGAGAGAGAGTGAGGAGGAATGGGGGCGGGGGAAGGGAGAAGGAGAGGGGAAAGAAGAGGGAGGGAGAAGAGGGGGAGAGTGCTAGGTAGGACGGGAACTGAGCTGCATTGTGCAGTTGCGGGCTATGGGTGAGTGGTGGAATATTGCATTGGCTGACCAAGCTTCCTGTGTGTCAGGGACCCAATGGGTCCCACTTAGTCTAGTCCATTATATAATGGTTTCCCCATTACGCATTTTACCTCTGTCTTCACCGCAGTGAAACATTTTGTCAACCACTCTAAAGCAATGGCGAAGAAAGTGCACCAATGCCTCTACTTCCTCAAAGGATTAAGGAGGATTGACATGTCTCGAACAATTCTTACAACCTCTACCAATGCACCGTTGAAAGCATCCTTTCGGGATGCGTCACAATTTGGTTTGTCCTGCACTGCCCAGTTGCAGAGACTTGTTCATGTATCCCAGTCCATCACATGAACCAGCATTAGAGGAGCATGACTACCCGGCAGTGACAGTGTGACACTTTTAGATCCTACTGTATGTTGTCATTAAACAGTTGGTTTTAAAATGCACTAGACCAAGTGGAAGGGCGGGGAGGGAGGGCGAGAGGGGTAGGTGAAGTGGTGGAAGAGGGACAGAGGGGTAGGTGGAAGGGTTGCGGGGTGAGGGGGAAGGGGGTTGGCGGCGAGAGGGCGAGGGTGGGGGTGGGGGGGTGGGTTGGTTTGGTGAGGGGAGAGGGTGAGGTGTGTGGGGGGGCGGGGGGTGCGGAGAGGGAGATGGAGAGGGGAGGAGAGAGGGGTTGGGAGGGGGAGTGGGTGTGGGGTTGTGTGTGAGGGGGTGGGGTAGGGGGTGGATGGTGGTGTGCGGGTGGGGGGTTTGGTGGTGGAGTGGGATTATGGGAGAGTGGGTGTGGGGCGGGGAGGAGGGGGTGTGGGGAAGTGAGAAGAGGGGATGAGGGTGGGTGAGGGGGGAGCGAGAGCGGGGAGGGTAAAGAGGGAGGGTAAAGTGAAGGGGGTGGGAGACGGTAGTGAGGATGGGTGGGGGTGGGTGGGGTGAGAGAGTGGGAGGGGTGTGTGGCGAGGGGTGAGGGAGAAGAGGGTGAGAGGTGGTTGAGTTGTGAGAGGGGTAGAGGAGGGGGAGAAGAGGGAGGAACGGGAGAGGGGTTGGGGTGGGGGGTGGAGGGGGGGGTTGGGGGGGTGGGAGGGGGGGTGAGGGCGGGGGCGGGGTGAGAGGGAGGGCGCGGTGGAGAGAGAGAGTGGTAGGGGGAGAGAGCGAGGAGAGGGAGAGAAATGGACGGGAGAGGAGAGGAGGGGAGTGTGTCGGGGTTGAGGAGGGAGAGAATAAAAGGGGGAGCGGGGAGGTGGGGGGTGAGGAGAGAGGAAGAGTGGGTTGAGGAGAGGAGAGGTGGGCGTTGCATGGTGACGGTACTTTGAAGTACCAGTGAGAGGGAAGGTGTAGGTGGGATGGTGAGGCGGGGGAGAGGGTGGGGGAGGGGGAGGACTCGAGGCGTGGAGGGGGAGGGGAGAGTGGTGAAGGGGAGAGAGAGGGAGTGAAGAGGAGGAGGGGTAAGGGGTGGGGATGGGGAAGAGGGAGGGGAGGGGGGGGCGAGGGGTGGGAGAGGGGGCGGGGATGGGGAGGAGGAGGGGGGGGAGAAGGGGTGGGAAGGGGAGAGGGGAGGAGGGGAGCAGGGGAGAGAGAGGGAGGCGGGGGCGGGAGGTGGTGGGGGAGAGAGATGGGTAGGGAAGCGGGAAGGAGGTGGGCGGGAGGGGGGAGGGAGGGGAGAGGTAGATGGGGTTAGGGCGGGATTGAAGGTGTAGGGAGGGAAGAGGAGTTATGGAGAGAGTGACTGGGGGGAGGGGAGGGGGGGGAGGGAGATGGGGGGAAGGTAAGGGGAGAGAGGGGGAATAGTGTGGAGGGGGGGGAGAGTGATAGGGGGAGGGGGAAGTGGGGAGGAGAGGGGGAGAGCGGAGAGAGTGGCTGAGGTGGAGGAAGAGGGAAGGGAGGGGGAGAGAGGGTGGGGCGGGAGCTGGGCGGGGTGGGGGATAGGGGGAGAGAGAGAAGTGGAAGAGTGGGGAGGGGAGGGGGAGTGGGGTAGTGGGGAGTGGTGGAAGAGGGAGGGAGTGTTGGGGATAAAAGTAGAGTGAGATGGAGAGGAAGGAGAGGGGGGGAAGGGGAAGAGGTTTAGAAGGAGTGGGAGGGGGAAGTAGTGAAGAGGGAGGGAGAGGCAGGTGAAAGGGTGGTGGGAGGGAGGAGAGGGGTGGAGGAGGGAGGGTGGGTAAAGGGGGGAGAGAAGAGGGAAGAGTGGGGAGTGAGGGGGAGTGGGGTTGGGGGAGTAGTGGAAGAGGGACAGAGGGGTAGGTGGAAGGGGGCGGTGAGAAAAGGGAAGGGGTGGGGGGAGAGGGGAAGGGGGTGGGGGGAGAGGGATGGGGTGGGAGGAGGAGGGGGGAGAGGGGTGAGGAGGGAGGGAGAGGGGGGAGGAGGGCTGGGCGAGGGAGGAGAGGAGGGGGAGAGATGTGTGGGGGAGGGGGGGTAGGAGGGAGATGGAGTAGGGAAGAGAGGGGGAAGAGTGTGGAGGGAGCGGGAAGAGTGGGGAGGGGAGGGGCAGGGGGTGGGGGGAGAGGGGGAGGGGGAAGGGGCATGGTGAGAAAGGGATGGGGGGGTGGTAGGAGGAGGGGGGAGAGGGGGTGAGGAGAGGGAGATTGTAGAGGGGTGAGGAGAGGGGGAGGAGAGATGGGTGGGGTATAGGGAAGGGAAAAAGGGGGGTGGGGGGAGAGAGGGGATGGAAGGGGAAGGGAGGGGTAGAGAGAGAGGTGGGGGAGGGAGAGGGGTAGGGATGGAGAGGGCAAGAGCAGCGAGGAGGGAGGGGGAGAGGGGGAGGGGGAGTGGTGGAAGAGGGAGAGAGGGGTAGGAAAAGCGTGGGGGGAGGGAAGGGGATGGGGGATGGAATGCGGTGGGAGGGAGGAGGGGGGGGTGGGTGAGGAGGGAGAGGAGAGGGGGAAGACTGTGGAGGGAGGAGGAGAGGGGTAGGGGGCAGGGGGAAGAGTGGGGAGGGAGACGGTAAGGGAGGGGGTGGAGAGGGGTGGTGGAGGGAGATGGGGAAAGGAGGGAAGGGGAAGAGTGGGGAGGGAGGGGGAGAGGGGTAGGGGGACGTGGTGGAAGTGGGACAGTGGGGGGAAGGGGGCGGGGGAGTGAGGGAAGGGGGTGGGGGGAGGGAGCGGAGGGGAGGGTGGAAGGAGGAGGGGGGAGAGGGAGAGTTGGGTGAGGAGAGGGAGATGCAGAGGGGGCAGGAGAGAGGGGTGGGGGGAGGGGAGGAGAGAGAGAGGGAGGGGGATAGCGGGTGTGGGGAGGGGAGGAGGGAGATGGGGTAGGGAGAGAGGGGGAAGAGTGTGGAGGGAGGGGGAGGGAAGAGTGGGGAGGGGGGGAGGGATGGGGGAGAGGGAAGGGAGGTGGGGGGTGGGAAGAGGGGGTGGGGGAGAGAGGGATGGGGTGGGGAGGGGGAGGAGAGGGAGAGGGGTGAGGAGAGGGAGATGGAGAGGGGGAGGAGAGACGGGCGGGGAGGAGCGAGGGATGGGGTAGAGGAGAGAGGTGTGGGGGAGGGGGGGAGGGGGGGGGAGGGAGGGGGAAGTGTTGAAGGGAGAGGAGAAGGGGTGAGAGGGAGAGAGGGGGAAAGAGTGGGGAGGTAGAGAGGGATGGGGGAGGGGGTGAGGCAGTCCAATCTATTCCCCATTCCCTATCACCCCCAATCCCCCTTTCTCTATTCCCACACACGTGATACGCGCTCACCCGACACAGGCTGCGGGGAAGGGGGGGGGGGGGGGGGGGGGGGGGGGGGGGGGGGGGGGGGGGTGGAGGGCTGGGGACCAAAGGTAGATATAAATGAGATCCATTCCGATTGGACATCTGTGAGCATTGGGCATTGTCACATCACACAATGGAACGTTCACCAACATTCTATGGGTGAGAGCAGTTAGATATTTTTAACATTTTGAAATATTGGGGGGGGGGAAGAATTTTATTAAAAATTGTGTACATAAAAATGTCTAAATGTAATGAGGAGTGCATTAGTGAATGTAAAAGCGTAATGTCTAGCAAAATGGAAAAAATGGCTGTGTTTGAGCTTCTGGTTTTGGCGGACCATGGAATCAAGAGGCAAAAATGTTATCTGAAAAGAAAATGGAATGTGACATACACCCACAATGCCGACAGGAAGGAAGGAAGGAGGGAGGGAGGGAGGGAGGGAGGGAGGGAGGGAGGAAGTTGGATTCACCGCAGAGCAGGCGATGCTTTACCTGCATTGCCGTTTGAAGCTCTGGAGTGTTGGGCCTGCTGATTCAACATCATGGAGCTGAGGTCTGCAGAGCTCCCAGACTCGGGCCACGCTGATTTCAACATTGTGGAGCCCTGGGATCCCTTTGCCGAGGGCCGCCAACGTCAATCTCCGCCCAGCTCAGCCTGTGGACTTCGGGAGCCGCCGTCTCCGGTCGGAAGTGGCCGATTCGGAAGTCCAAGCCGCTGAGAATGTTCTCCCGTTCCGACGTCGGATGGTGACCCCCAAATATCATTGTATCAATGGCTATGGGGGGGGGGGTCCAAGAGGAGGGGGTCTGTTGGAGACGGGAAAAGGGATCATCAATGGGGGCAAGGACTCCTTCCCATGGAAGAACGGTGCGAGGCGGAGGCAACGGAAGAAGAAGTCCAAATCGCGGTGGGCGCAGAACTCATTGAGGTGGGGACGGAGGGGGACAAAGGTGAGGCCAGGGCCGGCCTTAAGCCGATTGGATCGATTGCTCCCAATTGGGCCCCGTGAGTAATGGGGCCCTGCGCCAGAGTAATCTACTCTCGGCTCGGGTAAATGTACCCCGGGGGGAGGGAGGGGCGGAGGAGAGAGTAGAGGGATGGAGGGGGAAGAAAGGGGTAGACGGGGAGGGGGGTGTGAGGGGGAATGGAGAAGGGAGAGTGGGGGAGGTGGGTAATTCCCTCACAGTCCTGGGGCAGTGCTCCCGCCCATCCAGTCGCCATACTTCACGCACACAGCCCCTGCTCCACACCTCTCTCTCCGGGGTGTGGGGTCCGGGGAGACGCAATGAACAATAGACACGGAGGTGGTGGGGCCTGGACGGGGGTTGGAGCAACGTTTACAAACCTCGGCCCCAGCTCACACCCGTCCACCCAGACCCCGGCATCAGCTCCTGCCGCCAGCCCTCTCCCTCCCTTCTCTCCTTCCCTTCTTCCCTCCCTCCCTTTCTCCTTCCCTCCTTCCTCTCTCTTTTCCCTTCTCTCATTCGCTCCATTCCTTCTTTCTCTCCTTCCCTCCTTTCTCAACTTGTCTCCCTCCCTCCCTTCTTTCCTTCCTCCCTTCTCTCCGTCCCTCCATCCCTCCCTCCCTTCTCTCCCTCCCTCCCACACGCACATCACACACAGACAACTAACACACAGTTAGGATGGGGTAAAGCCCAAAGGGTAGGATGGGGTGAAGCCCAAAATTATATAACAAGAGGGCATGACATGAGAATTAAGGGACAGAAGTTTTGGGGTAACGTGAAGGGGAACTTCTTTACTCAGAGGGTGGTGGCTGTGTGGAATGAGCTTCCAGCAGAAGTGGTGGAGGCAGGATCGATTTTAACATTTAAGAGTAAAGTGGATAGGTATATGGACGTGAAGGGAATGGAGGGGTATGGTCTGAGTGCAGGTAGATGGGACTAGGGGAAAACAAATGGTCGGCACGGACTGGAAGGGCCGAGAGGGCCTGTTTCCGTGCTGTAATTGTTATATGGTTATATGGTTATATGGTAATGCCTGGACTGGTTTTTCACCAATGGTTATTGGTTTTCCAGGATCTATTTAATTAAATTACTTAAATTACTTTGGGTGGGGAAGAGCTGGGGTCGCATAGTTTGAGGGGAATGGAGAAGACCCAGTAGAACATGGTAAATATAATACTATTACAAGTTACAAATGACACGAGTCCCACCCTGATAGTCCCTACTGGCGTCAATCAACAATTACTTTTTTTTAAAGTAGAAAATTCCTGGAACGTTTCATAAATATACAAATATCGTAAATAACGGAACAAATACATGTATTATATGTAGGTTCATAAAATAAGCTTTGAATGAAGAAATATTTTCATCTTTACTTTGTTATTCATCGATATTCCTGTTGAACTTTGTGTTATTCATCTGTCCAAACGTTTTGATGAGCTCTGGCAATATATTGCCACTAGAGGGAGAGTGTGTCTGAAACATAGAGCTTTTTGAGGTACAATATCATCTTTTACTGGTGTGAAGAAACTGTTGCTAACATGAAGTTTGAAGAACTCCTGCTAACAATAAATGAACCATGATATATCTGAAGGTTATGATGGTGTGCTATGCATTAGGGTGAGGGTGTAGAGGCATTTTCCAGTGATGCTCTCAGTGACTCCAACTCTCCCGCTTTCGGCGGGAGATCGCCCGCTGAAAGGCCATTTTCGCAAAATCTCCCGCTCTCCCGCTTGAGATTTAATTTCTCCCGCCCACTTTGATACAACATATCAAGGTCAGTTTATTGTCACGTGTACCAATTAAGGTACAGTGAAATTTGATTTACCAAACAGCCATACTAAAACAAAAGCAAGACACACAAGTACATAAAAGTTAACATGAACATCCACCACAGCGGATTCCCCACATTCCTCACTGTGATGGAAGGCCAATCTTCTTCCTCTTTATTCTCCCGCGGTTAGGGCGATCGAACCATCCGCAGTCGGGGTGCTCAAAGCTCCTGCAGCCGGCGGTCGAAGTTCCTGCAGCTTGGAGCTCCCGAAGTCGGTCTCTAACCAGGGACTGCACGCTCCCGTGGTTGGAGCTCCCGAAGTCGATCTCTAACCAGGGACTGCAGGCTCCCGTGGTTGGAGCTCCCGAAGTCGGTCTCTAAGCAGGGACTGCAGGCTCCCGTGGTTGGAGCTCCCGAAGTCGGTCTCTAACCAGAGACTGCAGGCTCCCGTGGTTGGAGCTCCCAAAGTCAGTCTCCAGCAGAGGCTGCCAGCTTCACGATGTTAGGCCGCAGTGCGGACGGAGATACGATACGGGAAAAAAATCGCATCTCAGTCAAAGTAAGAGATTTTTAAAAAGTCTCCACCAACCCCCCTATCCCCCACATAAAATAAGCTAAAGAACACTAAAACATAATGAAACTAATGCCTGCAGTTTCTCATTTTCTATCCACCATGGCCTCAAGCTGTACCCTCAGCTCACCGCTACTGAACATATTTCTTGTTCAGATTTATTTGCATGATATGTACCATTTTCAGTTTACTGTATGTGGGACAAAACTGTGCACCCGGAGGGCTGTGTGAATTTGGAGGCAACAGGATTAAACCTGATCCTGCATTTATTTTGCACAGTCTACACAGTAAACATTCATCACCTTGTACAATAGGTAATGCAAACCAACAAAACAAAATTCAGATACCACTTGAAACAATAGTGGAAATAAATAACTGATGCCGAATGCTTTGATGAAAGAAATGGGCCACTCTAAAAATGTAAGTCATCTTACATCAAAGATCCATATCCATTAAATGTACAGGGCTTTTATTTAAATTCTTTAGCTGTTAATTTTATAATGAGATATGGTACTGATACTTGTACTGGTACTGA